>PJEM01001731.1:0-69530 GCA_004023845.1 Helogale parvula | reverse complement strand
GGAGGTGTCCGTGGGGTTGGCTTCTCCTGAGAGTCTCTCCATGACACGCAGGCAGCCATCTTCTCCCTGTGCCCTCAGTCTCCATGGTCCCCTCAGTGTGTGTCTTTGTCCTAAGCTCCTCTTCCTATGAGGACAGCAGCCATACTGGATTAGCGCCCCCCCTAAGGACCCTACTTTTACTTAATTACCTCTCTAAGGGCTGTCTTCCAGCACAGCCCCGCCTAAGGTGGCGTTTAGGGCTTCAATGCACGGGTTTGGTGGAGGGCAGAGGGATGGAGGGAGACACAATTCAGCCTACGTCACCTAGGCTTCTAGAGTTTTTTCTCTATTTGTATCCTGCCATTCCGTCTTAGGCCCGTTGCTCTCTGCTTCTGATTTCTCTCTCTGTTTCCATCCCGTTCATGTCTTGCTGTTCAGTTTATCTCCCCAAACACTGCTCTGACTAGGCAGCAATCCAGGGCTTGGGTGTAACGCACGTTCTCAGTGTCAAGACTACCTTTCTTTTAGATGTGTGACCTTGGGGATTTAATTATGCCTTTCCAGAAATTTCCTGAACACCTGTAAAATGGAATAATAGCACTTTTTATGTGATAGGTTAGTAAGTGTATCATGGATGGTTTGCAGAATGATTTTTTAGGTGGAGGGTCTAATTTTAATTTTTTAAAACTTTAAAAAAATATATTTATTTTGAGAGAGAGAGAGCACAAGCAGGGGCGGGGCAGAGAGAGTGGGAGACACAGAATCCGAAGCAGGCTCCAGGCTCCAAGCTGACACCACAGAGCTGGATACAAGGCTCGAACTCACGCACTGGGAGATCATGACCTGAGCCGGAGTCGGACGCTTAACTGACTGAGCCACCCAGGCGCCCCCCTCCCCACTACTTTTTTATGGGTGTACATTATTTTATTTATTGCTCTCCAATGATGGTTTGGGACTGTGAGGTTTTCTCCAATTTTTCATTATTGAATAATACTGTCATGGTGTATGTGCTCATAGCCTAATATGTATAAAGTTTTCTTTAGGATCAAGTCTTCAGCGTTGTGTTCCAAAAGGAGCCAATTATGCAGGGCGCTGGTCTGCTTGTTTCCGCTGCATCCGTCAAACAGAGCTGGGCACATACAAGGAAAATGGTCTATTTCCTTAGCCCTGCTCAGGAAAGTGAAATTGAAAGGGCGTGTCCGTGTTTACAGCTTTGGGAATATCCTGCCGGACTGTAGATCGGATAGTTTTCACGTGTCAAGTGAAGGGAGTATGTTTCTGCTCGGAGAGCTCATGCGATCTACCTCTAGCGACTGGCTTTGTTTTATCCTAAAACCCTCTTCCGAGTACTAATCACTTCATGAGTCTGGAAGGAGTCCGATACGCAGGCTTCCTGATGATGCAGGTATTCTGGGCTGGCCATGATGTCATCAGCTGTTTTGATTTTGCTTTTGCTCCTCTGGCACCGATCATACCTCCTACCGTCCAGTTAGCTCACATTTGGAATGTAGGCACACGGGAAAATACTCAACAGCTTGGCACTTGTTCTGATTCGAGTCAGACTTGTATCTTTAAGGGCATTGTTATGGATCATGATTCAGGGAATATTTCTGTAAGTTATCAGAAATATTAGCAAGAGGGGCAAGAAAATGTGTAGTAATAAGGATGAATTCATCACCAAACTATTGAAAACTATTTTCAGTGATTTCCTCCCTCTGTCAGCAGATGGTTTAATTCCTTTAACCAGCTGTTGAGGAAAGAAATATATTTGAATGATAAGGAGCATAAAATTAAGTTCACTCTTGTAACACATACAGTGAGAAAGTCTGAGCAGTGTTTACATTTCTTTTTTTTTTTTTTTTGCTAAATTATCAGATAAAAGAAAATAAACCCTAACCAGCAGAGCCCTAATGTGGACAAAATTCTTTGTATCGTTTTTTAGTGTTTGTCCCAGGAATTGCAGTATACATATTTAAATCTTAACAATCTACTCAAAATAAATTTTTGCCACTTCACACGGAACGTACAAAATTTGACATCTGTGTAGATAGGTTCCTGGGCCCTCCCCGTTTTATGTTTTAGGCGCCTGATGCATAATGTTTAAAAACGTTGAAAGCCTCTTCAGACAATGTTATAATTATTCCTCTCATCATTCAGACATACTTTAAAGAGCCTTAGAGGAAAAGAATAGTTATATTTGCCTAAATATTTACCATTTCTCTTCCTCTTCCCATAAAAATGTACCTTAAATTAATAAATTAAGAGATTGGGAAAAGATAAAGAGGCAACCCTCAAATGATATCAGGCAAGTAGTACGAGCTGTTGTCAGCCCGGTTTTAAGTTGCAAACAATGGAAATCACTTGTTTCCACAGAAGGGGATTTACTGGGAGATACTGGGTAGCTCACAGACTTCCTGGGATGGTCGGAGAAACAGGGTTGGAGACTATGCAGCCAGAAACGATGTCCCCAAAACCAGATTTTTTGGAGACATAGCTGTCAGGGGCAGAAGTTTGTGCCACCAGTGACCTCAGGATGCTGCTGCTAAATCTGCTATTTGCTGCCCCCTGCAGGTTGAGTGTTTCTTTCTACTCCTCTTGGTAGCTCACTTGTCTTGCTAACACTTTCCTCATAGCACTGTCTCGAATCACAATCTGGGGTGGATGTGCCCGAACGGGAGAGCTTAGAACAGATGTTCTAGTATGTCTTAGCTGCAGCAGAATGTGAGAAAGTAAGCTTTTGGCACTTTCAGTGTCTATAATGAGAAGCAAGCTCTGGCTCATAAGGCAGGGAATATTCCCGGAAGAGAGGAACCGAGGCTAAAAGAATATGACAGATTTCATTAGATTCAAGCTTTGAGTCAGAGATCCTACTACTTACAGTGTTTGTGGTCTTGGTTGGATGAGTTTCTTTCTACAAGTTTTTCTAAGCATCCGTTTTCTATCAGAGGGTAAGTTTCACAATGAGTCTATTACGATTAATTGAGATGAAGAGTGTCAAACATTTGTTACAGAATCTTGCACAGAATAGGTAATTACAAATGATTATTACATATCATTGAGTAGTATCATAATTGTTATCAAATGAGAAGTCATGTCAGCAGGAAATGAAGGACTCTTTTGTGTGAATAATTATTAATGGCTTTGAACCCACTGAACTTAAAAGTATCAGAAAACAATACAGATCAAAATATATTCCAAGAAGGTGGTGGCTACACTGGTCAGGGTCTCAAGAGAGTTGAAGACTAGAGATATTAAATAAATTCTCGGGGCACCTGGGTGGCTCAGTCAGCTCAGCATCCAACTTTGGCTCTGGTCACGATCTCTCAAAAATAAATAAAATATTTAAAACGTGTAAATGAATTCTCCACTTCATGGAAGTAGATACACGTAAAGAAAAGCTTCTGTGGAATACATCCTTACAATATTTTCCTTCTGACTGGAAGGACCAAATCCGTTCTCAGAGCCCCTTTACTTCTGATTAAGATTTAGATTCAATATTAAAGGGGAATGAAGATAATACATATTTTATGCCCTGGCCTCTCTAATAGTGATTAATATTTTTTTCATGCCCTGGGGATAAAGCAAAAACCATTGTTTTATGGGAGTTTGCACAGAAGAAATAAAGCATGCAAACTATAATAGATCCACAATACATATTTATGATCAGGCTTTACTAGGTTTTCTTTGAGATTACCACAATCCAATTTATATATACATATATATTATATTTTATATTGATTTCACATTATATATTAAAAATATATAATTATTACATTATGTATTTATGTTATAGTAATAAATAGAAATTATATAAAAATAAATTATATACATATCAATGTAAACAAATATAAATCATTCATAGTATAAATATATATATGCCTTTTATTTATGGACTTTCGTTTGGAGAATAACATACAATTTTCAAACCTATTTATATAATTTATTTTATTATTAAAAAACTTTTTTAATGTTTATTTTTGAGAGAGAGAGACATAATGTGAGCAGGGAGGGGCAGAGAGAGAGGGAGACACAGAATCTGAAGCAGGCTTCTGGCTCTGAGCCATCAGTACAGAGTCCAATGCAGGGCTCGAACTCATGAACTGAGAGATCATGACTTGAGCCGAAGTCAGGCCCTTAACCAACTGAGCCACCCAGGCACCCCAGAACATGATAATTTAAAGAGAAGTTTCAAACAAGGACTGTTATGGATAGAGTTTAGATGTGTTACAAGGTTATGCGTATAGTTTAGAGATAGGGCCACTGTTATAAAGGAGAGAAACTATAATTTAGTAATGTATAAATATAGCGAAAAGCTGCGAAGACAGTGTTCACAGACCGACAGTAAGGAAGACTGAACTATCTGGGAATGTCCAAGCTTCTTTATTTTTAGCCCTTGGCTGCATCCCTAACTTCATTGTGCCAAAGCCACTCCCCACCTTTCTCCTCGGTAACAGAAGCCCACTTTTTCCTTCCACCAGTTGACCATGGCCATGAGGGGTTAGTGAAGCAAAGCTTGACTCTTCCAAACCAACCGAGGTGTGATGGAGTGAGGACTCATCTTGCTGGTTTAAGCAGAGCAGTAGCACGTGACCCATTCTATTCAACGGAAGCAGGACTAGTCTGCTTGGGTAGTTCCCACCAATTGGGGAAGTTCACCTGTTTTCCCCTGGATATAGATATGAAAGGAAGAGATGCCTGAAACTGGCAGTTGTCCTGAGGCCCAGAAGTCTCAGGCCTGAGGACCAGTCTCCTGAGGATGGCAATGCAGAAAGACACTAAGAAACGGAGTCTTTAAAGGCAGTGTTGGAACTTCAAATTAACCCTTCACGGAACTGCCCTACCCTCAGACTTCTTGTCCAGTGAAATAATAAATTCCTTATGTGTGCCCATTATTTCATTAGATTTTTTTCTCTTCCTTGCAGCTGAACATGTCCCAAATTGATTCGCTCATCTCCTATCTCTTCTTGCCTCATGGTTTCTACTCCAGAAGCCCATCTGCTTGTCATTCCTCTTGCTCTGTAGTATGCTTCTGGTTCCTGAGCCTCTTCCCATGTCGTTTCTTCTGCCTGGAATGCTGTCCTCTTTCCTCTCATTGCACTTGGCTGGGGGCTTTAAAAACTCAAATCACCGTAGGAGCCTTTCACGATCTAGGTTAGGGTACCCCTAACCTGAGCACTCAATTCTTACCATTGCCTTACCTTGCTGGCTGTGATTTTCTGTTTTTGTGGCTGTTTTTCTCACTAGGCTCTCTTCCTTGAGGATAGGAATGATGGTCTATTTAACTTGGCATCCCAAGATACCCATTACGTCTGTGGGCAGAGCAGATTCTTAGAAATATTTAGCCAATGGAGGCCGAGCTAGGTGGCTCAATCAGTTATATGTACAACTCTTGGTTTTGGCTCAGGTCATGATCTCACGGTTTCGTGAGTTCGATTCCCACATCGGGCTCTCTGCTGACAGTATGGAGCCTGCTTAGGATCCTCTCTCTCCCTCTCTGCCTGCGCCTCTCCCACTTGTGCTGTCTCGTCTCTTTCACATAAATAAATAAACTTAAAAAAAATAAACGTTAAGCTAAAATATTTCTTCCACAGAGCAGTAGAGTGTAGGTACCAAGAGCTTAATATTTGGAGTCTGTGTTCTAATCCTGTTTCTGTTGTTTTTGTGCTATTGAGCAAGCAGCACAGGTCTGAGGTCCCTCATCTGGAAAATGGATGCAACAATAGTATTTACTTCTTGTCTATTCAAATTATTAACGATGCATATAAATTGCCTAGTTCATGATCAATTCTACCATCATTCACTGATGATTAGCTTTCTCCCCGGTGTGTAGGGATCTGTGCCTGGAGGTATGATAAACAATTGCCTACTTAAAAAAAATCTGTTTACCTCTGTACGGAGCCCTTGGTGAAAGAATAAGAATCCCACAGCCCGCTGGCGTTGTATTGTAGAACTTCAGTCCTGGCTCAGTACATGGCAGTTAAACTTGAGAAATATGTCTCATCTGGTGTCTAGGCCACAAATGCATATTTGTGTGTTTAAAATAAAGAACAAATGTTTGTGATGGTGGATGCATAATTTAACCTTTTCATCATTTGATACGAAGTCTGAATTAATGTAAGAGCACAGTATCCACATGAGGTAAATTGTTTGACCTTTAATGATGCGTCAACACTTGACATTATTTATTCTGAAATTTTAAGTGGCTCCCTCTAATATATGTGCAAGAGGGCTTATTGAAGCATAGTTTGAAAGGGCAAGAAGGAAGGAAAGAAAAGGAAGGAAGGAAGGGAGGAAAAGAAAGAAAGGAAGGAAGAAAGAAAAAAGAAAGAAAAAATGAGAAAATGGAGGGAGGGAGAAAGGGAGAAAGGAGGAAGGAAGGAAGAAAGAAAGAAAAAGTGGGGGAGGTGGGGAGGGAGGAAAGAAGGAAGGAAAGAAGGAAGGGAGGAAAGAAAGAGGGAAATCTGAATCTTCCTCAATAAGTGAAACAGTCTTTGAATAAATTATAAGATGTCTTTATATGGAATATCATGCAAGTATTTTAAAGAGTGATGTATGGGGCGCCTGAGTGGCTCAGTCAGTTGAGGGTCTGACTTTGGCTCAGGTCATGATCTCAGTCCGCGTTGGGCTTTGGGCTGACGGCTCAGAGGCTGGAGCTTGCTTCGGGTTCTGTGTCTCCCTCTCACTGTGTCCCATCTCTGCTCACACTTGGTCTCTCTCTTTCAAAATGAATAAACATAAAAAAAATTTTTTTAAAAAGTAATGTGAAGCCTTGTAGATTGACCTGAAGGTGAACATTGTCAATGACAAGCGCAGGTTGGTTTGGGGGATGTGTGTAAACTCGCTCCTGTGTCAGCTAAACATGGGTGAAGGACACCAAGCTGCGGAATCGTATTGGTTACGTCCAAGAGGAAGGAGACAAAGCTGTTTCATGTCTTTATATATGTCTATATTGTTTGACTTGTTGCAATGAACATATATAGACTTTTAATATCATTGAGCTATACTTTACCATAAAACTCAATCACTGAAGTCTGCAGTTAAAAATTGTTTAGTAAATTTATGAAACTATGCAGTGATCACCATAATCCAGTTCAAAGACATCACGCCAGTAAAAAGCTTTGTGCCTAAAGACCGTGAATTCCTATTCCTACTCTCAGCCCTAAGCAACCACTAATTCATTCATTCATTCATTCATCCTCTCTCTCTCTTCCGGTTTGCCTTTTCTGCACATTTCATGTAAATAGAATCTCACACTATGCGGCGGTCCTTTATATCTGCTTCTGTTGTTCATCAGAATGGATTTTTTGGGTTCATTCATGTTGTGGTCGGTACTTTATTCCATTTCCTCGCCAAAGAGTATTCCATTGTACGGACAAATACATTCTGTGTATCCCTTCGGCATTTAATGGACATTTGGGTCGGGTTGCCGGATTAGATGCAGCGTGCCCAATGGAGTTTGTCCCGGATAATTTGGGATTTACTTATGCTCAGAAAATTCCTGTTTGTCGGAAATTCAAATGTAACCGCACGTTTTATGTTTTCATTTAACTAAACTTAGCAACTTTACATTTGGAGTTTCCATTCTTAGGCGATCCGGAATCGCGCTGCTGAGACCATTGCTATGCAAGTGTTTGGACATGCATGCACTCTGCAGTTTTTCAAAAATTAAATGAAATCTTCTTTTCTGAATGGACGCCAAGAGCACCAGAAATTTAAGTCTGTAAAATAGCTCAAGATACTGCTGATGAATCTGTTGCAGAGAAAAAGCGCATAAACATTGGCCTCTGTTTTAATTATATGCCAGCGTTTCCTACCATGGCGACGCACGCGGTCTTGTGTTGTTTTATTACTCGCCGGATTGCCCGTGGTTGTTTAAGAGGATCATAAAACTTGGATGCCGGACCTGCTAGACATCTAAATAATCTAAGTCCAGCTCATTAAAAGCTGAGATCGATCGCTTGGTGAATACTTGAACACAGATTTCCTGTTTTTAGTTTAGCAACATTTTGGATTTCAGGAGAGAAGAGATTTGCCATCTGGCGGTCTGTACACTCCCCCCTCGTGCCTTTGCCCTTCCTGGTGCCGGACCTGGAAGACTGGTGTCCTAATGGCCACCTGACTCACTTATTTCATGCAGGTCTCTGTTCAAATACCCCTCATGACTGCTCTGATTAAAAGCACCCCCCAACTCAGGCCTACCCAGAACTTGACCCCTGCCCATCTTTCTCTGTAACTAAGATGAATAGATTTAGCAAATAAAAATACAGTCAGCTCCCCGTGTCAGACAAAGAACAAATAATTTTTCAGTAAATGTATGTTCCATGCAGTTTATTTGTCGTTGATCCGATCTTCAGATTTAACTGACTGTCCTCAGTTTTATCTGGCAACCCTGTTCCTGACTGTCCAACAGGACGTTATATAATGTATTTATCTGTTATTTATTTTGTTGTTGGCTCATCCTCAGAGAACATGGCCGTATTAAGGCTGTCATTACCGATTATTGCAAACTTGGTGGGTGGAGACAACAGAAATTGATTCCCTCACAGCTTTGCAGGCCAGGAGTCTGAGACAAAGATGCCGGCAGAGCTGTGCTCTGTCTGGAGACTCTTAAGGCGAATCTTTCCTTGTCTCCTGCAGCCTTCGGTGGCTCCTGGCATTCCATGGTTTGAGGCACATCTCTGCAAACTCTGCCTCAGTCTCCACATGGCCTCCTTCCCAGTGTCTCTCTTTATCTTTTTCTTTTCTGTCTTTTTAAAAAATTTTTTTATGTTTTTTATTTATTATTTTTGAAAGACAGAGACAGTGTGAGCAGGGAAGGGTCAGAGAGAGAGGGAGACACAGAATCTGAAGCAGGCTCCAGGCTCTGAGCTAGCTGTCAGCACAGAGCCCGACATGGGGCTCAAACCCACGAACCGTGAGATCATGACCTGAGCCAAAGCCGGACGCTTAACTGACTGAGCCACCCAGGTGCCCCTCTTTTCTGTCTTTTACAAGGACCCCTGTCACTGGATTTACAGCCCGCCCTAATCCAGGATGATCTTATCTTGAGATCTTTAACTTAATTACATTGGCAAAGATCCTTGTTTCCAGATAGGGCCACGTTTCCAGGTTTGGGGTAGAAGTATCTTTGGGGGGGGGCCATTAATCAGCCCAATGCAGTTGCACATTGGAGTGTGACAAAAATCTGTTGAGCGGATGAGTGGGAAAATTGGTGGAGGTAGGCATTTTGGGTTTCACATCTATTCCACAAACATCTGTGCAGAACCTGTTGTGTCCTGAGATCGGGAGGGAGCGGGGTATACATTTCCACTGCACATTCCTGGACAGCATCCAGTAGAGGTCTTCAGATGCTGAGAAATCAAGTTTCGAGCTGCACCGCGGTACCCACAGCATATGGACGATGGTGGAGGTCTGTGAGACAGCACATGAGGAAGCTGCAGAAACTTCTAGCCCCTCCGTCTGTGTTGCAGGCAGCAACCACACGGGAGTAAAGAGAGAAAGAGAGCCCACGGGCAGAGATAAATCCATGAGCTCACATTTCTTCTTTCAAGGCCAAGGGCCCCTGGTCTCCGTATCCCCAGGCAGAGATCAACTCAATAACCAGTGGCTTTAGCACTGAAGCCAAGAGTGTCGGCTTGTCAGGAAGCTTTACCTCCTGGTTTGGAAAAATCATCTTGACACCTGTTCAGGCCTGAGGAGTCCATAATCAAATTTTCCTGCTTCCTCCTACGAACTGGAAACCAAATGAAATTTGCAGG
The DNA here is from genome assembly GCA_004023845.1 of Helogale parvula. NCBI lineage: Eukaryota > Metazoa > Chordata > Mammalia > Carnivora > Herpestidae > Helogale > Helogale parvula. The sequence continues at coordinate 59,793 of PJEM01001731.1, read as the reverse complement.
AGCCTAATTACCACGCAAAGGCTGTGCCTGAAATCACTCCTCAGTTTTGCCAATATGGCCACAGTGCTAAGGAGAAAACACAGTGCAGAGCGTTATTAGGTGGATGCTTGCTGAATTTTTGATGCACATTCCCAAACTAATGAGAGCATCATCCCTTCCAAATTAGTCACTGTGAAAGGATGTATGTGTGTTTCCAGGGCTGTCGCCATAGGACTGCAATGTGGATGGTCACGGCTCTTTCTTAGAAGGGCCTAGAACATTACTGAATGCTTAGTGTAGGACCTTGTTGTCAGCATCTTCATATTTTTTATTGTTTCTTTTTTTCTTTTTAACAAGGGATCGTGTTTTCCTTTTGCATGGGGGCTCACAAACTAGGCGTTCATCCTTGTTTTAACAATGCAAGATTTGTTTAAATTATTTTGGCATTTCTCTTAGGGGTGGCTTCGAGGGGTGAGAAGGAGCTTTGTAGGACAAGAAGGTTTGTGAATCAAAAGAATGCAGAGGCGGAGCCAGTGGGATTTGGATTCAAATAGCATTGCTACTTACTAGCTGCCTCTCCTTTTGGTCTGAGTTTTCTCAGCTATGAAATGTGACTAATATGTCTACCTCATGGGGTTGCTGTGAACATTAAAAATAAGCACATAAAGAAGCGCCTGGGTGGCTCAGTTGGTTAAACGTCCAACTTCAGCTTGGGTGACGATCTCAGGGTTCATGAGGTCGAGCCCCGCATCAGGCTCGACACTTATAGCTCAGAGCCTGGACCCTGCTTTGGATTCTGTTTCCCTCTCTCTGTCTACCCCTCCTCCACTTGTGCATGCTCTCTCTCTCTCTCTCTCTCTCTCTCTCTCTTTCTCTCAAATAAATAAAATATTTAAAAAATTCACGTATAAATGTAAAGCCCCTGGTTCTGTGCCTAATTCAGCAGGTGTCCAGTACATGGGCGTTGCTTACAGATTCACAGTCTGTCCAGAGATGCCAGGCAAATAAAACCTTTAGTGACATGGGCATCTGATATTCATTCAGCAAGTGTTCATTGCCCGCTGTTGTGCCCCAGCTGAATAATCAGATTAGATCCCTGACCTTCTAGAGCTTTCCTTACAGTGGTAGGGGAAGACAGTAAAACAAATATGCAAATAATTAACGTAATTTCAGACAGTAATGAATGAAAGGGAGGAAAACAAGATAGCATACCGGGGTAAAGGGGGCCTGGTCAGGGCTGGGGAAGTCCTCTAGATACAGGGATGAGGGAAGACGTCTCTAAGGACCTGGCTTGTAGCAGAGACCTCGTGATGTGGTGGGAAGACCCAGTGGGTCACATGGAGGGAAGATTCTTCCAAACATAGGCAACCAGAGTGAAGGTGTTAAAGTGGAAATGAATTTGGAAAATTTGGGCATCTGTCATTTACAGTTGTGGACAGAATATCTGCAGCAAAATATGCTCAGGGTATAATGGGCTGATTTAATAAATGTCACTTGGGTGCCTTACAGAGCAGTGAGCGAGGCTGAGGGAAGAGATACAAGAACGAACCATAGCGGTCCTGGTCAAGGGAGCGGCAATAGAATTGAGGAGACAAATGTATACAGATTATTCCAGGAACAAATAAAGGAACGGGTGGGGGAGGGTGAACGAAAGCATTTGTTAATGTCAACAGTTCAGATACAAATGTTGTTTTCATGGGGCGGCAAACTGCTTTTACGTTCTGCCCTGGATGGGTTTTAGGTAAGCAGATTGGATGGAGGAAAACCCTGTAAAAATGCCGTCCTCTGACACCGTCCTGCATAGTGTCGGAGTGGGTGGGAGGAGACGAAAGATGAATGGATTCCACAAATGTAAATGTAGATATGTGTAACCCAGAAATAATGGAAGTCACGTGGTTGCTTAAGATACGGAGAAGAGGGGCACCTGGGTGGCTCAGTCGGTTAAGTGTCCAGCTTCGGCTCAGGTCATGATCTCACGGTCGTGGGTTCGAGCCCCACGTTGGGCTCTGTGCAGACAGCTAGCTCAGAGCCTGGAGCCTGCTTCGGATTCTGTGTCTCGCTCTCTCTCTGACCCTCTCCTGTTCACACTGTCTCTGTCTCTCAAAAAAAAAAAAACCATAAAAAAAAGATACGAATAAGAGGGGCTCCCACACAGCACGTGGTCATTCTGTCATGGGAAAGGTGTGCCTGTTGCAGCATTTCCATAAATGAGGGGACGTCTGTGTCCCATGTTCACATCTGCCCTTGACTCCTTTTTCTACTAAAGTTCCCAGGACTTTTTTTTTCTAGTCCCTGCACCAGTCAGCGTTTTGCAGAGAAATAGAACCAATAGGATATATTTCTACTCCAATCAGTTTTGAGTGAGATAGTTCCCCAAACCCAAATCCTGTTCCCTCCGTCTCCCTCTCTTTCCCTGTCCTCTCCACGCCCCCCCTTTATGTGTATATTTAAGCATCTTCCCGTCTGTTCTCATCACTTACACTGGAACAGCGAGCATTGTTGTTGTGAGGTTCAGAAAAGCAAAATCAAGTAAGTTTTGAAACCAGGGTGTTCGTGTTACAGATTTTTATAATGTAACATAATAAAAGGTTAAACTGTGAATGCATGAATGTGGTTGTGCATTTATTCACGCATTGCTTCGTCTTGCATTTTTTTTTCATAATTGGTGATTTTCTGGCTTTCATTTTTTTATTATTAAAATTTTTTGGATCATCCAGATATTAAATTTGAGATTTTCTTCTTTTTTGGTGAACAAGGCTGATAAACACGAAATGCCATTGCTTATTGAACTGCAGATGTAAATCTCGGCTCCTATGAGATTCTGGAACTGGAGATCTAGTTCAGAGATTATTTGCTCCAATAAAGTTTTCCTGGAGATGCTATATGTAAATTTCTCTTCAGCACACTTTCAAAACATTTACTGCTCCAAGAAATAAACAAGCTGGTCTTTTAAAAAAAATTAAAAAGAGATGATTCCAATAGCTAATAAGATTATCAAATGAGTTTACAATGATCTTGTCCAAAAAAAAAATCAGAATGACTTTGTGAGAACTTTGCCATTTGTAGACTCTGGAATCTTTTTTTTAACATTTATTCATTTTTGAGAGACAGTGTGTGAGTGGGGAGGGGCGGTGAGAGAGGGAGACACTGAATCTGAAGCAGACTCCAGGCTCCAAGCTGTGAGCACTGTGCCCAACACGGGGCTCGAACCCACAGATGTGAGGTCATGACCTGAGCCAAAGTTGGACACTTAACCGACTGAGTCACTCAGACACCCCAATTTTCAAATAAATATTAGAAAACCATTATCCTTTAGCCACACACTTTCTTTTCTTTAAAATTTTTTTTTTAATGTTTACTTATTTTGAAAGAGAGAAAGAGAGAGTGAACAAATGTGGGGAGGGGCAGAGAGAAAAGGAGAGAGAGAATCCCAAGCAGGCTCCACACAGCTCGGAGCCTGCCATGGGGTTCGAGCTCAAGAACCACTAGATCATGAGCTGGAATGAAGAGTCGGACGCTTAGCCAACTGAGCCACCCAGGTGCCCCTCTTTTATTTTAAAGTAGCAACTGCCAGATACTGTATTTATGTTTATACCTATGTTTCCTGCAGAAGAGTTCTAGCTGTCTTGTCTAATCACCCCTCCTTTTGCTTAAGGGGAGTTAAATTATAACACTTCAGATCCCCCTTCTCATTCAGAATTTATCAGCATAATAAGATATACGTGTAGCAAAAAGTGGGTTTTGATAATCCCTGGATTGATTATCTTATTGCACTGCATATGCACATTTCTGAATAATTTTGTTACAATTTGTGATAACAGGATTTAATCGTTAGATGTAGTGAGATGGTTGATAGCCATATTCACCTGAATTTTATGGGGAGAGATCGTTTTTGTAAATAAGAAGGCTCCATATTGTAAAATGCTAATCCCCCCAAGTGAATCTGTACATTGACATGTCAGTTGGAATCACCCTGAACAGGGTGCCTAAAACGTGGTATAAAATTGATTTGGAAGAATAAACAAGGACTAAAACAATTTGGCAAAGAATAAACAGGGAAGTGTTTTGCTTCCCTGGTATCAATACACGTTACAAGGTATAGTATTTAAATGGTGAAAACTAATAGCTTAATGGACAGATTTTCCAAAAATAGATCTTGCACCTGATTTATGCCGGAGGTGCTGTAAGGAGTAGGAAGCCTCTATGAAGGTTTGAGGACAAGGATGTACTTGGAGGAGGTAGAACAGTTGAGGCCCCCCCCCCCCGCCCCCCGCCCATCCACGGCATTTGTTCCCAGATGAGTCAGAGAAACCTAAGCTTATTGATGCCAGAAGTGGTGTTGATCCCAGGTAGATGTGCTGTGAATCGGGAGGGGGAGGGGAAAGACGCCCTTTGTCCTGCATTAGTCAGGATCCTTGATTGTAAACAAAGAGAGGTCCCTGGACAAATCCTTCGTCTATGGCCCCCTTTATCACAGTTGATAGAAAATGAATTTTCCAGGCAATGTAAACTGGTGCAGCTGCTCTCGAAAACAGTGTGGAGACTCCTCAAAAAACTATCGATAGAACTCCCCTATGACCCAGCAATAGCACTGCTAGGGATTTACCCAGGGGATACAGAAGTGCTGATGCATAGAAGCACAGGTACCCTAATGTTCATAGCGGCACTTTCTACAATAGCCAAATCATGGAAAGAGCCTAAATGTCCATCACCTGATGAGTGGATCAAGAAGATGTGGTTTATCTATACAATGGAGTACTACATGGCAATGAGAAAGAATGACATCTGGCCATTTGTAGCAACATGGATGGACCTCGACGGCGTCATGCTAAGCGAAATAAGTCAGGCAGAGAAGGACAGATACCATATGTTTGCACTCATAGGTCTAACAGGAGAACAGAAGAAACCTAATGGAGGACCAGGGGGAGGGGAAGAGGGAAAGAGAGTTGGGGAGAGAGAGGGACGCAAAACCTGAGAGACTACTGAATACTGAAAATGAACGGAGGGCTGGAGGGGGAGGGGGGAAAGAGGTGGTGGTGATGGAGGAGGGCACTTGTGGGGAAGAGCCCTGGGTGTTGTATGGAAACCAACTTGACAATAAACTATTAAAAAAAAAAGAAAAGAAAATGAATTTTCCATAGGATCACAGATTTATTTTCCCCCAGGAGGGAGCCCTTCGCCTGGGAGCTCTCCAGGGGCGAGCGCTCCCGGCCGCACCCCCTCCGCTGATGGCAGCGGCAGCCCTAAGCCGTCTAGCCTTTGACTTTGGCCGACAGTCTGATGATGGGCTGAGCAGCGCGCAGGCCTCCTCGCTCCCGCACGGTTTTATCGGCTCTGCAAGTTTTAAAACCCATAAAAGATGTTTTATCAGTAAAAGAAGCTCGCCTACAGGGAACAGATAATTATGTAATAAGGCATCGTCTCCCTTGGTCTAATAACCATAACCTGTTTTAAATATTACACATCATAATATCAATAAAGCCTTGGTCATTTATTATCTGCTTTTCAAATCTTCTCCTTTCGGTGAAAGAGATTAGAAAAGGTCACAGCTGCCGTCAGACCCCGGTGATAAAGAGCAGGATGGAGCTTCGGAAAATGGTAGTCCTCGCAGCGTTCAGGACTATAAACTTTTTAAATTGAATTGTAAAAGTTTATAACTAATAAAGAAACTCTTTTAGGTGATTTTAATGTTACTTGGTCGTTTGGAATATTCCACAGATGGGAACAGATGGGGAGGTCATGAAGTGGGTGAGCGTTCGGCACCATAAAATGCAAATGCGTTTTCTCCACGTTAGAGATGCGGCCGTTGGAGTCCGATAACGTTATAGGCCATTATCCGTTCCTACGAAGATCAGGTGCTCTAACATGCAGTGTAAATAGAGAGGGGCCTGGTCCATCTGCTGGCAGGGAAGGGGCCGAGGACAGCCAGCAGATCTCCTTTTGGTAAAATAAATATAAATTTCCCGTTTTCTCCTTCACATGACCCTGACCACTTCCTTTCTTGCTATGGGTAAGGAATAGTGCACCCTAGATGCACGTGGAAATTCATTATCAGCAAAGGGTAATTTTAATAAGAGGATTGGTTCCTGGGAAGGCAAATGTATTTGCAGCTTCCTTGAGGGTAGGTCCTTGGTTTTTGATTTTAGGGTCGTTCACTTGTTTTTTCACCAAGTGATTAGTGAACATCTACTCTGTGCCGGGCATTTCTCTAGGGAGGATGTGTCAATTAAGAGAATGGGTGGGGGGAGCACCTGGGTGGCACAGCCGGTTAAGCATCTGACTTCGGCTCAGGGCATGATCTCATGGTTCCTGGGTTCGAGTCCCGCGTTGGGCCCTGTGCTGACACCTTAGAGCCTCGAGCCTGCTTCGGATTCTGTGTCTCCCTCTCTCTCTGCCCCTCCCCTGCACTCTCGTTCTCTCTCAAAAATAAATAAACATTAGAACAAAGAGGGGTGCCTGGATGGCTCAGTCGGTTAAACATCTGGCTTCGGCTCAGGTCATGATCTCATGGTTCGTGGGTTCGAGCCCCGCGTTGGGCTCTGTGCTGACAGCTAGCTCAGAGCCTGGAGCCTGCTTCCCATTCTGTGTCTCCCTCTCTCTCTGACCCTTCCCTGCTCACGCTGTCTCTGTCTCTCAAAAATAATAATAAAAAAAAACATAAAAAAAGAAAAAAGAAAGTTGCTAAGAGAGTAGATCTGAAAAGTTCTCATCACAAGAAAAAATTATAACTGTTTGACATGAGGGGTATTCAACTAGACTTATTATGTTGACCATTTCATAATATATACACCTGTCAGACATTATGTTGTATACATCTAAAACAAATACGATGTTATATGACAATTGTGTATCTATAAACTGGAAAGAGAAAGAACTTTCTGGAAACTGGTTGAAGGTACACTGTTAGCGGGCAGTTGCTGAAGCAGGAAGGCCAGTAAGGCAGCGATGGCTGTGGCACTCGGATCACGTATACTGCGTTGGGGACGGTGGGAGGTGGTCAGACTCCAGATATGTTTGACCCTAGAGCCAACAATATTTCCCGCAGATTCTATGTGTACTGTCACAGAAAGGAGGAGCCAGAGAGAGCTCGAGTTGGCCTGACCAACTGAAAGACGAAACTCTCATTTCTCTAAGTGGGGAGGGCTGCAGGAGGAAGTGGTTTCATTTCCATTTTGGACAAGTTGAGTTGGAGGTGTCTGTTAGTCGTCCCACTGGAGATGCCAACTGGATAGTTGGGTATTTGGCAGAGTCTCGAATTTGAGAGAGAGGTCTGGCCCAGAGATAGGAATTTGGAAGTTATCGACATGTTTGATATTTAAATCTAAATATCATTTGATATTTAAGCTCTGAGACTGGATGAGATCAACGTAGGCATGAGTGTAGAGAAAGAAGAGGTCTCAGATGTGACTTTGTGACTCGCTCAGTGAAAGTGGAATGGATAAACAAAGTGGATGAGTCATAACCGAAATCAGTGCACTTCTCCACACAATGGTAACACAGATGAATAGCGTTAGACATGTAATTCATGAAAGCAACAACACAGAGTTATAATCTGAAATGTGGGTCCAGGATGGTAGTGGGGACCTGATGAGCAAGGTCACGGCGAGGAGAGAGTAGCCATGACCGCCCCATGTTTGTTCACTCGCTCATGAACTCATTCATTTCAACAGAAACATTTTAATTGCCTCGTATGTGCCAGGCTTGAATCTCTCATGTTGGGCACGTAGCATTTTTTTGCCACCCAGCATCAGTTTCTTCTCTCTGGTCATCTTAATTTCCTTTCGGGTCTGACTGCTGCCAGCTGTGGGCAGCCTGCCGTCGGTTGTGGGCAGCCGGCAGTGAGCCCACAAGCCAGTACTGCCTGGGTCCTTCCAGGAGACCAGGCGCATGACCTGAGCTTGGCCAACTCCTCTCTTCACACTGGGGTTTTGGCTGTTCAGCCAGGAAAGAGGAAATGACTAGTAGCTCAATAGAATGCAATTCAAGTCACCTTTGCAAACTACATGTCTAATTTTAAAATAAAAAAAAAAATAGCTGCCCAAACAATTTTTTTTATAATAGCAACCAAAAGAAGGTAAGAAGAAAAAGATTTAGCTAATTTTAATTATATATTTTATTTGACTCCATATATCCAAAATATCATCATGTGTGATTAGAAAAACGACTCGTGAAGTAGTTTGCGTTATTTTCCTTGTGTGACGTCTTGGGAATTGGGCATGTTCCGTACACCTGAAGAGTGTTTTTGGACCAGCCACACACCAGCACTCGACTGCCACGTGCTGGGTGTCACTGTATTGGAGAGCGTAGGACTCAGGGTCACTCATTTCAGCAGCATCTCCAGCCCCCGGAGCAAATAGGACCTTCTGCAGGGTCTTAACAGAAGGTCCTGCATCCTGACCCCCCAGAGCTTGCTTCCTCAGACTTTGGGAAGTCCTTTCCGATGTCCCCCCACCCCCGGTACAGGAGCGAGTCAGTAAGCTTCCGGCAACCTGGAACAGGTTCTTTTGCTTAGGTTGCTAGAGTAATTTCCTGTTACTTGCACTCCGAGAAAGCTCAGCGGTATCCTCCTTTTCCAGTGGGAAACAGAGAAGGATGTGTGTCAGATCAAGACGTTTCCACAGTTGTGATCTCAAGGGTGGAATCCAGGCAAGTGAAGCTTCCAAAAAGAATAACGTGAATCTGCCTGTGTTTAGATGAAAAAAAAAAAAACCCTCCAAAATAGAGCTTTGGGTGAAAAGGCAAAGGTACATAAAATGTGTATAGGATGAGCCTATTTGTATACTTTCTTTAAAAAAAACCCACACATACAATTGTTAAATGGAAAGAAATAAACTTGCAGGACAAGGGTGACCTTTGGAGAACATGGATGGGCGATTGGACAAAGAGGTGGGTTATGGGCTGAATTGTGCCCCCCCATTATGTGTTGAAGTCCTACCTCAAGGGGTGTCTGGGGGGCTCAGTCGGCTTAGTGTCTAACTTCAGCTCAGGTCACAATCTCATGGTTCGTGGGTTTGAGCCCCGCATTGGGCTCTGTGCTGACAGCTCAGAGCCTGGAACCTGCTTCAGATTCTGTGTCTCCCTCTCTCTCTGCCCCTCCCCCACTCATGCTCTGTCTCTGTCTCTTTCTGTTTCTCTCTCTCAAGAATAAATAAACATTAAAAAAAATTATGAAGTCCTACCTCAGAACGTAACCATGTTTGGAGAAGGGTCTTTACGGAGATAATTGAGTTAAAATGAGGTCATTTGAGTGGCCCCCAATCCCATATGACTGGTGTCCTTGCAAGAACCGGAGATTTGGACACAGCACGTATGATGAAGAAGAGGGAAGGCAATGAGAAGATGACCACACAAGCCAAGGAAAGGGGCCTGTGGCAGATTCTTCTTTCGTGGCCCTTAGAAGACACCTGAATCTCAGGCTTCTGGCTTCTCCATGACTGTGAGCAAATACATTTCTGTTGTTGAAGCTACTATACCTGTGATCCTTTGCCGTGGCAGCCCTAGAAAACTAAATCCAGGGAGTAGTTAAAAAGAGAAGTAGACTTTTGCTATTCTTAAAGGTTTTTTTTCAAATATTTTTACAATGTATCCCTCTATTTACACATCAAGAAATGGAAATACAGTAAATCCTTGGGTTGGAGTAACTTGTTCTCTGATTGTTCTGCAAGACGAGCAAACATTTCTAATAAATTTTAACTTGATAAACGAGCGATGTCTTGCAATATGAATAGTATGTGACAGCAAACATCACATGATCACCACTGAGCCAATGGTTCTCTCTCTCTCTCTCTTTCTGTGGAATTGTGGGTGATCGTCTCCATGCTCAGACGCCCTGTCTCAGGCCATGGTGTGTGGCAGAAATTAGTAATTTTTCAGAACTCTGGAAGGTGCCCACAACTGGCACCGGTGTATTTTTTGTCACTTCCAAGCACCTGTGGATGGCCCTTTGCTTTTCCAGACAGGAGTGAGCTTAGGAATCCTTTGCTTCATTCTAGGTCATTGGATAGGTTCCTTGTTGAAGCTGCATGAAAAGAAAAAGATTCCATCGAGCCAACAGACAGCTGTGATTCCGTCGGGGATCATGAGCGTCGTCCTGCAGTCACCCCCTCGTCTCCCTCACACCAACCACGAAGGTTTTTAAAGGTAAGGGCAGGTGAATTTGTTTGTCTTTATATTTTTATTTTCTCTATTATTTTGTATTATATTACAGCAGTCTAATCATTTTTATATGATTGTTTTTCGGTTGTGGAACGAATCATCTGAGTTTCCGTTATTTCTTATGGGGAAATCGCTTTGACATACAAGTGCTTTGGATCACAAGCGTGTTTTCGGAACGAATTATGCTCGCAAACCAAGGTTTTACTGTATTAGGAAAAGAAGACTCCGGTTCTTCCTCGCCCTCTGTGTCCCTCTGCTTCCTTCCTTGTACACATTCCCTTCTCTGGATTTCGTCACACACAGAGTAAGCTCCTGACGTCTCCCAAGGGAAGAAGGTAGAACTTACGACCTAACTTTTCCTCATTCAGCTGATCTACCTGCCTGCGTGTTTAACCTCAGGTAGACTGCGACGTTCACTAGAATGGTTACAGAGTAATCTTTGTTTCATTTTACTCTCTGCTCTTTTGTCAAGTTCATTATTATACTTTCATGAAGTTCCTTGTCTGGAAGTTCTTTGGTTATAGGCAGCAGAAAGTAAGCAACAGAAAGTATACCTTATCATCTTAGTCAGAAAAGTAATTTGTTGAAATGAAAGAAGGGACCTAACAAGTTCCAAAGGAAAGCTCTAGAAACAGGTTAGGAAAAAAACAAGAAGGCAGCCAAGTTCATAGGGAGAAGGAGTCATAGCCAGAACTGATGGGCTCTTACTTTAAGATGTCACTGATGAAGTTAATCAGCCTATATGTGTTCTTTCTTTCTTTTTTTTTTTTTTTCCTGAAGTTCCCATACTCACAGGGGACAGTGGGGAAGAAGCTTACTTTGGCTCCTACATGCATCCCTGAGTCAGGAGAGGCCGGGCACTCTTCCTCAGGGAGAGTCCTCACTGTAGGGCAGACCCAATGGGCTTTTACCAGAAGAAAGGAACCCTAAGTAGCAAAAATAACACAATTTCTCTTGGATGATCAGTGATTTGTTTGTTTCTTCCACAAGGTAAAAGTTGTCTGGCCACGGGCAGGGCTCTGCAGAGCGGTCCTTCGTGTATTGTCATCTCCCACAGGGCAAGGCTGGGTTTATGGTTGTCTTGGATGGGATCCGAAATGATGGGTGATTGATGGGTATCTAGAGTCATGGTAAATTTCATTACATTTTGCCTAGATAGTTTTCTTGTACTTGTCACTCGGGTCCCTTTTGTAGGACGTAAGTTGGTCACCCCTTTCTGGCAGCGATCACTGTGTTGGCCACAACTGACTTCATTTATCAGGTACTAGAAAGTCGATCCAATACCTTCACCTGTGGGGAGGGAAAATGTAGACAACTGAAATTTCTTCCTTTCGCCCATGTGTTTACCGACCAAAGAAAAGTTTGTGTTAATGTCTTCATAATGCATATTTTTTAGAAGCACATTTCTTAAAATGTAGAATTCAGTTATTCAAAGGCACATATCATTATGGCCCCAATACTTGATTTCCTTCCCTGCAGTACCATGTTGCATGGATTTGGGCTGTGGTTATGAAGCTACTATTGTATTTTTACCTAATTAAAATAGAAAATTAAAATGTCAAAGTTTAGATCAAGGTTTGAATCCTGTTCCCCAACGGATTTTAGGTGAGATTTTAGAATGTGGTGGAAACTGTGTGAGCTGCTGGGGTCCGGCGCACCCGCGTTCCTCGTGGTGGCACCATGCCACTTTCCAGGGGTGGAATACGCACCAGATCTCCCGGTGGAGAGTGGGTGGGCAACATTCAACACATCTAAGTGACTTCGTTCATGCTCCTTTTAACAAATGTTTTCAGATTCGTTTCTTATTGAAGTATAATTAACATACCACGTTGTGTTAGTTTCAGGAGTGCAGTGGAGCGATTTGACAATTTCATGCATTCCTCAGTGCCCACCGCGGATAAATGTAGTCCCTGTCTATCAAGATACGGTGTTATTACAATATGAACTCTGTTCTCTGCGGTTCTTCTCATCTCCTGACTCACTTATCTGAGAGACTGTGGGAGGCAGAAGAGGAAGAGGCAGTGATTGCAGGCACACAATTTGAACGGACACCAGAATTCAAATGTGAAATCTGCCCTATTCTAGCTATGTGGCTGCAGGTCTGTTACTTAAATTCACAGAGCCTTAGTTTCTTCATCTACGAAATAGGGCTAAAACATCTATTTCTTATGTTATCTTTAGGATCAGATGAGACATTTGAGGTGTCTATTTCCTGCACATAGTGAGTACTCAATGCATTGTAACCATTATGATTGGACCCATTTACATGACTGACCCATTTCTATTCCCGAGAGCAAATACTTTGTAATACGTTTAAAGCAGATTAACAATCTCTAGTTTGTTTAATCTGTCTAGATCCATTTGGTTTGTATGAATACAATAGTTGTGACCAGAAAGCAGAGGAAATCATAACCTACAATTTCCTGAAGTGCTTCAAGAGCACACTCCGCCGCAAGAGGTGACAAAATGGGTCATCGGGAACATGCTTCATGTTCAAACAGCAGTGGGAAAATCTTGGCAAAAGTCAAGCAAAAGTCATTCATTGCAGGACTTTTCAGAGCCATTAACATACCATCATGCACTGTGACTTTCCAGAAGCAAATCATACAGCAGAATTTCCTAATTTACTTGACAGAAAGCACACCAGTGTGAGGTTAGGGTTATTCAGAAAACACAACACGGTGCAGAAGTGTTGGCATTGCTGTGTTACCAGCCACTTGCCTTGTGGCACAGAAGTGATCACAACAGACAGTCCGACTTGCCCAGAGCAGCCCTTGTGAATTTAATCTTGTTCCTCTTGAAAGCAGTTTCTTTTTTTTTTTTTTTTCCGCCCCAAATTGAGTTGCGGCCTATGAGGGAGAAACCAAATTGCCACCCCACTGTTCACACTTCTGCTCTGTCTGTAAATGTTAGGAACTACCATAAAGAGAACTTTGAATTCCTGCAGCAGGACATATGCAAATACACATTTTCTCCAAATATGGCTGGGGCATCATTTTCCCCCCTTTAGCACCGCAGAGTCCCTAAGCAGGTTTGAATCTGTTGACAAAGCATTTTAAAGTCATCTAGCTGACTATTTCTTTTGTACGCTAGCAATCTGTTAACTATGTTCCCAGGGCACTCAGACAGAGTGCTCCCTCCCTCTCTCTCCCCCGCCCCTTTCTTGTCTCTTTGCAGTTTTGCTATTAGATGGACACATTCATGCAGACATTGGTGCATCAAGCACCACAGTTTAGTCCAGCTCATTCTATGCCATTGGCTAAGTAATTACCTGAAATTTGTTATCCACAGTTTAACTCTTTGTTCCAAGCCCATCATTGACATCAAAGGAGATTTGCCTGCAGAAGAATGAGGTTCGGTTCTTTATGTATGAAATGTTCTGGTTTTCTCCAGACTTCTGTGGTTGAGTGAATCGCAGGCAAAAAACAAGAAAAGCTCCGTACATCCATCAACCTTTAGAAGGGCAGTGACATTTCTATCTAAAGCTGAACCTTAGAGATTGAACATGAAAGAAAAACAATCTTGTGGAGTACAGTCTAGAGAATTAGTCAAAGCATGTACTTAAGGTCAGGGACGACCATTTTTGGGGCAAGGTTTTCTTTAGCCTCTTGTGCAGTCATTAAATTAAATGATAATATGCATTTTCAGGATCCTAGCAGTGATGAGCATCAAGGTGACATGTATAGTCAAGTCTTCACGCTTAGTGGGAATAATTGGAGCTTTCCAGACGTTAGGCAGGATTGGGGAACAATACAGACAGGACAGACAATGTAAAAGCAGACTCTCTGCCATAACGAGAGCATCTGTGTGTGTCGCCCCCGTGTATTTCCGGTGCCTGAGAGACCGATTGGCAGGTAGTTACCTGCTCAATAACCACCCGTTTATGGGACACATGGATTTCTTTAGGGAGGTGGCTTCAAACACTGACACGTGTCCTCTGTGTGTATGGAGTTGTATTCATGGCTAAGTTTTGTCCTGACGAACACGATGACCTGATAGTTAACCCTAGCCTTGGAGACAGAGAGCCTTGGGGGTTAAGCCCAGGCTCAGCCCTGTCCCACCTGTATGCCTTCGTTACCGAGTCTAACCGTCACTCTCTCAATGTCTACGGTGGAGAAAACGGTCGCTAAGACAGATACAGTGCAAAGACTGGCTAAGACAATATATGGACAAAAACCTTTGCATAGCACCTGGCATAGAGTAAATGTTCAGTAACTGTTAATGTCCTGACTATAAACTTTGTATCAAATTAGTTCAAATAGAATAAATCCCTAGTAGAGTGATATAAACCCAGATGCTACACAGTGTACATTTTGATACTGATTTATACATACAGGCATTGGGTTCAGAATACAGATGTGGCCCTACGTCACACGGTCAACAAACCTCTGTCGCCTCATCCCCAGCCCCACCCGGCGGCGGCGGGAACACTGGGGCCATAGTTGATCGCACATCACATAGAATGTGTGACAGATAATGATTTCGAAATGACGCTCTGGATCAGTGGACAGGCTTGCCCTCACCCCAACCCAAGGAACGTTCAGCAGTATCTGGGGTCATCTGTGGTCGTCACAGGTGTTTGGGGGGGGGGCAGCAGAGTGCGCCTTGGCGTCAGGTGGGTAGGGGCCCCGGGGATGTTGCTGAGCCCCCTGCAGGGCACAGGCCAGCCTGCAACAAACAATGACCAATAGGGTCCAGGTTAGAAACTTGGCTTTGGAGTTTTGGTTTTAAAAATATGTGACTCTTTTTATATTCTACCAGAGTCAACGTTTCTTGAAGATAAGTGACTTATAAAATTATTTTCAGAGTTTGGAGAAGAGTCCAGTCAAGTGGCTCAGTTTGGCTGTGGGAACTGGGGAGCGAGACCATTTCAGGGAGCCCAGGTCTGTGAACGCTTCCTGGCTGCCGTGGCTGGGCAGCAGGGCCAGCGCCGAGAGGCGAAGGCTGGAGCACATATCCTGCTTTGGAGTGTTTTTAATGAGTCATTTTAAAATACTCGAGGGGCACCTGGGTGGCTCAGTCGGTTAAGCATTAGCTTCGGCTCAAATCGTGATCTCATGGTTCGTGAGTTCAAGACCCGCGTTAGGCTCTGTGCTGACAGCTCAGAGCCTGGATCCTGTTTCCGATTCTGTGTCTCCCTGTCTCTCTGCCTCTCTCCAGCTTGCCCTCTGCCTCTCCGTCTCTCAAAAATAAAATAAACATTAGGGGCACCTGGGTGGCTCAGTTGGTTAAGCATTTGACTTCAGCTCAGGTCATGATCTCCGTCTGTGTGTTCAAGCCCCGCGTCAGGCTCTGTGCTGACAGCTTAGGGCCTGGAGCCTGCTTCGGAGTCTGTGTCTCCCTCTCTGCCCCTCCCCCCACTCATATTCTGTTTCTCTCTCTGTCTCAAAAAATGAATAAACATTAAAAAAATTAAAAAAATAAACATTAAATTTTTAAAAAATATTCCAATGCACTGAGTAGTGACAAAGATCCAAATTAACCCAGAATCCACTAAAAATAGGCAGAGCTATTTCGCTAGATGATGAAACAGCCTGCAAGGTAGGCAGAGAAAAGAAATCCTGGGGGATGATGACACGAACAACACTACCGCCTGTTTATTCAGCAGGGACACTGTGTTAAATGCTGAGGAGGAAGTTAGGGTCTGGAGTTCAGCCCTAGCACCTGTGAGCTGTGTGAGTCTGCACAATTTATTTCTCTCTTCTGCAGCTTACATTTTAATCTGTCAAATGGGCACAGTAATGATATGTGCCCTGTGAGTTTGTTGTGAGGATTCAAAAGAAAAAAGTCTCCAAAATACTCAGCTCAGTGAGGAATGCATATACTTCCAGGAAACGGGAGGCAATTCTATTTGGAATCAGCCTGACAGAGACTGGGTGGAAGGGAGATATTTAAAGACGAGAACATTTAGAAATGAGAAAACTGTGTCAGAAAGAGATGGAGTGAGTTGTCTAAGTTCCCACAAGTAGTGAGGAGCCAGATTGGGTCGGATTCCAAAGCCCACTTGGTAGCCCCCGCCGTGGAAGGGAGCCTGGCGTCTGTAAGGACACGGTGTGGAGTTCTTGGTGGAAGAAAGCATTCGTACACTGTATCTTCTCCCATCTGCATTTTAAGCTGATTTTGCCATGTGTTAGGCTTCTGCTGGTGCTGACATCACAAGAATGGGTTCTCAGGGCTCCGGCGGGGGCGTGAGGTTATTCAAATAACACAAATGGCGCATTTCACGCTTGGAAAATTGCCCCTGGAGAAAGAGTGAAAAGCGTGTCCGTGTTTCCACCAGAAACCGGTTCTCACAGGAGGCAGGAGTGACAGGCGAAGGCTGTGCTCTCTGATCACGTCGCGTGGGGGTTTCTGTCGCAGCATCCGTCAGGTGTTGCTGGAAGAAGCCTCGAGAGAGAGGTCTGGGGGCCCCAGTAAAACTAGGCAGAGCACGTAGTAGGTGTGTGTGTGTAAGTGTCCATGTGTTTGCGTGTGTGTGAGTGGATGTGTGTCTGTATCTGTGTGTGCTGAGGATATGTGCCCACGTGTGAGTGTGTATGTGAGTGCGTGCGTCCGTGTGTGTCTCTGTGTGTGAATGTGTGTGCGCGTTAGGCATGTACCTTGATCACAGACCCGAAGCTACCTTCCTCACGCAGCCCCCTGACAGGTGCAGTGGCATTTGATGAGGCTGACGTTGGAGTCAAGTGGGAATGGCTTGGAGTTGGACTCCTAATTACATTTAATGGCGCCGCCCTGGATTTGACGCTGACTTTGGTCTGACATGGGTGTTGTGAAGGGTTGAATATGTCTTCCAGGCTTGACGGGACCGAGGTGTCAACAGTGGCCGAGCCCAGACTCAGTCACAGCCCTGAAGACCTTCGGTGGGAACCTCCCTGAATGCCCACGGGGCAAAAATCACACGACAGTGTTGGACTCGGGACTCCATCCACCCGGTTTCCTTCACTGCTTACACTTTTGTACCGTTTTTCCCGATTTAATTTTTGGCCCAGTCATCTGATGATGGGTGAATGGAGGAAACAAAACCCAGAAATGACCCCGGTTGTTAAATCCATCCGTGTCCTCACCATGACGAGAATTCGCCGACCTCATTTCAGGTGCTCGTCTGTGCTGAGCACAGCATGGGCCCTCACCGACTGCCATTCCTGCCGTGCCGTGACGCCAAAAACTTTTTTCAGGTTCGCCCTGGTTCTAAAGTATCTTAGGGATCTCTGATATCGATTCTTTGGAGACTTCATATTCTGCAAATATACAACTCTCTACCCTTTGAGCTAGCAATTCCTTTCCTAAGAATTTATTCTCCTAATTTTCATTTTTTACCCAAGTAGCATGGTAGGAGAGACTATCGTCTTTCTTACTAAAAAATCCTATTTATTATTATTTGGAACTCACTTGTTCATTTTGTGCATTTTTTAAATGTGTTCATTCTGTTCAAGGTCTTAGGGAATAAGTTTTAAACAAACAGTTAAATTTGTTTTTCTTTCCCTCTTAAGGCTTATGCTCTCCTTGGGAAAGGAAGACCATATGCAGAATAAATAATTGAATAAATAATGTTAAGTTGCGAGAGGGGAATGGGAAATTTTTGCAGGGTGTTTGTGTGTGACTGTAAATATGGTTGCAGGGAAGGCCCCACTGAGAAGCAGCATCTGAGTAGAGACCAGAGGGGTGAGGAGGGGACTCGTGTGGACATCTGGGGGAGAGCGATCGGGGCAGAGGGAACAGCGAGTGCAAAGGCCCTGAGGTAGGGTGGTACCTGGCAGTTCGAAGAACAGCGGGGAAGCTTGTGTGTCAGGAACAGAGAAGATGAGGAAGGAGGAAGGAGGTGAGGTCAGACCATAGGTAAGAGCAGTGAGAGAACGCAGTGACTGATGGGTGGTGACCTTGGCTTTCACTTGGAGTTGGATGGGGAAGCCCGAGGCTTCTGAGCAGAGGAGTGACATGTTGTGCCTTGCGTTTTAATCCGATCACTCTGGCTGCTGAGTGGGGATTGCACTGCGGGGGGGGGGGTGAGGGCCAGAGCTGGGACACCAGCGAGGAGGCCACTGTGAACCTCCAGCAGAGACAGAATGGCAGCCTGGACCAGCCTAGGGGAGCAGGAGGTCGTGAGAAATGGGCAGAACTGGATACATCCGTAGCTAGAGACAGCAAGGTTTATAAAGTACTTACTGTTGGTCAGGAGGGTAATCTTTGGAAAAAAAACAATTACAGCACACTTCTTTAATAAAAATGAGAGTGAGCTTTAAGAGTATTTCTGTGTCACATAGTTGCACAAAAGCACCAAGATAAATAGCAATGGGATGGTAAAATTCTTGAGTTATAAAAATGCATATATATAAACATACATATACACAAATTCATACACACACATACATGTACACACATACACACAAACACATATATTCATACACACACATATATACACACACACAAACATGCTATTTTCAGTAAAAATTTTTTTGAATACATCAAATTAAACTAGTAGTTTCCTCTGAGAAGTGAAATCGGAGTTGGGGTGTGAAAGGGAAGTTTCACATTTTAACTTGGTTAGTTTTTGCTCCTCTCCCTGGACCCCTGGGCATTCCATTCATTGCTTTTCAGTGTTTTGTTTTTTTTTTTTTTTAATAAAAGGAGAAGGGGAAAATGCCCAGAAGAGGAAGATACTCACCTTCTCAAGCTTCTACAGACATTTTAACAAAGCCCTAGACAAAGCCATGCCCCACAAAGCAGGCATGTGTGTCCAGAAGGGTCATGGTCAAGGGTTGCTTCAGAATTTGGTTTACTGTGGCCAAATATCAAATGTTGGGGGAAACGCAATCTTTTATCTCTGGATCTGATCCAAAATCTTCCCCTCTCCTGTGGCCACAGAGAAGAGAATTGGGTGCCGTTGATTTGCAGTTAGAGTCTGGCCCTTCAGGGGAGCAGATTCTAATAATTTTTCACCTGACAGCCATCAGGCTCGAGGCGGAAGATGAAATACTTTCAGGAACTTGGCCCTGCTCTCAAACTTAGTAATTGCCCTTCTGGTGTGTGTTGAGGCCCGTGTGAAATGAAACTGCACTTTTTCAGATGTATTCGTGCCTCCCGGTCTACACGTTCCGTCCTCCAAGGATTCACGGGGCCCCAGTGACAGCACACCAGTGGATTAATGCAGTGTGACGAGGAAAAGATGATTGTGTCAAAGATCTAATCCCCCCTAATCTGATCGGATCTCCTGCAGAGTCCTGCCGTACCAAGAAGATAGGCATTTGATAAAAAGGCGAGTTTTATTTCGGGGAACTCTATAGTGTCTGATGGCACCTTTGGACTTAATAGTTGACTTTTTCAAAATATGAAATTAATAAAAATAGCCACAGTCCCACCATGCATAGTTCTCAGATAGTCAAAGATGATCTGTGTAAAGCAAATTGTCATATGTATCAGGAGTAGCGACAATTAGCATATAATTATTTGCCAACTGTGAGTCCACTGTGACTGAATCGTTTTTTAAAATATGCAAAATCAGACATTCGAGAGACTGTCACAAAATGCCAGCAGTCTACATTTTCTTTTGCTTCAGGGCACTGGTGACGGGGCGTGGTGCCACATACGGACTTCTTTGAGTTTGGAAGGCTGCCGTCGGCCGGGATGGGGCCGCCGTTGGATATGCTGCTGCGGCATCAGACTGGGAAAGAATTGAATTATAAAGAGCATTGTTCGCAAGCGGCACCTTCCATTGAAGGGGTGACTGCTTAAAACTTGTCAGGGTGTTGAGTCCTTCCACTCATTTTTTTTTTTTTTAGGCACTTGCCATTTTTGCAGATTGAAACATCAAAGAGCACGAGTTAGCTGGGAGAAGACATTAACCACACTGGTGTTTCCCGAAGGGATTGGTGTCAGGAAAGAGTTTAGATCCACGGTTCTCACCCCTGTACAGTGTTTCCCATCCAGGGAACAAGGGGCGGTATCTGGAGATGCTTTTTGCTTCTCACAACTTGGGGAAGGTGTACCACCGGAGTCTCGGCCAGGGGTGGTGCTAAGCATCCTATACAGCACACGATGGCCCGCCGACAACAAAGAGGGGTCCTTCCCCGTGGGTTTTTTTGGTCCTGAATTTATTCTGTGTACCTGAGATGTCAATAGGAACACCTATTCACATAGCTGATTTCAGGTCAAATAATAACATATTGTGTATGACTCAGCTTGGGTTTCCATAGTGGAATATCCTGAGTGGCCAGAGTAACAGAAAATTTTGTCACAGTTCTAGAGACAGGAAGGCTGAAATCAGAACATGAACATGGCTGGATTCTGGCGAGCGCTGGCGAGCGCCCTCCTTCTGGCTTGTCTGCGGCTTCCTTCTTGCTGTGTGCCTTTCCTAGGTGTGTGCTCAGAGAGAGAGAAACAGATAGAGACTGCAGCTTCTCTGGTTTCTCTTTTTTTAATGATTTTTTAAATGTTTATTTATTTTTGAAAGAGAGAAACAGAGTATGAGTGGGGGAGGAGCAGAGAGAGAGGGAGACACAGAATCTGAAGCAGGTTCCAGGCTCTGAGCTGTCAGCACAGAGCCTGACATGGGGCTTGAACCCACAAACTGTGAGATCATGACATGAGCTGAAGTCGGATGCTTAACCAATTGAGATAGCCAGGCACGTCTCCCTGGTATCTCTTCTTCCAAGGGCACTAATTCCATCATGAGGACCCCACCCTCATGACTTCATCAACGCTAATGACCCCTTCACCCAAGGCCCGACCTCTATATATCTTACGTTGGGGATTTTTTGCTGTGGTCTAAACTGATTGTGTCTCCCCCCAAATTCCTCTTGAAATCCTAACCCCTGAAGGTGATGGTATTAGCAGGTGGTATGTTTGGGAAATTGATTAGGTCATGAGCCTGCATGAGTGGGATTACTGTCCTTGTCAAAGAGACCCCGCAGAGCCCCCTCGCCTCTTCCACCGAGTGAGGACACAGCGAGAAGGTGTCAGCTATGAACCAGGAAGAGAACCCTCAGCAGGGATTGTGACCATGCCGCCAGCTTGATCTTAGACTTCTAGACTCCGGAACCGTGAGCCATTATTTCTGGGGTTTATAAGCTACCCAGTCTTTGATACCCTTTTATAGCAGCCTAGGCAGATGAGACAGGCTTCATTACGTGAATTTAAGGGATGTGGGTACATCCAATCTATAACATATGGAAAATCTATGCAACTGTTTATTATTATGTTTACTAGTATAGGTCTCTGTTGTTACTGTTTGGTAACCGCACAGAGGCATAATGGGAACACCTCCCATTAAGTAGAGAAAGATGGCAGGGTCTATTGTCAATGATGCCCACAGTCAGGACACAGTCAAGTTGTGTGTATCTGTGTGTTGGCTAAGAGCAACAAACTAAGTTTCAGGCTCTTGTAAAATATCCATTCTTCAGAGAGCTCTTCTCTGAAGCTAAGGAAGTTAGGACTCAGCTGTAAAACAGCAGTTTAAAAAAATTGTGGAGAAGCGCCTGGGTGGCTCAGTCGGTTGAGCATCCGGCTTTGGCTCAGGTCATGATCTGGTGGTTTGTGGGTTCAAGCCCCATGTCAGGCTCTGTGTTGACAGCTCAGAGCCTGGAGCCTGTCTTCAGATTCTGCGTCTCCCTCTCTCTCTGCCCCTCCTCTGCTCGCGCTGTCTCTCGTTCTCTCAAAAATAAATTTAAAAAATTGTGGAAATTGTGGATAGAGAAATGTTTTCTTGATTTGTGTATGAAAGCTTGAAACGGATGTTTTCCTCTTGCTCTTCTAAAAGGTAACGTGCAACCTGGCATGTCTTCCTGGTCACATATAGCATTTAAAAAAATTTTTTTTATTTATAAAAATAGTCACTCGCCAAATAGACGTTGGGTATCTCCTTCAGTCAAGTGTCTACATTCCGTGTTGGTTGGGAAACACAAGAAGGAATTAGCATCCCTGCTCACGAGGCAGGTTCACAGATGCATATTTTTCATGACAAAATATTTCAGGTGCCATGGTGTGAACCGAGAATGATCTAGAAGGGTTTAGGAGAGAGTGACTCAGCAGAAGCGGAAGGGAATAGTGCATGAGGGAACCACGTCCAGGGAGAATAAATGGGTCGTAATCAAGGGCATCCCCCGTCTGCTGAGCAAGGAGCCCACACCAAAGATCGTCTGGATTTTAGAATCCTCCTGAATTAGTAACTGTTCTGTACTTTTTTATTAATTTTTTAAAATGTTTGTTTATTTTTGAGAGAGACAGACAGAGTGGAGCAGGGGAGGATCAGAGAGACAGGGAGACACAGACTCCGAAGCAGCTCCAGGCTCTGACTGTCGGCACAGAGCCCGACGTGGGGCTCGAACCCACAAACCATGAGATTGTCACCTGAGCCCAAGTCAGATGCTTAACCGACTGAGCCACCCAGGCGCCCCTGTACTCTTTTTTAGTGGAAAACATCTACTCTAGTTATCTTTTCCCCACCCATAAAAAGTGTGGATATTTTTTAAAGAATGGAGGGAATTTATACTCAGAGGCAGAGGAACGGTGTGTGGGTTACAGTTTCTCTGTGGGGAAAGCGCACGTAAGTAAGCAAGAGTGGGAGCACTCCGAAGTCAGAAGACTGTTACCACAGGTGAGGTGGGAAACGATGATGGTTTGAATTGAGGGGGGTAACAGAGGAGATGGAGAAAAGTCGAGGATTTTAAAGATACGTCTCCACCTCGACAAGATGGATAATGGAAAGGAAACAAGAATGACTCTTAAACGTAAGGCTTGAGCTGGTGTGTGAATAGAAGTCTCATTTCATAAGATGATGAGGTCCGAGAAGGAAACAATCTTGAGTGTACATGTGAGGTAGGCTGGGGTGGGGACCTAAAGCAAAACCTCTGCATTGAATACACTAAGTGGTGGGGGCACCTGCGTGACTCAGTTGGTTAAATGTCCAACTCTTGGTTTCAGCTAGGGTCATGATCTCACGGTTTGTGAGTTCGAGCCCCACATCAGGCTCCACTCTGACAGCAGGAGCCTGCTTGGGACTCTCTCTCTCCCTCTCTCTCTGCCCCTTCCCTGCTCCCTTCCCCTGTCTCTCTCTCTCTGTCAAAATAAATAAATAAACTTAAAAAATAAAAATAAACACACTAAGTGGCAGATAGTAGTTGGATGTACACATGTGTCCAAAGGTCAGGGAAGGGATGTGGGTAGGAGACTAGTATCTGACAGTTGTGTCCTAGAGACAATGTTTAGGGATACGGCTTGGATGAGACCTTTCTAGTTAGAAAGCTGAAGGAGAGGGCGGGTGATATGAGGCATGCCGTGTCTGGAGGTCAGATGGGAAGAAATTGAGGAAGAAGCACTAGAAAGGTAGCAAGAACACAGAAGAAAGGAGAATGTCTTGGGAAGGGCCACACTCTGTCCACTGCTGCTGAAAGACAGGCAAGGGTCTGGTAGCTTTACCAACACGGACATCTTCAGTGAACTTGATCAAGCAATTTCGGTATCATCTTCGGGCAGGAGCCCAGGTCAGCAGTGTTTGAAGAGGGGATGAGACGTGAAGAAAATTTGCTTAGAAATTAACACTCTTCTTTTGTCATCCATCAGAACCCTAGGCTTTCTTATATCAGTAATATTGGATACTTATGGACTTGAGACACTAATAACCAAATAAATAAGAACAAACAGAATCAGCAATATGATTTTTATTTAAATTAACTCTTAAAAATTTGTCCAGCTGATTTCATACATACAGGAAACCCACTAGTAAATATCTTCCGTGTTTGTTTATCTCTTTATTTTTTTTTCAACAAATACATATATGACCTCTTTCACGTAGTTTTTATGGTAGGTGCTTAAAGTTACAGAGGTGAACAAGACATAATTTCCTACCCTTATGGTACATTCTCTTAGATAAGACAAAAGAAAAAAAGAAAAGCAAGTAACTGTGTAAGTTGGATGATCTCCTTGGAGGAAACAAACATGGCGCCTGCATAGTGAACAGGGGGCGGGTCTATTTTAGATGAGTTGGTTCCAGAAGGTTCTCTGAGGGGGCGGTCCTTAGGCTGAGACTTGGAGGCTGGAGTGATCCACCATGCTGGCTGCCGGAGTGCAGCCGTGTGAAAGGCACTGCCCTGCGGTGTCGGGCCTGCAAACGTCCCAAGTGGGAACGCGGATGTGCAGGGGGGCAGGTGTGTGCTTGGGCTGGAGAAGGGCAGGGGCCAGTTATGCAGGAGTTTGTACGCTTGTTTTGAAGTTTTTTCCAAAGTTTTAATGACCATGTGTTTGAAAAAGTGTGTTGAGTAACAGGAATCATAAGTCTTTCCTAGCCCAGTATTTACAGATAGCATCTTAGTAATTTGTTTGATAAAAAATATCTTAAGGGGCGACTGGGTGGCTCTGTCGGTCAAGCGTCTGACTTCAGCTCAGATCATGATCTTGTGGTTCATAGGTTCGAGTCCCGCTTCGGGCTCTGAGCCTGGAGCCTACTTTGGATTCTGTGTCTCCCTCTCTCTGTCCCTCCCCCTGCTCTTTGTCTCTGTCTTTCAAAAATAAATAAACATTAAAAAAATTTTAAAAATATTAAAACATGTGCACATTTTAGACTAATACTTTCACTTTTAGGAATTTATGTTAAGGAAGTAACTTCCCACATGCACAGATTTTTGGATATAAGAATATTTGCATGTATCTTTAAAATTCCTTAAATCCTCCGCTTAAAACCAGTAGGTTTTATGACATGTAAGTTATACCTCTTGAAAGCTGATTTTTTTTAAAGAAAAGAATGAGTGATGGGGCAAAATATTAAAAATAATCTGAAGTTCATCAGTATGAGATTGGCTGATGCATTCAGATCCATCCACACAATTGCTGATACAGTGATTTTACCGACATGAAAAATACCTCTGATGTTTGATATTAAGTAAAAATAAGTCAAGCAGAGTAAATATAATTTTATTTTTACTTAAATTAGAAAGATAAACATCCTATAGATATGCATAAAAACAATATTAATAGCCATTTTTCCTGAGTGTTGGGGCTTATGGGTAATTTTTACTCATTTCTTTGTTTTCCTTTGTTACCCCAGATTTTTAAAATTATGAGCATGGAGTACTTTGCAATTGGGCAAAACACTAAAGTTATTACCATGTTTAAGCAAAACACCCCTGGGACGCCTGGGTGGCTCAGTTGAGCGTCCGACTTTGGCTCAGGTCTTGATCTCACGGTTTGTGGGTTCGAGCCCTGCACTGGGCTCTTTGCTGAGAGCTCAGAGCCTGGGGCCTGCTTCAGATTCTGTGTCTCGAGACCCTCTCTCTCTGACCCTCCTCTGCTCGCACTGTCGCTCTCAAAAATAAATAAAAAACATTTTTAAAAAATTTAAGCAGAACACCCATTAGCAGCAACAGAAAAAGACCTTTCCATAAGTGCTGGATCTTTAGGACATCACTGGAGACCCCCAAGTCCACCCCCACCTCATTTCAGAAGAAATGAACGTTAGAATTAACATCAGCTGTGATGACCAACTGGTTTGGAAAACAGGCCAGATGGCGTTCATCTCCCCTCTCTGGTGTGCTTTGAGAGCATATTACTGGATTTCTTAGAGCAGCAATTACAGAACATCTTTGGAGCTAGGTCATTGCAATTACCTTCTAGCAAAGAGGCAAGACATTTAAAAAAATTCTCACTATCCCATTTGTCGCTGTCATGCAGAATGCATTTGTCCAAAGGATTTCTTGTTTATACCCTTGATTTTTTTCTCTTAAATAAGATGCGTTGAATTTTGCAGCCACATCCTTCCTCATTTGAGGAGCTGACGGTGCGGGGGAACCGAGCGGGATTAACCTGCAGGTCGCACAGGAGAATCACGTGATTACGTAGGTCCACGGGCAGTTGAGCTGCGTGGTCAGTGGCACAATGAGGGTAGATTAGTAACAAAAATTGCCTTGCAAGACAAATAGCACTTTCCCAAGAAACCGGTGGACTGAACGGGCACCACATGTCCAGACTTTCAACTGGCTGAACGTGAGTGATCATTTTATTCTTACAGCCAAAGGGGAAAGCCGCAGCAGGGACCTCATTCCAACACCTATTACCTTGTGTGTTTTTTGTAAAGTTAAAAACAAAACCCAAGCCAGCATGGACTAGTGGTCGTTCCTCAATGTGTCATCTTCCACCCACCAATTATTCTTATTGTGGACATTCCCTGCCGCACGTGTTCGAATATCGGAGGCCCCGAGACGCTAAGAGGCTGACGTGAGACACGGGTTTTGATTGGCAGCAGCTCAACAGGTGTGTTTCAAGCACGTGGTCTCCGATCATTCGGGTTCAGGGGAGGCCTCCTAAATCCTGGTCTTCAGTGTGGCATATGTGAAAGGACTAGGAGTTAAATTCCAGTTCATCTTTAAGGTGAGTTTCAGGACATTTTGTAAATGTGCAGGTGTCACAATACCCTGTTTTGAAGTCCAGGCTAATGTGGAAATCATTTATTTGTTTCACTTCATTTTTTAATCTTTTTATTTATTTATTTTGAGAAAGAGAGAGAGGAAGAGAATCCCAAGCAGGCTCCCCGCTGTCAGCGCAGACCCCAACTTGGGGCTTGGGCTCAAACTCCCAAAATGTGAGATCATGATCTGAGCCGAAATCAAGAGTCAGACACTTAACTGACTGAGCCACCCAGGCGCCCGCCCCTCCTTCCACTTTAATTTCTCCCTTCCTCCAGCTTCGAGAAGTGTTTTCTACTCTGTGGGGTAGGGAGGCCGTCCTTTTACTCATCATTTATTCTCCCAAGTTTGTGGCTCCTGCTCTGAGTCTTTACTGGTCTCCCAAGGACTTCGTTTGTGAAATTCCAAAGCAGTGACAGCAGACCAGCCTGCTTCGGCCATCGCCACAGGAGGGGCCCTGCATCCTAATGGGGGCCCAGGGGAGCCTGGCAGGTGGCAGAGGAGAACTGTCCAGCTTTTATTTATACCTGTGTTTATGCACACAGGAAGGAAGTTGATCTTTACCGATAATTATTATGTAAATTGATTTTGGCATCTCACCCAGTTCCTAGGCTTGGCAGTCATTTCTCAAGCACTCTGCATGACAAGGGGCGGCCAAGGGAGGGAAGGACAGAAGTCCTCAATGTAGGGTGTCCACAGCCCCACCTGGGAGCCTCGGGTCAACTGTTGAGGGAATGCAGATTCCACGCACACCGTGGAATGATTTACAGGTGATGCAACTTGATTTTCAGTAAACCTCACAATACTGCAAAAGACTGATTAAGAATCCTGCAAAGAAAATATATATTGAAAATAGCAAGAGTCATCTAAGCACAAGCACCCAGCAAGAAAACGGCAGCCCTGTATCGCCTCTTCCTCCAAGATCGGTAATTCCCGCCGTATTTCCAAGTTCAGGGAAATCTGATGGAATGTGTCCTCTCCCCTCCCCCCACGAACTTTTTTGGGTGTGAGGGACGTTCAGACTCCATATGAGGTAATGGTGGCGTTTTAACAGTGAGAAGCAATGTACTTTACAAGAGAAACTTGTGGCAAAAGCCTTTTATACATGGATTCGTGGGCGCGTGGGTGGGACTTTAAGAATAAATGAAAATAAATGCATGGAGACAGAGTTTCTACCATGGGAAAAATATTTCTGAGGAAGATTTTTATTGGGTTTACGAACCCATTTGCTTAAAAATAAAAAGGGATCTGCCCTTTAACGTACAAAACTGATCAGTTGACATCAGGAAAGCAGGATTTTTTTTTTTAATTTACGGAATTGGCAGGTGCACCTGACAGGTGTTTGTCAGAATTCAGGATAGACGGCCCCTCGCGTCCTGCTTCCGTTTGGATCCATGTGTCTTCATGAGATGTCTTTGCAAGCCTTGACTGCCATGAAGCCAGCATTACGCTTACAACCATGCTTTTAAATCATGGCTCAATATGCATTTAAAAAAATAATAAGGCATATTCAATCATGTTTTTCCCATAAAATATTTATAATAATTTTGATGGAACAGAAAAGGGGTTTTACCACGAATATATGAAATTAAATTTACAATTAAGATAATCATTATTTAAGTCTTTAAAAAATTTTTTTAACATTTATTTAGTTTTGCAAGACAGAGAGAGACAGTGTGATCAGGGGAGGGGGCAGAGAGAGAGGGAGACACAGAATCAGAAGCAGGCTCCAAGCTCTGAGCTGCCAGCACAGAGCCTGATGTGGGGCTCAAACCCATGAACTGTGAGATCATGACCTGAGCCAAAGTCGGATGCTCAACTGACTGAGCCACCCAGGCGCTCCTCGTAAGTTAAGTCTTTAAAAAGTTCTATTCATATAGTTCAGTTTTAAATGTTTTTTCTTAAAATTTTTTATGTCTTTATTTTATTTTGAGAGAGAGAGAGAGAGAGACAGAGAGTGAGCAGGGGAGGGGCAGAGAGAGAGGGAAACATAGAATCTGTAGCAGGTTCCAGGCTCTGAGCTGTCAGCACAGAGCCCGATGTGGAGCTTGAACTCAAAAACCATGAGATCGTGACCTGAGCTACAGTTGGATGCTTAACCAACTGAGCCACCTGGGTGCACCAAGTTCTATTTTTAATTCAGGTGGCATAACATATAGTATATATTACGTTGTATAATAACACAAATAAGTGATTGAAATGTGTATTGAAATGTGCTCACAAAGTTTTCACTGAGAGAAGTACATTTTTTTAATGGCGGTTGAGCTTGGCGACCAGTGACAGTAATGAAATCCGAAGAAGAGTCAAACTATAAAACAGAAGTGCTTACAGAGTGGAGAAGATGTAATTTAACGTTTCTCAGGTATTTTCTAGCTTCTCACACATAGTATCTACCCTTAAAGGGTTTGTAAACTCAAGGCCAGACCCAGTCCCCTGCCGGCATGCCCGTTCCACAGCCTGGACCACTGGAGAGGCGCCCAGTTGTCTGGCCCTGCCCTTCTCCTGGGTGCTCACACCCATATTGCTTTTGCTCAGACAGGTCACCCCACAGGGACTGTCCCCTCCCTTTATCTAATCTCAGCTGCAAAGACCTCCTTGACCCCTTCTGTGGAAATGAGACTCCGCCTTCTCTGAAATGCCAAGTCTGGGTGTCTGATGGTGATCTGGCAGCTGGTGACAAAACACGCTCCCAGGGCTTTCCCCCTGGAGAATGTGACTCAGGAGATCTAGGAAAGGATGGTCTTGGGCATTGCATGGAAATCCGTATTTCTCCAGTTGATTTCATAGGTCAGTTGACTGCAGTGTCACTTATGCTCAGAAATCGGTATCGGAGGGGCCTTGTTGATTGGATATTTAGCTTCGGCCCCTTTGTCGTTTCCATTATCTTTTTAGAAATTATCTCCTCTTTCTAATTAGCTTGTAGCTCATCTTTCTAACTCAGAGGCAGGGTTTATTACTGTTTTGCCATAGTTGGTAAGCCAGACATCATTTATTCCTTGTAAGATAAGGACTGATAGATGGTTGGAACTTCGTGCACTAAACTCTTTTTAGGATGAAACTTTGTAAAATACTAATGAAATTAATGGAAATCTATGGAAAAAGTGGTGAAAGCAATAACTGAACCATTTGAATGCCAATGGGTAGGTTTTAATTTTCATTCTTTAATTTTTATTAAAAAAAAAAGGCTGATCCGTAATGCCTCCCTGTGTTTCTTCCATTCACAATAAATGATTTTAAAAACCTTACAGCTCTTTCTACAAATTTCTCTCCAGTTATCTCTAACCAAATAACAGTCAAAGGATGTTATTTTTCATGAGGGGAGCTGTGAATCAGAAAACAAATACACAGAAACCTATTAATAGGCCAGTAATTTAGAATAAAAAGGAAGAAATTTTCTACTACTAAAAGAGAGTTCTAATTTACATGCAAATGTGTGGAGGGAGAAAATGTATGGCGGAATTTATTTTTAATAGATAGCACATCTAGATAAGAGACAAGAGGTAAAACTCGATGGCCTCTTAAGCGTACCGCTGGTTAGAACTGCAGAGAAATGAGCCAGTGTCCTTAAGGATGAACTGTTTTAATAATGATCTTGCCACTTGAGAACAATTATTCATTCATCTAATGAACATTAGTATGTAAATTATTCATCAGTGCAACTATCAGAATAAAATTAGAATTTCCAGGTTCATCAATTGTCCGTGCTTCTGTCTTTCTATAGCGTGGGAGATGCTGTATTTTGGAAACCTAGCAACTACATTAATGAAATGTAATTACAGATGGCAGAAAAAGAGGGGCACCGAGTGATATTATGAACTCGCGCTTAGCAAACAACTGTGTTTAGTTATTTGGGCATTAATAGAGGGCTAGGCAGACTGGCTATTTATTCGTGATTTTAAGAAGTTTCCCTAGTGCAGCGATAATTAGCTGGTGGTTTTGATTCTTGCTAATTAGGGTTTTTTTTTTTCCTTCATAAATGGGATCTGCTAACCTTCTTTTCCCCAGAAGCTCAAGATCCAGCATTCCTTATGGGCAATCAGATAATGTCATGTGAATGGGATCAAAAGATTTCTCGTCTCCTGTCCTTTCTCAGTTTGGCATCGCCAAACGTTTATTCATTGAGAACTTTAGATTTTGCTGTCCGCTTAGGAAGAAGCACGTGGGCAGGCGGCGTTGATGAAAGCCTGCGGCAGAGAGGGATGGTGACCTGACCCGGGAAGAACTTTCACTGAAAATTTCTTGCTTCGAAGCAGGTTCACCTGTCACAGAAAGTTTAGCCCCAAAGCATTTTCCAACCCGATCATCTCAAACCAACAAATCAATTTGTTTTCGTTCTTAGAAAAACAAAATACTTGCTTTGACAAAAGAAGCTTAAGAAATATTGATATTGATATTGATACATCTGGACACAGGCTGAGATACAGCCTGTGTGCGTTAATATATGCGTTTTGCATGCATTATATGAAGTAAGTCCTTTGTCTAGTATCTTCAGCTCAGCTCTTCTCTTACTCAAAACCCTTCCTAACATTGTATCCCTTTGAGAATCAAACTGAAAGTCCCCACCATGACCTTTGAGACAAATAAGAGGGTCTCCCCCTTGGGGCACCTGGGTGGTCCAGTCGGTTAAGCATCCGACTCTTGATTTTGGTTCAGATCATGATTTTGTGGTTTGTGAGTTCAAGCCCCTAGTAGGGGGCCCTACTTGGGATTCTCTCTCTCCCTCTTCCTCTCCCTCTCAAAACAAGTACATAAAAAAAAAAAAAGAGAGAGAGAGAGAGGGTTTCCTCTTTGTCAAATCCAGTGTTCCGCTCTAGTTTTTACTTGCCGGACGCCAGCCACAGTGGTCTGTCTTCTTGTCCTTAAACTCAACAAGCTGGCTTTTGTTTCAGAATTTACACTCTGATTCTTCCGCCTGCCATAATAGTCTTCCTCCTCCTCTTTCTATGGCTGCCTCCTTTGTTTTAAGTCCAGCTCTTTCCTGAAATATTTACCTCCTAGAGAGACTCCTAGAGAGATCTTTGCTTGTCTGCCTCCAGGAGCTGCCCTTGAACTCTGTCTCATTGGTTCTCGAACCTAATTATGTGTCACCATCACTTTGGGCTTGGTAGAGATTACCCAAAACCCAGACTTTCTGATTCAGTATGGTCTGCGGTGAAGCACAAGAATTAGCATTTCTTTTCTTTTTTTTTTAATCTTTATTTATTTTTGAGGCAGAAAGAACGTGAGTGGGGGGAGGGTCAGAGAGAGGGAAGCCAAGGATCCAAAGCAGGCTCTGCACTGATCGCAGCGAGCCTGGTGTGGGGCTTGAACTCACACACCATGAGACCATGACCTGAGCCGAAGTCGAATGCTCAGCCCACTAAGCCGCCGAGGTACCCCAAGAATTCGTGTTTCTAAGAAGTTCCCGGCTGCTTCTGATCTGGAGATCACTCTTTGAGAACTACTGCTGCACGAGCTGTGTAATCTGATTTTAATTCTCTTCATGACACCTATCACTATCTGAAACTTTATTCTTGTTCATGTAAATATTCGTTAATTGTTTGTCATCCCTGCTCGAATGTGGGGCCTGAGTTCATTACCGTCTCTCCAGTACCTAACACCTAACGGACGCTCAATAAATGTTTGTGGATGCATTCATTCAAAAAACCACTTTTGCATACCTGTTTTATGCCAGGTGCTGAGTGAGATGCCAGGGGTACCAAGATTAATAAGCATGGTCCTCTCTGAAGGCTCCGTAAACTGTTGTGGCATACCCTCCCCCCCCCCCCCATACACACAATCTTGAATATAATGTGATAACTGCCGTAGCAAACCCTTCTTACCCGACACCACAGAGGAGCCTGGTTAAAGGGTGTTTCTCCAGCATTTGGATGGAGATGAATGAGCTTATAGAAACATGCCCTAGATTGGTGGTTCTGTAACTTTTTTAAAGTGTCTGTGCTTCTGGGTATAAACGTGGCCTTCCTCACTGGGAAATGCTGAAAAGTTACTTGATTGGCAGTCTCTCGACAGAGCTCATTAAGCACTTGCTATTTTAAAATGACTTTGGATGGGATGGCTGGGTGGCTCAGTCAGTTCAGCGTCTGACTCTGGACTTCAGCTCAGGTCATGATCTCACGGTTTGTGGGATCGAGCCCTGCGTCGGACTCCATACTGCTTGAGAGTCTCTGTGCCTCTCTCTGCTTCTCTCCCCTGCTGCTGCATGTGCTCTCTCTCTCTCTCTCTTTCAAAATAAATAAACTTAAAGAATAAATAAAATGACTTTGAATGGAAAATAGGGGAAATGTTTCTCTCATTTGCATTTATGAAGCCCTACAAAATCAGGCTTTTGAGTATTTCATTGTCAGCATTAGATCTAAGTTCATTAAAAAAAAAAAAGAAGAAACCTAATTGAAGTCAAGAAAGGAAAAACAAAAGGATTTAGAATCTTACCATGTGACCAAGGGAAATAATGATTTTTAGACACACTAAAGTTAGAATATCTAGTTGGTTATGTTTCATCCATTTCAAGGTCAATTTCAGGTCATGAAATTTCAAGGGAGAACTATAAATACGCAGTCAAATCCATACTGCCCTTTCTCTTCAAGATCAATTAGAGTTGAAACTTGGCTCCCTGTTTCCACTGGGTTGGACAGGTCTCTTTATGTTAGCGATTACCTACCTTCTTCCAGCCCATAAAGAAGCATTTTATTTGCTGCTCAGGAAAGGAAGACAGATCATTTTGTAAACAAGCCAAAAGACGTCTGATTCTCCAGTTCTCAAATTAAGACTCTGTTTACCATTAATTTTCATAAGAATAAACAAGTTGTAATGTTTTGAGTGCATCAGAGGTAAATAAAACCAAACCGTATTACAGAATAAATTGGTGGAAAGATGCCTTCGTATTTCACAGCAATTAGCTGCCTGATTGGTTATTGTTTTGCCTCGAGTTTTACATTGGAAAATCAAATTTGAAAATTAGGTTGGGGATAATGCAAGGCATTGGCTACATTTATTACCAATTACTTTTTGAAGGCTGTACTTATGCGTAAAACTATTTGAATTTTAATGTCGTGAGGAAAATTCCTGACGTGGAAAGTTTCATTTAAAATTTTAACCTGAGGAAGAAATTCATTAGTTGTCTATTACCTGATGACTTTGGGCTGTTGTAATGAGAAAGTGGCATTAAAAAATTATTTGTTGAGCAATTGCTTTTCCAGGCCTTTGGTGTTTACAAAGCGTAAAAGATGCATATGTTTTATGAAAGATGGTTCATTGGAGATCAATTTAGGCACTCGTATATTCATAGCCTTGTGTTTTGAAAATTCTAATTGCCAACACCAAATTAAAGTCATCGATGTTTTAAAAAATGTTCCTACATTTTATTATTGCAGTGTTCTGCATATGGGGTTATAAATATTTATATACCTAGGTAGAATTATGTCTCTTAGTGGCTCCATAAGGTAGATATATAGAAAAGAAGAACGTTTTCAGAAAACAGAACAAAACAAAAAAATCTCCACCACCATCAACAACAACAAAAACACTACCAAGGATCAGTCCTTTGAACTTTTTGCCTTCTAGCATTTTCCCTTCCCAGCTCTGTGAAACCTCCAGAAAGGAAAAGTGGACAAAGCAGATTTCAAGAAAGCAGTGAACCAGAATCTTCGACTACTATAGCTTTACTCAGTAATAAATTGTGTATAGCGTTGCAGAGATCTGATTTGAAAACCAACTTTAGAAACATCAAAACTGCTGTTATGCTTTCTGTGTAATTCCCAGGGCTAATATTTCCACTTCCGTAATGATTATTGCTTATGAATGTTGCATGTTAATTATCTGACTTGACTCCTTTAATTAAATACCTCAGAAAATGGCCAGATTTCCACTTCAGTTTGGGCCAAATTGATCTGTTTGGTGAAAATCTAGGCGATGGGTTTCTGGGGGTGAGGGTATGGGATTCATCCATTGGAAAGCCATTGCTCTGAAGCATCTGGGGAAAAGCTCACTGAGAGGCTTTATGTCTCACCAACACTGACACAGTGAGTCTCAACAGCAGCAGTAATAATGGTTGCCACCATTTCTGTGGTGGTCACTAAGTGCCAGGGACTACCCCATGCCGTCTCCTGTAATCTTTGCCTCATCCTGTTTAGCACTACGTTGATACCCCCAGTTTAGGAATGAGGACATTTGGGCTCCGAGAAGTTACATAACTTGATCCAGTTTCCATAGTTCATTAGTGGTTGTGCCAAACGTTTCGACACCGAGTTTCGTGTCAGAGCGTAGGCTTTACACACTATACAACCTCTGACCTTAAACCATTTCATACCATCCATTGGTCTGAATGAATCATCTACATACTAGGTCCAATTATCTTCTTCTTTTGGTAACAGAAGGATTAAACTACCGTAGGATAACTTGACCTCAACTCAATCATATATTTATATCTAATAGGTGTGAGTACTGTAGGATAACTTGACCCCAATCATATATTGGCTCAATCATATATTCGTACCTAATAGGAACAATAGTACTCAGAGACACGGTAATGATGACACACATTACCTCGGTTCTGGCCCCGTTCTGAAAAGACAGGAAGATTACGTGTTCCCCAGTGCATGAAGCGAGGTGAGGTGACGGGCTGGTTTTGGCCAGAGCAATATGGGCGGGAGCAGTAAGAGCCAGTGCCTGGCGCTCCACGTCCTCTTTCCCGGCTGCAGTCACCAGGGGACACGTTTTGGCAACACACGTGTGGACTGAGGCGCCACCGTCACTGAGCCATCTCACGCTCCCGCACTGAGAAATAAACATCGCTCGTATTAATCGCTGTGCTTGGGGAGCTGTTTGTTGTATCGGCATAACTGACTCTCGTCTGACTAGTGCAGAAATCATCCACTAATCCAGAACATACTATGTTAATGAAGAAAGGGTGCTATTATTTAAATGAAAACATGACCTTAAAAAGGTTATTTGGGAACATTCTCTACATAACAATATATTCTAAAGACTTCCACAGAGCCCTCAGTCTCCAGTATGGTGAACCATTCATCTCTATAGAATATGGCTTCTCTTATAAGTAACACTTCCTGACAGAGCTGGATATAGTTGCCTTTTTATTTAAAATTCTCTGAGCAGTTATGCTTGGTCCCAGGAAATTGCTTGCTGGTCCTAAATTGATTGGGTCAAAGAAAATCCAATTTCCTGGCTGGCTGCATCAGCCCGCTTCACCTAGAAAATCCTTTTGTGTCTAGAACTTCAGAACATGAAGAAACAGATAGCTACCAGACATGGAGGGTTCATATTATTCCGTGCAAGAGGTTAAGTGTCTGCAGCCAGAGCTCCAGTTTGGTGGATCCAGGACCCATGTCAACCCACTCCTCCCTCGAGGCTGGGAAAGCTAAGTACCCATATTCCCAGCCTTTCCCACAGCTATCTGTGACCCTGTGATGCAGCCTGGCCCGTAAGTCCTGATCTGAAGTTTGGGTGGGGTCTGCAGTAGCCATTAACTTTACTAATAAAAGTGATAGCTTACTCTGGATGGTCTCCACTTCATCTTGCTGTGATTATAGATGCAACAGCTGGCCCCACAGCAGCTGTGTTTGGACTCTGAGGGAAAACCCAAGAGACCCTCCCGTGTGGAGCCATTGGAATAATTCCAGCATCTGTCTACTTCCAGACTTTTGTTACCTGCACCTGATAAACATCAAAATAGGCTTTCTGTTACTCATAGCTGGATGCACCCCCAGCTGAAATTTACATGAATTTCCTCACTGAAACCTCCCAGAATGCAGAAATGGTAGCAGTAAGATGATACCCAGTCTAGAGGTCAGAAAGAATCTACACAGGTAAGCCAATTTTCCTGTATACTGTCTTCCTAGCAGGTATCACATTCTATAGTTTATAGTTTAAGCTTGATCAAGAGAAGGCCTTCTTCATCGTCTTGTCATAGTTCACAAAAATTCATCACTGTTACATCTGGTGATAGATCTGAAACATGCTCAGAAGTCTGTTAGATGAATTAATAAAGGTCTACAGAGTTAAGGAAGAATTCCAGTCTAGAATACCCCCATCATGACAACACGAATTCCAGGTCCGTATCAGAAGCCCATTCTTAATTCCCCTTTTGCCAAAATGAGATATACGCTCTATATCATGGGATTATCCCTTTCAGGAAGAAACACCCCTTAGGAAAAATCGACTCTACAAAGGCTCTCTCAAAATCACAGAAGCCATCACCAAACACTAAGATACTCTAATTAGCAAATTCCTCGCGGTATCGTGCAAACACCCAAAGGAAAGAGAAGAGCCAGAGATGTTTGGAAAATTTTCCTAGGGGAAGAGGTCGGGGAGGGAGAGGAAGAATCAAAGTCTGCTAATTAAAAGAATGAACTTGAGCTAAAGAGCCATGTGGGACTGTTGTTGTAGTAACGTGATCCAAGTCAGAAAGCATTTCTCTGAGCTGCTATTCAGGAAAAAAAAAATAATCACAAAACCTCTTGGTCTGGAAAGCATGGCTTGTGATGCAAGATGCCGTTTCAGGCCTAAACTTGGAAGGTTCTTGAAGCATTTATCCCACGTCAGTCATGCTAATCCCCAGACACAGGGAAGATTGCTTTTAATGTTATGCCAATAATAGCCAGTGGGGAGAAAAACCCAAGGTGATTTCCAAGCATCATTTGTTAATGTTATTAAATGTCATTGAAAGGAAAATTACTGGAAAGATCCAGCCCAACAGTTCTATGTTCTCTCATTTCTTTTGAGGAGTCAAGAAAACCTCAGATTTAAGTAAATAGGCCCTATTAAATCACCTCATTGGAATGCATTAAATATTATCAGTTATATAATGTGTGTGTGTGTGTGTGTGTGTGTGTGTGTGTAGTTACTGCTGTGTAACAAGTCCCCTCCCCCAAATGCAATGGCTCAGTGAGCATTTATTATTGATTACAAGTCTGTGGGTCAGCCTGGTGGTGCTGCAGATCCGAGCAGGATTTGGCTGATCTCAGCTGAGTTTATTCCTGCGTCAACCACAGAATGAGTGACGGGCTGGTGATGCTGAGGGTGCTCTCAGATGCACAGGAGTTTGATGGCTGTACACTGATACAAAACAACCTTGACCATGACAGTTGGGCTTCTCTTCATGTGACCTCTCATCTGTCAGGAGTCTGGTCCAGGCTTGTTCACCTGATGGAAGCAGGGCTCCTAGAAAGACCAGAGGTGTCTAGGGCCTTTCGAGTTAGCATTCGGCATTGTTCATCATCAGCTCCCAGCCATTCTTTGCCCTGTATTGCGGAGTTTTGCCGTACACATGCCCCACTTACGATTCTGAAGAGACTAATGGGACTGCTGTGTGAGCATCTGGAGTTCTTTTTCTCCCTAGCTGCCTCTTTTCCGGAGCCCCGTCTGGTATCTTCCAGCAGCCTCAGCTCCCTTAACTGCAGTCTGTCTTCTCAACCCTGTGAGATCACCATGCCCTTCTCTGCATTCTTCCCCTTGAACTTCCGTCTAGAGCGCACCTGTGAGCGTAGAGTTGTGACAACAGGACTCGCATATTTGTGTTTAGGAATCAATCCTCCCCTGACTGTTGACAGCATCCGAAACAGTGGTTTCGTATGTTTTTATCAGTTTTCTACTTTATGGGCAATTCTAGTGCCAGGTACTCCATTATGGCCAGAGTTAGATGCCATTCTGAGCGAGAATTGTCATCTAGTGAACTGTCTACACTGAGTGTCTTTCTTCTGGGATGTTTTTAACCAAACTCCTCTTTAGAATCGCCTGTGTGCAGCTAGCCAGATTGTAGTAAGACAAACACGATCATTTAAATATTTTATTAAGCATATTAAACACCCAAAACATGATTACAAAAAGAAATCTGAGATCTAACCTCTAAAAAAATCATTTCATTCTATCACCCTTTGAATCAGGTTATTCCGACTGCCCTATTGGCAAAGGTGATTGAGATGTGATTCTTTTCAGGAAATACCCTGGATCAAAATCACATAATCACTCATTTTTGCATCATTGAGAAGTCATACAAAGGCACTGGATTTTCAAAAGTCACAGTTCACAGTGGTAGAAGCAACTATGTAATTTCATTTTATTATGGTATTGTTATGATTTATTTTTCAATGTTTATTTTGAGAGAGAGAGAGAACATGAGCAGGGAAGGAGGAAAGGGAGGAGAGAGAGAATCCCGAGCAGGCTTCACACTGTCAGTGCAGAGTTCGACACAGGGCTCGACCACATGAACTCTTGAGATCACGGCCTGACCCCAAACCAAGAGTCCTCACTGACTGAGCCCCCCAGGCACCCCTTGTTATTTTTCTTATTATATTCCAATCAAGAAAGGATTTAACTTAGAATTTTTGTTCCTTATGAATTTTCTTTTATTTGGAGTAGAAATATTGTGAGTTTGACCTTCCTTTTGGTGCCTGGACGTCCTTGCCAATTTATTCCTTGTCATGGTGCTTGCTATGGGGATTATGCCTCTGAGACATTCCATAATAGCAGTGATGATGGCTCGTGTGCTCGTGACTCCCAGAAGAGCAGCGCACATGTGTATGCGCGCGCGCACACACACACACACACACACACACACACACACACACACACGACACAGGGAGGGTAAAAAGGCTGCATCTTCTTTTCTTAATTTCATATTTGGATGAAGTCTCTAATAGAAGTCCTTTTAATAAAGGTCTCCAGGGAAGTCAGTACACATATTTAGATAAACTTTTTTTTTTCTTAACTCACGGTGGATTGAAAAATGATGTTCATGACCCCAGGCTCAATTTTAATGCACATTTTTCAATTCTTGGTCTAGTGGAACAGAAATATAAATCATTTACCACATCAGTGCACTAATGAAATGTTACATCACTAAATTGCCCAGAAACAGCCCTGTGCTCACTTATGGAAAGTACACACACACACACACGCGCGCGCGCGCGCGCACACATTCTGCACACTAAGGCAGAAATCTCTAAGCCCAAACCTGAATCTGGTCATATTTCTCCCCTTTCTGAAGAAGACATCTTGGTCCTTATGGACAAACAAAGCAAATGACACTTGTGATGATGGTAGCAATTTCAGATTCATGGCCTACTGGGGTGCGAAGCCTTCAAGAAATGATGGCCCGTTACAAGTATTAATCATTTCTTGACAGCCTGCCCTAATAGCACCATTTTTATAGCTCGGTGGTAAATTCTGCTTCCAGACTAAAATCATTCAGTTATATATCATCCATATTTGTAACAGCTCTCCTAGTTTTTGATACAAAATCCAGAACCAAAAAGGTGCTCGGGAGAGAGGAGGTGGCCAGGTGACGCATTTTCACTGAATCGAGAGCTTTCGCGTCGGCTTAGATTTTGAGTTAAATGCAAACAAATGATATTAAAAACATGACTGAAGAGCATTCCCTTTGAAGTCAGAGATAAAAGGCACATGCAAAATAAGAGATAAGCTCCCTTCCTCAACAATAGCGCCTCCTCAGTGCTGTGAAATATAAATATAAATGGGGTTTTTGCCCTGTGGCTCGCGTGATCTATTGATATATTTCTTGATGGCACATGTTTATTTTAAATGCTGTAATTAATAAGGGGTTTAAATCATAAGGGCTCATTGTCCGTGAGTGGACATTGCAAACACGCGTTTGGAATCACAAATGGGGAATTTCCAGCCACAACACCTTCGTTAAAAACACAGTTAATACCTTTTTGTGCAACGCCTCTCAACAAGTTTGTGTTTTCATCTCTTCTTTCCATTCTGTCCCTTTCTCACCTGCTTTCAAGCCAAGACAGCCCTTCTGACCCATCCAAGTTTGACTGCGCTGTTCTTCTGTTCCAGCGTGCTGTTCCTTCCCGTCTTCGAGTCGGAGCCAGAGCTTTCTTCAGACCCACAAGCCCCAACCGTTGGGTTTGGCCAGTCACTCCCCGAGAGCCTGAGCTAGCCCACTGCCTATTTTTGCATAGCCAGTGAGCTAAAAGATGCTTTTTACATTTTAGAATGGTTGCAAAAAACAATGAATAATATTTTGTGTCATCTGGAACTTACATGAAATTTAAATTTTGGTGTCTGTACGTACGTAAAGGTTTATTGGAACACAGCCATAACCGTTCACGGCTGCATTTGTGTGGCCATAGCAGAGGTGAGTCGTCGTAACAGAGATTGCGTGGCCCACAAATCCAGAATTATTGACTATGTGGTCTTCTGCAAAAAAAAAAAACAAACCGTGCTGACCTTTGTCCTACATCTGCTCAGGGCCTCTGCATTACTCCTTCTTTGGCTTAACATTGTATTTTCCCTGCATTGGCTGGGGCTTTCTGCTTCATTCGCTGCGGTCTGTATGCAGATGTGGCCTTCTTGTTGCGGACTTGCAGAGGCATCCTTTTTTTTAAGTTTATTTATTTTTGAGAGAGAGAGAGAGAGAGAGAGAGCGAGCGCGCAAGTGCACAAGTTAGGGAAGGTCAGAGAGAGAAAGAAAGGGAGACCAGGAGTGATAGGGGGAGGGGCAGAGAGAGCGGGAGACACAGAATCTGAAGCATGTTCCAGGCTCTGAGCTGGAGCCCGATGTGGGGCTCCACGTGGGGGCTCAAACTCACGAACAGTGAGACTGTGACCTGAGCCAAAGTCGGAGGCTTAACCCCAGGTGCCCCACAGAGGCATCCTATTTAAAAGGGCCACCCTCTCGTCCCCTTTTGTGGTTAATTTGCTTTTCCTGACATTCTCAGAGTTTTACTTAATTTGTTTACTTTGTGTGCAGACACTCTAGCATGTACGTTCTGTGAAGTCAGAACATTTTTATGATTTCCTGGCCCATAGCAGAAGCTCAGAATATATATAGATATATATGTTATTCTTGCATCAATGCCTAAATATACACGAAGCACACATTGTGGTTGGGTCATTCATAGACACAGAGATTGTTGGTAGATACTTTCATTATAGAGCACTTCAGTGTTGAGGATAATGTCTTTGGTGTCAAATTCACCTTCACAATGATTCTCAGAGATTCTTCCTTTTGAGTAGTTTCCCCTTCCCCTTCCTCCAAGCTTAGAACAACCTACAAGACTGTTTCCGTCTGAGGTCTGACCAATCCTGTTGTAGGCAGAGCTTCCTGGCAAAAGCACCTGCAAGTTCTCCAGCTTGTATTCATTGCACGGGCCCTAAACCAGGCCCTCCTTTCTCTGGGCTCATAATCCTGCGGGCGATTCTTTAAGTTCTGTTCAGCCCATAACTACCATCATAAAAACCTACTTTGACCGAATGCTTCTTTGTACCGGGCTGACTGCACGGTCACAGACTTTTTCACTCGTGAGGGAAACAGTGAGTGCGAGCAGCGTCTTTGGGATCAATCCCAGGACGCAGAGGGCAG
This sequence comes from Helogale parvula, assembly GCA_004023845.1. Taxonomy (NCBI): domain Eukaryota; kingdom Metazoa; phylum Chordata; class Mammalia; order Carnivora; family Herpestidae; genus Helogale; species Helogale parvula. The sequence goes on along the minus strand of PJEM01001731.1, from coordinate 17,922 downwards.
TGCAGAGAGGAGAGCTGGAAGGCCAAGTGGATATGAAGTGTGACCCGAAGGCTGGGTACCGCTTGGGCACCTGGTGCTCCATGGCAGGGCCCCATAGGAGACCCCATAGAACACACTGGGGCTGTCCCTGATGGGCCCCCATAGGAGACTGTGTTGAATACACCCGGGGCTGTTTGAGAGTTGATCCTGGGGAGTTCCTCCCAATCCTTCTCATGCTTCTGATGTGTCTCGTGCAGAGACACATCTCCCATCGGCCCAGAGAACAAAATCCGCTGTAGGAGCATATTGCAAAAGCCTCCGTGGGCCAGTGGAGTAGCCCAGGTGAGGGCGGGGCCTCGGTCGCACCTGCTCAGGTACTTTCCATCATTATCTTCCCAGAGACCATCTGAGGTCTGTCTGTTGCCCCATTTTGTGGACAAACTGAGACTGAGAAATGAGGTAATCTGCACAAGAGGGCAGGGCCGGGACTCGGGTGTACGACTGGCTGGCTCCTAAGTCCGCTTGTGGCCCCAGGTTGCGCCATGTCCCCTAAGGCCAAGCTGCCAAATGCCAGCTCTGGAACCACCCTCTCCCTCTGTCAGCGCACGCAGGCGCACAAAGGCCTACTTCTGCCTCTCCACCTCTGAAGGTCCATCCAGGATTTCCAGAATCCGTCCTAGAACAAGTACCATATGAGGACTTTCATTTCTTCCTCAAAATGTCCCTTTTCCTCCAAGAATCTGCATGGCTGTCATCTTCATTTGCACCAAGTCTTTATTCAGATATTGCCTCTCATTAGTGTCTCCAGTACATCCTCTCTAAGAGCATGACCCTCCCGCCTCCACACCTTTGCCTGGAACTCAGCCCAGACGGAGCTTGGACTGAAGGCATAGGCTTTGGGATTGGAGTCATCTGGGGCTTAGCAATGCAGACAACCCTGCCTGCCCCGTGCCCCCTCAAAGCCCTTACATTGTTTCCTGGGGCCCTGCATGTCCCCCCACCAAACCCTCCCACGTCTCCAAATCCACCTCTTGCCACAAACTGCATGACTTCTAAGTGCTTTTTTCTTAAAATTTCTTCTGTGCTGTGGGCTCCATCCTACACAGGGCCTTTACACGCCCCCTTCCCTCTGTCTCAGGACTCTTCCCTTTCCCCACCGTACCTCGAGGAAATCTTCCCTGACACCCCCGTGCCCCCACTCCTGTCCTGGGTCAGCTTCCGTTTTTACAGACTTCTCCTTTTTTTTTTTTTTTTTTTTTTTACAACATTTTCCACTTTGATGCCAAGCGTTCACTCAGACGACAGTCACACTCGTTCTGGAATGGCCAGGTGTCCTCAGCACATTGTCCCCTCCCCGTTGCCCAGCCTGGTGCCCACTTCTCAGTCACTGGTCCTTCAGTGGTATCAGTGCCGTCGGAAACCCACGCACACACTTTCCCTGGAGCTGACGTCACCCTGGATGTTCACATCCAACCTGTGTAAGATTTGTAGAGAGTTTCTGTTTTGATTTCCAGTAAGGTATTTGCCGCCTTAGCAGAGTGACGCTGATTTGTTTGATCATGGCCTCAACTGCACCCGTCAATATGTGAAGTATCTCCCAGACGGAAAATCTTTGGATCTTTCTTTTTATTGATTTGTTTATTTATTTTTAAATAATTCTTTTAAATTTATTTTTGAGAGAGAGAGAGAGAGAGACCGTGTGAGCAGGGGAGGGTCAGAGAGAGAGGGAGATTCAGAATCTGAAGACAGGCTCCAGGCTCTGAGCTGTCAGCACAGATCCTGATGCGGGGCCTGAACCCACAAACTGCGAGATCATGGCCCGAGCTGAAGCCGGCCACTCAACCGACTGAGCCACCCAGGCGCCCTATGGATCTTTCTTTTTAATTCCTGGGGGGAGAGACACTTAATGAAACAGTCAAATAAAAATCCCTTATCCTTCGAAGCTGAATTTCAAAGAGACTTCGAACGAGCATCTACAAGATTGCCAAGACAAAGAAGTGTATTTGGGGAGGTACGGTGATTGGATTCACCTCCCCGATTGTACATAACGCATTTAACAAAACAGAAATCGAAAAATAAATTCAGCTTTCCTTGTAGGACAGAGATAGTGTCACAAGGTGAATATTTTTTTCACCAAAGCTTTCTATGATCTTACCAAAATAATAGTGATATTAGTCGAGACTAGGTATGTTAATGCTGTAGTAACGAATATGGGTCTCAGTGGCTTGACATGACCACGTATGTTACTCGTGTTACAGCTTATTGCCAGTCAGGCAGCCCTTCCTCCCTCTGGGTCATGGGGTCTCCAAGGTTGCTGAGGCAAAGAGAGAGGAAGATGGAGAGGGCACACTGGCTCTGCACTTTGTTGGCCTGGCAACTGTATACGTCACTTCTGCGTTTGCCCAGCTCCAAGGATTGTGCCTTAGGTTTCTTTTTTTTTTAACATTTTATTAATTTTTGAGAGACAGAGAGAGACAGTGTGATCAAGGGAAGGTCAGAGAGAGAGAGAGAGAGAGGAGATGCAGAATCCAAAATGGGCTCCAGGCTCTGAGCTGTCAGCACAGACCCTGATGTGGGGCTCGAACCCATGAACTGTGAGATCATGACCTGAGCCGAGGTCAGCCGCTTTAACCAACTGAGCCACCCAGGCGCCCTGTGCCTTAGGTTTTAACAGGATCATGTGTACTGCCATGGAGGACCCGGATGGAAGCAGGTGACAGGAAGACACTGCTGCGGTCCAGGCAGAGATGATGGTGATAGAATATTTGATCTGTCATCAGTGCCCCGGACTCTTCACGGTTGGTTGATGGCTGTTGCCAGGGACACCATTCTCCCTTTCTCCTGAGATAATGCAAATTGCTCTTGTCCTTTGGCCCCATTCCCTGCCTCCTTCCCCATCCCAGCTCCCACCCTATGACTTAGACCCTGTATTTATCTCTTCCTGAGAACCTCTCTTGACCATTCCCAGAACAGGTCTTACTTTGTGTCTGCAGAATGGACAGGAAGTATGTATTCCGCACTTAAATTCAACAGCAAAGATGCTGTAGGCTCTGGATCCACGTTACATGTGTGCATAACGGGTTTTGTTACACGGATCATATAATCCGACTGTGGCTTGAAGAGCCGTGTGTTTACACATCATGTCCAAAGTCAAGCTGTTTTCATCGTTATTACAGCAAAATGACCCGGCATTAAATCGATCCCCCCATATGTTTCTGATAATAAAACTTCCTTGGAATCGTGCGCAATTCCAGTCTAACCCATGAAGAGCTCCCGGGGCGGCTGCCGGGCACCGAAAATGAGCGATGTTTCTTGTTTATCTGTGGATGTTCCGCTCCCAAAGCAGAAAGCATTGCCTCTCAGCTGCGCACCCCATCGAATGTCCAGCTTTTGTTTGTGTTGAAAGCCAAATCAATAGTTACAACAAGTGATTAAACACAGCACAAAGACGCCAGTCACAGGTGAATTCATTAAAGAGGGGGCTCTCGAGAAGGCAGCTTTAGAATAATGCAGAGAAAACATTAGTCTGAGAATAAAGACCAGGCTGCCAGTTCTTGACGTGTGCCTCTGTGTCTTAGTCTCTCGGCTCCTCCATTTTCTCACCTACGTTAAATGGAGATTAATCTGGAAAATTCTCAAGCCCCTTTCATCACGAAAGTGCTGTTATTGTATACTATTTACGAAACATAATGGGGGCTTAACCAGGGTCGCTAATGTGTCCTCAAGTAAATAGGTGGAATTACTTTTAATGAAATATTATGTGGCCACTGAAAGAAGTGTCTTAAAAGAATAATTAATAGGGACGCCTGGGTGGCTCAGTTGGTTAGGTGTCCGACTCTTGGTTTTGGCTCAGGTCATGATCCTTGGTTTGTGGGATTGAGCCCCACGTCAGGCTCTGCACTGACAGTGCAGAGCCTGCTTGGGATTCTCTCTCTCTTCCTCACTCTCTGTTTCTTTCCTACTCATGCATGTGTGCTCTCTCTCTCTCTAAAAAAAAAAAATGAACATTAAAATAAATAAAAGAACAATTGATGACATATAAGATCATAGTTAATAATGAGTTAAAAATTGTTCGTCATGTAGAAAAGAATTCTAAAAACAATATAATCCCAACACACACACACACACACACACAGGTAGGAGAATGGGGGTAAAAAATTTCACAGTGCTTCTTTCTGGATTATTAATTTATGGATGATTTGTATTTTATTCCTAACTTTTTCCCTGTATATTTCAAAATACTAAAATCAATCAAAACTTCTTGGGTTCCTTCTCATTTGCCTCTCTGATTTGAATCTTTGTCAAGGGTCCAAGCCTTTGTCTCACCTAAAGTTTGCAGCCATACAGACCCGAGCCCCTCTATGTCTTTTTATAACAAACATTTGTAAAATATTTTTAATTATCGTGATATTAAATTCATGCATAATATGGCCTAACTATGCACAGAAGACAGATATGATGCTATAAGTAAAATTTAAAAGATGGGAGCTTGTGGTGCCTGGGTGGCTCAGTCGGCTGAGCACCTGACTCTTGATTTAAGCTCAGGTCATGATCTCGCAGTTCACGGGATTGAGTCCCATGTAGGGCTCTGAGGTGTCAGCGTGGAGCCTGCTTGGGATTCTCTCTTTTCTTCTCTCCGCCCTTCCCCCTGTTCACATGTGTTCTCTCTCTCAAAAATAAGTACATAACCATTTGGAAAAAACATAAATACTTGAACTTTACACTGGATATCACAGTGAAAATCTGTAAATGCTTGAGCCATGGATGGGAGCTCTGTGGAATTGGCAGCTTCAGGTACAGGCTGATCCAGGTGTATGGATAGTAGTTCAAACTCTGTGATCCACACAGTTGTCCAGTGTAGGATTTTGTAAAAGAGAAACGAGTTGATAAAGATTTAACAAAGCAAAGTGCAGACTTCCCTGAATTTACATGTAGCATTTACCTTTGCGCAAATCATTGAAGATTACCAACCTACAAAACTACATGGTGTTCCTGTGTGAATGGACTTTACGTTCTGTTCTCAGCCCGTTGTGAACAGGTGTTTCCTTGTGGGTGGCGTTTGAGAGCTAGGCAGAAGGGGAGACAATTCCTTCTGGGCAGGGCCATCTTATGCACTGCGTGACACTCGTATCCGAAGCTGCCTGCCATCCTCACAAAATGCTTCTGGAAACCCCATTACTGGACAGACGAGAAACGCCCGATGCACTTCCAGTTTGGGGAAATGCCGCTGCCTGTCAGGAAGCCCTATTGTCACCGAATTCTGCATTCACAGCTTCAGCTCTTGCCACTGTCACCGAGCCCCCAGTCGATTCCTGTCCCTAGAGACCAGCGTGCCAGCGCGTGCCTCTGCACTTTTTTGCACACACGGTTCGTCTTTCTGGGGCGTCCCACCTCCTGAGCTTCCTGCCGAAATGTCATCACCCTTCATCAAATCTGAGATGCCTCTGACATCTAGGACCCAGCATTATTTATGTGCCACCAGGAAAGAAAGGACGTTGCCAAGACATTGGTGGCCTGCCATTGAACGTAAGATGCATCCTGATATTAGAGCTATAAAATATGAAGAAAAATGTGCATTTTGAATGGTCTTTACTTTCAGAATGCCTAAGTAAAGACTCATCCCGACTCGGAGCCAGCAACCCAGCTCAAGTACTGGCTGCAGTGACGCACCCCTTTCTTAATCCTTAAAATGGGGAGGACGATTGGCTAGGTTTTAGGAGAATTAAACAAGAAAATTCATGTAGAGCACCAAGCTTCATATCCAGCACATAGTAGGCCCTCAGGGACTGTCGTTATTCATCGTCGCTGACGGTGCCGTCTTTACCATGACTTTGCCCTGACTTCTCTCATTCCGAAGTACCCCCTTCCTCTCTGTGAGCTGTTGGAACATTCACAATGAAATCCTCAGTTTCTTTGTTTCCCTGCTTGGGAGCGAATGCTCTGAGAACAGGGCTGAGGACCAGCCACCTCGGACAGGCTGCCTGCTGCTGAGGCTGGCACACAGTAGGTCTTCAACCAGCCTCGAGAGGCCTGAGCAGCATTGATCAAGTGGCTGGAAAATAACGGACTTCTGATTTTCAAGCTCCCCCGCCCTCTGCCGCCTTTTAAAACAACAGAGTGCACTTCAAAAGAAATCTTCCGCAGACGCCTACCTTGTAGGAGCACCTAAGAGGAGCTGTTTCAGTTGAAGAAGGTCTTCGGCACTTCTCAACCCCCAGGCAGCATCCCCAAGCCTTTCTAGCCATTAAGAGGTTCACCGGGGTCTCTAAGCATGTCCCAGGCCCATGTGGAAAGTAACATTGACAAATGCATGCACACCCAATCTTCCCTTCCTTGCTTATTTTCCCAAATAGTGGCTCAGTGCTGACTCTGGGCCAGCCACTGTACCAGCTCTTCCCAGACATGGTCTTCTTTAATCCTAGTGACTACCCTCAAAGACGACCATAAAATGTTCCTTTTTTTTATTATTTTATTTTTTTGAGAGGCAGAGAGAGACAGAGTGAGCAGGGGAGGGGCAGAGAGGGAGGGAGACACAGAATCCGAAGACAGGCTCCAGGCTCTGAGCTGTCAGCACAGAGCTCAACGCGGGGGTCGAATCCACGAACTGTGAGATCGTGACCTGAACAGAAGCCAGATGCTTAACCAACTGAGCCACCGGGGCGCCCCAACCATAGCCTATTCCTAATTCACTGAAGAAGAAACCTCAGATTAGCTCCTATGGCTGCTGTGACAGAACTGGACTGTTCCCCAGTCTCTGGTTCGAGAGTCCTATTTGAATCTATGATGTGTCTTTGGTTTGTTAAATCCGTGTCGGAAGCAAGTCCATAATCGGCCAGCTTGTCTTTCAAGTTTGGGCGTCTTCTCCACAGTAACCCTCCTGAGAAGGTGTATTTAACGATCTTTCACGTTCAGGGGTTTTAAGCACAACAGTATTTGGTCATTTTTCAGCAGCTTCTCAGTCCTGCGCAAAGCAGTGTAGGAAAGAAAAGAGGATTTTTCTATCTATAACTTCGGTCCCAAATAGTGAGCCAGGTAGAGAAGAGAGAGGGAAAGGAGGGGGCATTTTATTAATGCGTCAAGCCCGGCTCTGCACTGGGATGGATTTCTGGAAAGAAAAGTAAAATAACAGGCTGGTAAAGCGAGCATCGTTACAGTAGACGCATTGCCGCTCCAGATAAACAACCTCGCTCTGATTTCTCTCCGAGGAGCAATCCAGCAGTGTAGTTTTACATTCAGTGGCTCGGAGTCAGAAAACCAAGTGCTTGATTTTTTGTTGGGGCTTTGTGGATTCAGCCCCTTTATTCTCTTCTCTCCCCGGTGATTCATGGTCCTGAAAACAGCAAAGATGTTGAACACTGTAACCAATGGCTTACTAAATATGCAGGTCATTTTTCCTTCTTATTTTCTTTGAAAAGATGGCGTTGCAAATTTGCCAACTCATTTTTTTTCTAAGGCAGTGAAAGCAGATTTATCTGTCAAGAAATGTGTGGAGCTGCCAGAAGCCTACTAAGCGGCTCCCAACATCTGGAACCCACACTGTTGCAAATGTGGGGAGTAAGAAAGTGATTCTCCAGCCGTTCCTGGAAGAGAAGGTAATGCTCATTAAGGCTAAGAGTGGTGTCCAGAGATTTAATTTGACTGCGAGGATGCCTGTCATCCTGTCAAAGCCTTGTATTTCTCAAGTCTCACGAAAGAGAGCCAAGTGCTGTCTAAAATAGCGGGGGATGTTTCCCTCCATTTTACTCTCTCAATTAAAGGTACTTTTATTTAAACACAGAGCCTTTGATCTACAAGGAATGTTTGCTCGCCCAGAACTTGACCGAAGAAAACTTGTTAGTCTGTCCGACAATCGATGCTCATGATGATGAGCATGGTGTCTGATAATGAAGTTTCCTTTAAATCATCAAAGAAAAATTAGATTCTGCTAAGTGTATTTGTAGTGTTCTGCACCGGAACTTGAACTCCTTAAATTTTAATGGTCTCAGTCCAGGATGGTGAATGCTCCTCTCCCCTACCGACGCCTGCCCCAGGCCCCAGCACGGCCGTCTTTAACTGGTGATGGGGCTTTTTCCTCCAGAACTCGGGATGAGCCTTACCATGTAAGCCACGGCTAAAACCTGGGCAACACTGATGCTGTGGGATAATACTTATTTGCCACTAAATTAACTGGTAAGATTTTGTAAGAAGAATGTTCCATTAAGAGCTAGATCGACCGGATTCTGTTGGTCTTACTGGACCGTGTGGATTTCATCTGGATATGCTGTTAATACATCTTTTATGATATTCGGTTCTTTCTTCAGTGTGTGTAAAGCTGAGCAAAGTTATGTAGGATGTTGGTGGACTTAGGCAATGTCAGTAATATAAAGTAACAATCCATATACTGCAAAGTAAGTTTTTATTTATTTATTTTGAGAGAGAGAGAGAGAGCAAGCAGGGGAGGGGCAGAGGGAAAGGGAGAGAGAATCTCAAGCAGGGTCCATGCTTGGAGCAGAGCCTGATGCAGGGCTCAATCCCATGAACCATGAGATCATGACCTGAACCAAAAGCAAGAGTCAGACGCTTAATGGACTGAGCCACCCAGGCACCCCAACAATCCATATATTTTAAAAGGTTAAAATATGATCACATTAACTTGGTATGCAGCAACATATATATATAATATGTATAATATACATCTTTGTGTCTATTGCATATGTATGTATGTCTTCATTTCTCTTGAGTAAGTATATAAGAGTAGGATTACTACGTCAAATGGTAGTTCTATATATAAATTTATATGAAATTTGCAGTTTGCCAAAATATTGAACTAATTTTCCTCCCCATCACCAATTTATGAGACTTCTGGATGCTCTTCCTCCTTGCTAATATTTCATAATGCCAGTTGTTTTGGTTTTAACTATTCTAGAGGGTGTGTGGCAATATCTCCCTGTACTTACAGTTTGTTTCTCTGATGACTGTTGAAATGAGCAGTATTTCATGTGCTTATTGGTTACTTACATATCTGTCTTCGTAAAAGGCTGATCAAATTCTTTCTCATCTTTTCATTGGGTTGATTGTTTCTATTAATGATGTGTAGGAACAAAACTGGATGCAGATCCATTGTTAGGTATAACCTTTGCAAATATCGCCTCCCATTCTGTGGCGTTTCTGTTCATGTTATTTACAGTGCCTTTTAATGAATGGATGTTTTCATTTTGATGAAGCCTAATCTGTGAGTTTTGTATCCTGTCATAGAAATGTTTGCCTATCCCAGGATGCAAAGATATCATTCTCTATTTTCTTCATAAGCCTTTATAGTTTTATTTATCATATATAGGTTTAAGATCCAGCATGGTTGTTTGGTTTAATTATGGTCCATAGTATGAGGTGAAGATGAAGGTTATCTAGATGTTCTAATCATCATCTATTGAAAATACCACTTCCTAATAAGTTGTTTACAATCTTTGCAAAAGTCAGCTGATCATATGTATATGGGCCTAATTCTGGAATTTCTATTCTGTTCCAGTAATCGATTTGACTATTCTTATGCAAATACCACCTTTAATCTGGCTTTATAATAAGTCTTAAGATCAGATAGTGTCCATCTTCTAGTCTGAATCTTCTTTTTCAAATTTACATTTCTGATTGTAGCAATGGAAAATTGAGAAATGAAATTTAGAATAATAATACCATTTACAAAACATCAAAGAACACAAAATACCAAAGAATAAATCTAATAACAGATGTGCAAGACTTGTACGTAACAACAATACCAAGAGACGGGTGCCTGGATGGCTCAGTTGGTTAAGCCTCTGATTCTTGATTTTGGCTCAGGTCATGATCCCGGGGTGTGGGATAGAGCCCTATGTTGGGGGATGCTTGGGATTCACTCTCTCCCTCTCTCTGCCTCTCCCCTGCAAATGCGCGTGCGTGCTCTCTCTCTCTCAATAAATAAATAAATAAATAAATAAATAAACACTCATTAAAAATACTCCACAATGTTGAGACACATTAAAAGTCAAATAAATTAAGGATGGATATGCTGTGTTCATGATAGAAAGAGGAAACACAGATGAAATTTACCTACAAATTAAATGCAACCTTCATCAAAATTCTAGCAGATTTGTTTTGGTAGGATTTAACAATCCAATTAGAAAATCTATGTGGAAATACAGTGAACCTGGAAAAGCAAAATAGTTGAATCTTCAAATTCTCCTAATCTGGTGGGCTCTCAAGCTATTTTTCCCAACTGGTTCGTGCTGCTGGCTGGACTGAGTTGAGGCGGGACTTCAGACAGGGTTTCACGATTGGCCAGGGCCTCTGTGATCAGGCCCAATCACAGGCTGTAGCTCCAGAGTTGGGCGGGGTCACAGGCTTGGCTTCACAACCAGGTAAACCACTGGTGATGGTCTGCTGTTGGGCAAGTTTGCTGGCCGAGCTCTCCGGTCCGGAGAGGTTCCAGGTATATCCCACAGTTGAGTGGGTTTGGAGACTTTTCTCCGCAGTATGGCAGGGTCACTGTCCAGGCCTCCTCATTGGGTGGGGCTGTAGACTATAAGCCGAGGTGGGACAGGGTCACCGCCTGGGCAAGGACTCGGGCTGCGTTCAGCAACTGAGTAGGGCCATGGGCTGAGCCCTGAGGCTACCCTGGGTCAGTGGGTAGGCTATGCAGGGCCAGCGGCTGTGCTCAGTTGTTAGGGCTGCTGGCCTGTCTCCCTGCCTGAGTGGGCCTGGAAGAAGGGCTCTGCAGCTGCCGGGTTCTCGGGCTAGGCTTCCTGGCCTGGCTGGACTGGAGTCTATACTCAGCAGTTGAGCCAAGCTGTGAATTTGCTTCCCTGCGCTATGTGACAGTACAACAGGCCCCCTGGCCAGCACGGCCCGTTGACTGGGGTCACATCAGACAGAAGTGCCCACCACGCTCCCTGGCCACGTGGGAGCCCCTGCTTCAGTCTGCAGAACGACAGAGGCGTTGGCTGGGATCTCTGCCTCGCCACCACTGCCAGGAACAAGGGGTCCGCCCAGATCCGAGTGTAAGCCCAGCACCCTTCTCTAGCAGGGTCTGATCCCCAGGGGCGGAGCCTCGCGCACTACTCCGGGGACTTCCGCACCCACCTTGGGCTTTCTTGTCCCATGAGTACGGTGCTGTGCCTGCCGTGGGGGGTGGTGATGTGACCATGACAGCCACTCGTCTTCCCCTGTGGTGCGTCCTCGGTCTCCGTGTACAGGGTGCTTCCGCATCATCCTCTGCTTCTGGGACTTTCACGATGGTGTCTCGTCTACCGATAGCGGCCAGCCGCCGGCGGGGACTGGCGTCAGGAAGGCCCTGGGTCGCCCTGCTGATGACACCACCTCCATGGCGTCGTGTGAATATTCCACACATGTCACATCTTTCCCCTAGAATGAACACTGTGATCCTGTGTTAAACAAAGCTCTGTTCTTTATTTCGTTTCACTTACCCCACTAGTCCTGTGAAATAGCGTCAGGGATTTTCATTTCCAGTTTACAGAGGTTGAATCTGAGACACAGAAAATGATGTCAGTAAAATGACTTTGCAGATCAGAGTTTACTGCTTTATTTACATGGCTTAACTTTTTTTAAGTTTTAATTTTTTTTAATGTTTATTTTTTGAGAGACGGAGTGCGAGCAGGGGAGGGGCAGAGAGAGGGAGAATCCGAAGGAGGCTCTAGGCTCTGAGCTATCAGCACAGAGCCTAACGCGGGGCCCGAACTCCTGAACCATAAGATCATGACCTGAACCGAAGTCAGCTGCTTCACCAACTAAGCCACCCGGGCGCCCCTATGGCTTAACCTTTTTAAAAGAAGAACACGGATTACTACCAAAGTCCATAAATTTAGGCTTCATATAATAAAGATCAATTTTAAGGATATCCACATTTACAATAGGATTGAAAAAAGTATAGACTGAAAATACTAGAATGTCAAAGACAAAATTATAAGTCTTTTCAGGTTTAGTCTTTCCCTTCGTAGCAATCCAAGTGAAAAAAAAAAGAAATTTCCAATGAATAAGTTCCAAAAGATGCCCAGTAAAACCAATTTGCCAAACATCAATAGCTGTTTCACGTGCTAAAAATTACCAGAAACTACGATACAGTATAAGATCCTATTTACTGTGACAACACCACCACCAGCAGCACAAAGGTTAGTACCTGGGAATAAACTTTTAAAAATGAAGAGCCAAGGGGTGCCTGGGTGGCTCAGTAGCAGAGTGGCAGACTTGATTTCGGCTCAGGTCATGATCTCACGGTTCGTGGGATCGAGCCCTGAGTTGGGCTCTGCATTGACAGCACAGAGTCTGGTTGAGTTTCTCTCTCTCTCTCTCTCTCTCTCTCTCTCTCTCTCTCTCTCTCTCTCTGTTTCTGTCGCTCCCCGACTTGAGCTTGCTCTCTCTCTCCCCCTCAGATAAATCAACATTAAAAAATGCAGGGCCAAATTTAAAGAAAAAAGCAAAATGTTTCAGGAGGGGCACAAAATAAAACAGAAATAAAGAAGAGCCTTGGTTGTAGAAATAACACAGATAGAACAGAGAGAACGTTTATCTGGAAGAGGTTGTCCATCGCCTCGTACTCATTGGACCCTGGGCTCCAGTTGGCTTGATTGGTCAGTGGCAATTCACCCGCCAGGGTCCCGGGCAATACACTGACACAGCATGAGGGGGTCTAATAGGCATGATGTCAGAGAAGATTAGATGTAGAAAGCACTACAATGGAATGGTGGCCTTTACTGTAACACTCTTTCTTTTTAAAAATTTTTTTTGTTGTTTATTTATTTTTGAGAGACTGACAGAGCACGAACCAGGGAGGGACAGAGAGAGAGAGACACACAGAATATGAAGCAGGCTCCAAGCTCCGAGCTGTCAGCACAGAGTCCGATGTCCGGCTTGAACCCATGAACCGCAAGATCATGACCTGAGCCAAAGTCAGACGCTTAACCGACTGAGCCACCCAGGCACCCCTATTGTAACACTCCCTTAAAGGGATCACTTTCTTAATGGATCTAGACTTTCTGGGGTAAGCAGGTTCTCCATGGAAACACAAGAAAAAAATGAAACATTGTTCACTCCAGTCTCTAGGAGAACAGTGTTTAAGATCTAGTTTTTTGTTCTCACAAATAGGAAACCCCAAGATGGTGCACATCAACTGCCTTGTTGTTGTCGCTGTCGCCAAGGGTCAGTCCGTCTCATTGCTCTATCGGTGTGTTAAGTTCTCCTCTAACTGCACTGTTGGACCAAGCTTCAGCAGCAGTGGCTAGAACGTACCGTCTACGCACATAGCCCCCCTAGAGGGAGGCGGCAGCCGATTGGCACCCTTGCCACTTAGCTCTGAACAGAAGCAAGTGATATTTTTAAACCCAACGTGAGAATACAGTCACTCTAGACTCAAACAGTAGGCACCGGCAGCTGTTACAATTTTCGTTAGTGTAAGAAAGACAAAAGGCGATGTCTTTGTTCTTAATTCATTGTTGACATTTTATGTCACAAAGTTCTGACTGTTGGTAAGAGGTCTCCTGAGATTTTGAGACCTAACCACTCCAGGATTCGGATGAGGGCAGGGCTCATCACACTTTCTGTAAAGAGCCAGAGAGGAAATGTCTTATGCATTGCTGGCCACGTGGCCTCTCTTCTCAAATCTGCTGCAGCCATAGACAATGAAGAAATGAATTAACACATCGGTGTTCCAATAAAACTTTATTTACGGTCACTGGAAATTAAGTTTAAGGTGATTACATGTGTCCGGTTCCTCTTTAGATTTTTTTCTCCTAACCATTTAACATGTAAAAACCACACTTATCTCCTGAGCTGTATTAGGTTGTAACCCAGATTTTGCCACAAGCCATAGTTTGCCCATCCAGCGTTATGACATTCGCTGATTACCCTTTTCACAAAAATGATTAAGGAGGCCAGATATGGAGAGCGTTGTGGTCAGGAGCCAGGCACCGAAGTCAGATCGGAATTACTGCCTTGCTGTGACCCTTACTAGTTGTGTGATTCGGGGTCAGGTATCTAACTGACCTAACATCACCGTCACTTGTAAAATGGGGATGTTAGCAGTCCTGACTCACAGGATTGCTGTAAAGATTCCGTAGGCATAATCCACGTTGGGAACAGCACAGTGCCTGGCTCCTAGGGGATGTTCATTACATAAAGCCACTGGCTGCATGTTGAAATGGAGCTTGGGTGGGAAGGAGGCATAACGGAGCTCCTGGTGGATGAAACTGGACAATGATGTCCACCGGAGCAAAGGCGCACCAGAGTAACACCAGAAGTTTTTATTAGAGCGGAGTATCATCCTCTACCCACTCTCCACACACCTAGCTTGGCTGCTTTAGCTAGAGGGCAATTGATTCTGGGAAGGCTTGGAAGCAGAGGACTCCATGCCTGGGTGTGGGTTCTGTTTGTCTTGTTACATTGACAAGTATCGTCTAGGCCTTCCACACGGATAAAGGGGTCTACCGAGGAGTGTGGGGATCACACGTGCTGAATGCAAGGACTCAGGGACTCTGTAAGATGTTGCCGCTCAGTTGCTTCTCGGTGTTGTTACCCCAAAGCTCTTGACTCACATCCATGAAGCTAAGCTGGTCATTTGCTTGGGGCTGCAGAGCACGGGAACGGAATTCTTCACAGACCCCCCAACAACCAGACGTGTGCATGGCCATGCAGGCGCTCAGCTCAAAAGCAGGATCAGACTGTCACCTTTAGCCAAAGGGGTTGGGGGCTAACAGGGGCCTTTAAGGAGCTCCCTCCAATGGGATTAACCAAGGGATGTGTCTCAAGGAAGATGTGCAGTAGAGTTCTAAGCAGAGCAATTCAGCATAGTGTCTAAGCTTTAGAAACTCAAGCTCTTGATGTCAGGCTCCACCTTCAGAATTGCCAAATTTCTACCACAGACCGCTCCCTCTGGGTCCTAAAGCTCACTGGGGTCTCTCACCGTTCCTCATGATGGCCTTGGCTGTCCTTTCTTGGAGGTAGGTCTCCACCGAAATTTGTTTCTGTTAGCAATTAAAGTTCATGGGAACTTGTATCCTTCAAGATGGCCTTAGCAGCCTTTTGGGTTTTTAATTTTTCACTAAAGATTTCTGTTTTACAGTGGGAAGGCCACAGCTCTCCGCCACAGTGGGCATGGGCTCCTCTTTCAGTGGTGGGCGCCTCCTACCTTGGCATACCTGCTTCACAACCTTAATTCAACCATCACAACTCCTGGGGGATGAACTCCAGGACTTGTCTTCCCTCTGCCCACCATGGCCACGGCCCCCAGGTGAGCTGAGAGACTAGGAGGACCCTGCCTGAGAACTCAGTCCCTGCTCTCGGAACTCTCAGGCCCTCCACAGGGTGGGCTGGGGAGCAGTGCCCCCCACTCGAGGCTCCGGGTCCACATAGCTGCCCTGAGTGCTGCTAACCTTATTGTGTAGTTTTATCTCCATAAGTTTGAGTTTGGGGGAGACTGGTCATTCAGCAAGTCAAATGTCTGGTGAATTGATTTTCAGCATATTGACCTACAGCCATAGGTCATATACCGGTTGGCCGTACACCCTTTCCTCTGTCATTCCAGGTGCTGACCCTCCTGTTAAACCTCTTTTTTCCGTGTTGGCACCTTGGAGGTCTTTTTGTTCTGCTCCAGGAGTTACCACATGGAGTCCTCTTTCCAACGTTCGTACCCTTGTGATTAACATCCGAGTAATCCTCTTCCATGCAGGACCTGTGCTTGCACCTTTTGTGAAATAGCCAGAGTCCCTTGAAACACGCACAGCCTGAGGTGAATTTCAGATTGGCTTTTTTGATTCACCCGGTTCTTCTGGGACCTGGCTTTTCTCCCCCCTCAGAGTTTTGTATTACACACGTATAATGACTTTGACCAACATTTCCTGCTAGAGACGTACCGCAAACCCAAAGGCATTCTCCACTTATTTCTGTTTGCAAATCTACTTAGTTTTCTCCAGCCATTATTAGATGTTCAACAGGCACAAAACAAAGGAAACTGACTTATAAGTATATACATAAGTAAGAATACAGATTAACTATGGGGGGAGGAAACGTGTATGTGCTGTGTAAAAGGCAGAATGCGGATACAGGGAAAAGGCGTCCATTTTAAATCAGGCCTGGAAGTATTTCACAGAAATTGAACTTTGCAGCTACTGAAATTTCATGTCACCAATAAGGGGGGCAAATTACCTAGCTCAAGGACCCGCCATCGTGTTCAGTAAAGGGCCAGGTGGTAAATATGTTGGAGTTTACAGGCTGCATGATCTGTGACCCAACTATCCTGCCATTGTTTCCAGAAAGAAGCCACAGACAATATGTCCAGGAATAAGCCAGGTGGTGTTCCAATAAAACTTTATTTACGAAAGCAGGTTCTAGACCAGATTGTATGGCCATACTTCGCTGATGTCTGATCTATTTGATTTCCTATAAAGCAGAATATAGTTTATTTTATCCCTCAATCTGAAAAATATTCACCTTTCTATATGTACCGAGTCTCAAAATTTGATCAGTAGCCTGTGCCATATTTGGGTCTTTAAAGATCTTCTCACAGCCCCCTCCCCCAGTTTTATTGAGAAACAATTGACAAACATCACTATATGAGTTCAAGGCATACAACATGGTGGCTTGATGTATATAGTGAAATGAATGCTACAGTGGTCAAGCTAACATCCATATTCTCATATAGACACTATAAAAAGAAAAGGAAAAAGAAAAAATTCTCCTTGTGATGAGACCTTTAAAATTTTTCTTTTTCTGTTTTTTTTTTTAAATTTATTTTTGAGAGACAGAGACAGCTTGAGCAGGGGAGGGTCAGAGAGAGAGGGAGACACAGAATCTGAAGCAGGCTCCAGGCTCTGAGCTGTCAGCACAGAGCCGGACATGGGGCTTGAACCCATGAACCGTGAGATCATGACCTGAGCCGAACCCGGACGCTCGACTGACTGAGCCACCCAGGCGCCCCTGATGAGACCTATTAGGATTTACTGTCTTAACAACTTTATATGACAGCCCTAGTACTTGTCTATCTTCCAACTGGAGCTCTGTACTCTTGTGGTCACCTTCCTCCAGTTACCCCTCACCCCCATTCTCTGCCTGTGATTACCCACAAGTTTGCTCTCTTTTCCCCCGAGTTTGAATTTTTCCCCTAAATCCACATATAAAGTGAGAAAATACAGTATTTCATGCTCTCTGTCTGACCTCTTTCATTTAGCATAATGCCTTCAAGGTCCATAATGTTGCAGCAAATCGTAGGATTTCCTCATATTTTATGGCTGAATAATATTCTATTATATATGTATAATATAACATACATAGTATCTCATCCATTTATCCATCCGTGGAAATGTGGGTTGTTTCCGTGTCTCGGCTGCTGTCAATAATGCTGTGAACATGGAGGATAACTCTTTTTGAGTTAAAAGATCACCTTTTGAAGTAATTCAACCAGTTATACTATTTGGAAATTGCCAAGTTTGCTTTGATTTTCCTGGGCATGCAGTCCTTCTGTATTTCCAAGGACTACCAACATCTCTACGAAAAATTCTTTAATTAAGACATCAATAATAAAATAGCTAGTAGATATTTATTTGGAAAAATGCAGCAGTTGTATTAATGAAACTTTGCTGAGGCGTCAAATATTAGGAAGATTAACACCTTCATTGCAGCAATGATAATGGTGGTATTATTTCATGCGTATTATGTGATCAGTTCTGCTAAACTTTGGTACCTTAAAAGAGATGATAAACTTGAGGGAACTGAGTTTACAAAGTTTGAATGTAACACTTAACTCTTGTATGTAGTAATGTAGCTAATGAAAATAAATCACCTAAAATTTGGCTGGGGGATTTATTTAAAGGAGAAAAAGCTATGGAAGAAGTGGAGACATTTAATTTAAATGTGAGAGTTGGAAACAGAGTCCCAGCTAATGGAAAAAAGGGACTCGACTAGAAGAATTTATGTGCAGGAAATACT
>PJEM01001730.1:130015-283186 GCA_004023845.1 Helogale parvula | reverse complement strand
GACCATCACTGTAACCTGAGAGCATCTCCTAGGAGGAAAAGGGGTGACATGCTTATGGCCCATCCCTAGCCTGATGTCATTTGGTTGTTTTCTTTTTAAATTTGTTTAATGTTTGTTTATTTTTGAGAGAGAAAGACAGAGTGTGAGTAGGGGAGGGACAGAGAGAAGGAGACACAGAATCCAAAGCAGGCTCCAGGCTCAGAGCTGTCAGCACAGAGCCCGACGTAGGGCTTGAACTCACAGAGTGCGAGGTCATGACCTGAGCCGAAGTCAGCCTCTCAACCGACTGAGCCACCAAGGCGTCCCCATTTGGTTGTTTTTGCAAAAATTTTGATTCCTTTGAACTGATTGCTTTAAAATGCAATTTAGGGGGCCCTGGGTGGTTCAGTCGGTTAAGCATCTGACTCTTGATTTCAGCTCAGGTCGTGATCTCACAGTGGGTGAGATTAAGTCATCTGTGAGGCCCTGCACTGACAGTGTGGAGCCTGCTTGGGATTCTTTCTCTCTCTCTCCGCCCCTCCCCTGCTTGCACGTGCATGTGCCTTCCTCTCTCTCTTTCTCTGTCTCAATAAAAAAAATAAACATATTACATAAAATTTATATATGAGAATGCTGATTTTCAGCAAGCCCCAAAGGGAGTCTTCAGTAAGAATTAACTCACCCGTGGCAGCTTACACCGGAACTGCAGCACTTGGTCAGGAGCTGTGCTCCTGCTGTATCTTTAGTTATTTCAGCATCAGTTTTAATAATTCTCCAGGCTCCTCCCAGGTGCTCAGTTTCCCAGTCTCTGTGGACGTTTTCGTTTGTGTCTCTTACTGCCAGAATGGAATGACCACCCTCTCAAGTCTCAGTCTCTCAAGACACTCCGCAGCCTCTGAGATCCCCAATTAAGCTCAGTTCTTTTCTGTCTCTCGGTTCCATATCTATCTAACCTTCTACCCTGCCCCTAAATTCCCACCTCTCCACTCCCTTCTCACAAAGACCTTCAACTTCTAAAACTTGCCTGCTCTGTCTGTGTGTGCATGCTCTTCTTGGTCTCTTTATCCTAGGCTCTGTTCACAATTTTTGCTTTGCCCTTAAGGTGACCAGACTTTTTTATCCTTCTCTCTCCACCCCGCCCCTTACGCCCTTTTATTTACTTGAAACATTCCTGTGACCGCACTTCAAACACACTGGAAGCAGGTGTAGAGCATGCCTTTTGCTCATTCCGTCTTTTCTGTTCATTCTGGTACATGATACCCAGAGTCCTTCCGTAGTCCCAGCCTTAGAATCTTCCTACCTGGGAAAGTCTTCTCCTTCTGCACTCTTCTGCTTTCAGTGGATTTTAGCTCATATCCTGTAGTCCTCAATTTACTTAATATTTTGTCATTCAGAGTAAAATAAACATCTTCAAGATGTATACTGGCATCATTCATGAGATAACGAACTCTATAAGAAAACGCACAATGAAGCAAATGTGGGGAGTGTGATTTCCTCAAAACCTTACACCATAATCATTTGTCACCTAATTTGATTACCCTCAGATTAGTATTTTTTCCTCCTCAGATCTTTGTACCTTTTAAAGTGCGGCATAATTACATGGCATGGATGGAGCTCGAATGTATTATGCTACGCGAAATAAGTCAATCAGAGAAAGACAGATCCCATAAGATTTTGCTCATAGGTGGAATTTAAGAAGCAACACAGATGAACATACGGGGGATGTAAGAGGAAAGAGGGGGAAAAACTACAAGAGGCTCTTAGTGATAGAGAACAAGCTGAGGGTTCATGGAGGGAGGTGGTAGAGAATGGGCCAGATGGGTGATGGGCATTAAGGAGGGCACGTGTTGGGACGAGCACTGGGTGTTGTATGGAAGTGGCGCGTCGCTGGATTTTACTCCTGAAACCAATACTGCACTGTATGTTAACTAACTAAAATTTAAATTAAGGAAAAAGGAAAAAAAAAAAGGACAAAAAATAAAATGAAGACCAATGATTGGGTGTACAAGCATTGTGAAATTGAGTTTGTAAGCCGACATTAATTACATTTTTCTTCGCATTTTATTAGATGGTAGCAGGACTGTTTCCTCAATGGCATTTTAGAAATAATCAAATGTATTTTAAGTCCTTGATCCCTTAGCAATAAAGATGTAGGGAGGCAGCCCTGAAATAAAGAAGTGTGGCATAATACACACTTTGAATACATTTTTAAAAATATTTTTTAATGTTTTAAAATTTATTTTTAGAGAGACAGCAGAAGTAGGGAAGGGACAGACAGACACAGTGTAGAGCCTGATGCACTGCTTGATCTACTAACTGTGGGATCATGACCTGAGCTGAAATCAAGAGTCAGGCACTCAACAGTCTGAGCCACCCAGGGACTGAATACATTTCTAATCCAAGTCATGGAATGCGTGTGCAGAGAATCAGACCCTATTTCAGTGGAGTGCACTGAGGTCAATGGCCGAATTATCTCCTTTCATATAGGATTTTGAGATATCTCTTGTGATTATTTATAATAACCATACAATATTTATAACTTTGAGTATAGTAACCACAGTACTAATAGTTTGTAAGCATCCTGGTTATATAGATAAAAGGAATAGAATAGTAATTTTTTATAAGTTGATGAAGTGATAGTTACATTTTGGTATTAGTAGGAAGGGAGGCAGTAATGGGGGTGTTTTGTGTCCAGATTGGGGTTGATACTTGTTTAGACTTTTTGCTTGTTTTGTTTTTGATGGACAGCTCTAAAAAATTGGCAATTAGTACTTTTTTAGTCATTTTGCTTTTAGCACATCTATAAATTGACTTTTGGTCTTTGGAAAATTGAAGAAAATATCAACCTAAACAATGAAATATTTGAAATGTGGTCTATATAATTTAGTGTCCCTTGTAATTAACAGCTTTCTTTCTAAAATATGCGTCATTTAATAGGGTATTTTCTTTAAAATAAAAGGCATTTTGGGGGCACCTGGGTGGCTCTGTTGGTTACGTGTCCAACTTTGGCTCAGGTCATGATCTCATAGTTCATAAGTTCGAGCCCTGCATTGGGCTCTGTGCTGACAGCTCAGAGCTTGGAGCCTGCTTCAGACCCTGTCTCTCTCTCTCTCTCTGCCCCTCCCTGTTCATGCTCTGTCTCTCTCTGTCTCTTAAATATAAGTAAATGTTCAAAAAATTAAAAAAAAGACATTTTCTATTTAGAAGATATGAAATTCTGGTGTGCTAGGTACAAGGGGTCATTTCTTATTCAGTTAGCATTCTTCCTAGAACTATTTTCCACAATTTAAATCAAACTTATATCTATCAAAATAACTAGGAAGTTACTATCAGTCAGCAAAGAGGGAACAGAGATGAAGAGAGTACTTCAGTTTTAAAGAATAAATAAAAGATGGAAAATTGTATCATAACGACATAATATAGATATCTGATTATTTTAATTTTTAAAAAATTTTACATAGGCTCCATGGCCAGCATGGACCTTGAACTCCTGACTCTGAGATGAAGAGTCCCTTGCTCTCCTGACTGAGCCAGCCAGGCACCTGCTTCTGATTATTTTAAATAATGAATTCAGATTTCACCAGCCATGGCCAGTAAGAACAGAGAGACTGATGGATTACTACTAAGGGTCACACCGTTACCATATAAAACAACAGAATAATGAAAAGCCACACAGCAAAACATTGAACCGACTTGAAGCCTGTGAGAACATGCTAGATTTGGTTACATAAGATAATTGCTTTTTAACATGTGTTTAGTTGAAACCATTTACTGATTTTTTAAATAGAAAACCAGAAAATTCTTACAATGCTTGCGAGAGTTTCTTTTCATTAGACAAGATTCTCCTAGTTTTAATATATAGGCTTCTTACTTGAATGACTCAGACCTGAAGAATTCCAATAAATCATAGAACTGCAGAGAAACAAATCTGATTTGATTCCAAAACCTTTGTGATAAAGGTTACAAACAGGTTAAATCACCGTACCCATAAAGTTTCTTGTGAAAGTTAGTCATTCAATCTCAAAGGGCGTTTATGGACAGATCCATATTTCATGCATCAAAGAAAATTTTTCCAAGCTCCTATTATGGGCAAGACTGTTCACCAAGTGATAGTCAGGATACAAAGTTGAAGAGGGCATGGAGACTATATTCAAGGAAAAATGGATTTAATGCTAGAGCTAGGACAGAAAACTGAGTCGCCAAAATGCAGAATTACCATTTTAACCAAGTGTTTTTATATATTTAATTTGTAAGATGAAAAGAGCGTAAACATATCCACAACATCTGGAGCTTAAATCCAGACACATCTTTTAAATATACAGGATGATACAGCAATTTTTACAGTTATTTAAAACAGTACATCCATTTTTACATTCTTAGATTATGTAACTTGGGACGTGGCCATGCAAGACTGAATTTTCTGCTGCTATCAAAAATGATCTGCTAGTTAACCACAACATAATTTGAGTGTAAGACAAATTTGATACATTCTAGATAATCTTAAAATGTTCAGAATGAGACCTGAACAAACTTTTTTGGGAAGAGTTTAGGTTATGAAAAGACTAGCGGTCAGTTGAGTGAGAAGGACGTTACGTGTCGTGGAGATTTCCTATGGGTTGCGTTCTCCCGGGGATTGGAGAGGAGGAGGAAGTATAGTTGGTCAATGAGGTAGGAAACCTCTCAGAGAAACAATATGGCGTTTATTTGGAGAAGAGGCATGTGATGCCTTAATTGCTGTAATCCAAGCCCCGTGAACCCTTCTTACAATATCAATATTCTGTTTCTTTAACCAGGCAGCGACGCCCTGGATTATCTGCAATCAGTGGGTAAACATTGTGTTTCTTCCTCAAAAATTAATATTATTGCAAGATTTGGGGGGAAAAGATTTGTAAAATTAAACACTCATAGTCGGTGAGAAAATGTACTATTTGCATAAAATATAACAATTAATTTGAGAAAACCTCAGGGAAATTTCATGCTTATAGTGGCCCTTTTCACTTTTCCACCTGATTTCCTCTGGGTGCACAGGTCACTCCTCTGCTCTTAACACGACTTGGCTGAAATGTCTGAGAGGCACCGACCGCTTCCTCACTGCATCTTCACAGTGACCCTGAGCTACTGATCTTTCAGGGTTGAAAAACAGAGACTCAGTGGCACCTGGTTGACTCTCGGTTAAGCGTCTGACTTTGGCTTAGGTCATGATCTTGTAGTTCATGGGTTTGAGCCCCATATTGGGATCCGTGATGACAGCTCGGAGCCTGGAGCCTGCTTCAGATTCTGTGTCTCCCTGTCTCTTGCTCTGCCCCTTTCCTGCTCACACTCTGTCTCTCAAAAAATAAACATTAAAAATGAAAAAAAAAATTTTTCAACAGAAGCTCAGAGAAGGTAAGCAATTTGTGGACCTTCTGAGCTAAGAGTCTAGCACCTTCTATGATCCTATGCTTCCCTACAATTTCAGAAGGACTTTACCTCCATTACTTTGCTTAAATACTGTAACTACTGTTGAGTAGTTATTATAGGTCTCATAATCATTTCCATTATATAAAAGATTGAAACCAAGGTTGGTTATGATGTGACCTGCTCTCAGAAGTGTTAAGGGTCAGGGCAGAAGTGAAACCCAGGGTCCCTGACTCCCAGGACAGAGACTTTTGTGCCACGCGGAAAGTCATCTGCAACCTGACATTGACTGCAGCCACTTCCACCCCTGGTTTGGAGACACAGCTCCCTGTCGGCTGACCAGACAGAATCCTTGTGCTAGTAGTAGTGATTATAATGAGTCTTAGGATGGTGTTTTACATTTTCCAAAGCTCTTTTTTTGTATGTCTTAGCTCGTCCAGTCATCCCATTAACCCCTGTGGCAGAAGAGTTCCACTAGCCCATAAAAGAAATAGGAGAGGGCATGAATGTAGGTTTAGCTTATACTGGGCACCTTGCTAACATCTACAGGTAGGCGATCTCGTTTCCTTTGCGCAACCTCATCATGTCATCATGGTTGTCGTTTGTTGAGAAAATGAAGGCTCAGAGGAGTTTATCATTGTGTATCTCGTAAATCTTAGAAAACTCAAATTGAGTAAAACTGAACAAAATTCTTTTTTCTTAATTTTTAATTTATTCTTTACTTTACATCCAAGTTAGCTGGCGTGTGGCGGAACAATGATCTCAGGAGGAGAGTCCTTAACGCCCATTTAGACCATCCCTCCTCCAGCAACCCTCAGTTTGACCTCTATATTTATGTTTTGTTTCCCTCCCTGTTTTTTGTATTATTTTTGCTTCCCTTCCCTTATGTTCATCTGTTTTGTTTCTTACATTCCTTATGTGAGTGAAGTCATGATACTTGTCTTTTTCTGACTAATTTCACTTATCATAATGCCCTCCAGTTCCATCCATGTGGCAAGATTTCATTCTTTTGATCACTGAGTAACATGCCTCTGTGTGTGTGTGTGTGTGTGTGTGTGTGTGTGTGTGTGTGTGTGTGTGTGTGTGTAGAGAGAGAGAGAGAGAGAAATAGGACATCTTCTTTATCCATTTATCCATCAGTGGATATTTGGGCTTTTTCCATACTTTGGCCTTTGTCAATAATGCTGATCCCAATGTCTTGGGATCCATGTGTCCCTTTGAAACAGTACACTTGTATCCCTTGGATAAATACCTAGTAGTGCAATTGCTGGGTTGTAGGGTAGTTCTATTTTTAATTTTTTGAGAAGCTTCCTTACTGTTTTCCAGAGTGGCTGCCCCAGTTTACTTTCCCACCAGCAGTGCAAAAGAGATCCTCTTTCTCCACATCCTCGCCAACATCTGTTGCTGCCTAAGTTGTTAATTTTAGCCATTCTGAGAGGTGTGAGGTAATATTTCATTGTGGTTTTGATTTGTATTTCCCTGATGGTGAGTGATGTTGAGCATTTTTTTCATGTGTCTGTTTGCCATCTAGATGTCTTCTTTGGAGAAGTGTCTATTCATATCTTTTGTGCATTTCTTCCCTGAGTTATTTGTTTTTTGGGTGTTGAATTTGACACATTCTTCATAGATTTTGGATACTAACCCTTTATCTGATATGTCATTTGCGAATAGCTTCTCCCATTCCGTCGGTTGCCTTTTATTTTTGCTGATTGTTCCCTTCGCTGTGCAGAGCAGAATTCTTTAATGTGCTCACCAGTGTCTTTTTTCTTATAGAATATTTGTCTTATGGTAGTTAGTTATCTAGTCATGTCTGTTCCTCTGCCTTGCTCAGTTCTCACAGGTGTCCCTGAAACAGATGATTTATCCTTGCTAGGTCACCTCTTCTCGGGTGATGCAGGACCTTTCCTCTCTCTTATTCATCAGGGAGTTCCTTCATCTTGGGTCAGGGCAGGGAGAGAGAGGTTTTCAGTTAGAATTACTTCCTTATTGAGTCACTGAGTAATTTTCTCCTTCTCTTCTATCAGCATATCTTTCCTAGAGTATTTGAAGATAACCAGCTGTTTTTATCTCCAGGTGATTGTTAATACACATATTTCGGGCAATGAAACCAAGCAAAGAGGTGATTGACAGAGAGTGAGGAAGGCATTTGGGTTGTTGACAATTCCTAGTGACCAGTAGCTATAGTTTATAGATTATTAATCTCTCATCCTTCAGATCCTCATGTGTTTGTTTGCCCTGTGACCTGGTCATTGACTGGACATCAGAGGAGGTGGTTGGTGTCTGATGAAAGATAATATGTATGACCAAAGTCCACTCCCTTTCCTTAGCCTTATGTAGCCTGTCTGGGAAGAGGCATATATTATCAAAAGAGATAGGCCAGGAATATTCACACCTGAAATGCATCAACTGGAAAGAGACAGTTAATTTAAGTCAGATAAAGACAACCATAGGAAAAATTACAGTGCCTGAGATTCTCACCGAGTGATTTGCAGTGTTTTAGCAACATGTTTTATCTGTTTAGTAAAATAATCGATGAGATGCATTTATAAAACTCTGCGATACACACGATTCTTAAAGTACTGAGGTGCTTAGTGAGGAATCAGACATCATCCATCAACATGGTCACTGAGTGCCGTCACTGCGCACAGGACCGTGGCAGTGCAATGGCCATCTGCAAATGTGTCACCTAACTGCTGTTCTCTTTTGTTTCTAGTCTAGTTGGACAGTGACAAATAAATGCAAATGCAGCTAAATATAAAGTTTGTATATAAGTGCCAAAAGAGTGAAGTAGACAAGAAATGCTCTGTGAAGTCCATACCTAGAGATCTACCATGTAGAAGACCTAGTTCATTCAATTCTCAGAATAATCGTATGAGGTAACTACTATATCCCTGTGTTACGGAAGACATTAACGCAAAGCAGAGTTAAGCAACTCGCCCAAGGTCAAAGCAGCTGTAAGTGATGGAGCGTGGTTTCCGAGAGTCCCGCTTCATGCTCTTTACTGGTCTGCTGCCTGGTGGGAGACTTAGCAGAAGTGGTCAAATGTCTACTTACATTCTTTAATTAATTAACTAATTAGAGAGAGAGAGAATTTTGAGAGTGAGAGTGACACAGTACAAGTGGGGGAGGAACAGACAGACACAGAGAGAATCCCAAGCAGGCTGTGCACTGACAACGCGGAGCTTGATCTCATGACTTTGAGATATGACCTGGGCTGAAATGATAGTCAGTTGCTTAACCAACTGAGCCATGGAGGTGCCTATAAACTCCTTAATTTATTGAAGTTTGTTACAACACAAGTTTTTACAAACACATAATATATAAAATGGTGATTTAATTTAGAAACACTGATTTTTTTTTTTATTCTCTCAGTTTCCATGAAATTGTTTTTTCAAACCCTTTTCACGTATTTTTCATCAGAAAGGTCTTTACCATTATCAGGTGCACAGTTTTTAGAGAAGATTGTCTTTAATTCAGTCTAAGTTGTCTGAGATAGAGCACGTGGTAAAGATGTGTATCACGCTGTCACTCGAAGATTTATCCCGACCCAAAGGTTCCCGTTGCCTTTTTAAAAAAATTTGTTCTGTTATATTTTTGTCATCTCTACAAGGTAACCACTTAGTGTCTGCTTTTAAAAGTGATTCTTAAGAGTCTTTTCTTTAACATCCAACACTTGTCACTGTAATATCAAACCAACAGAAACATGATGAAATTGTGTTAAACTTATTTGTCTTAAAAAATCTTCACTCCATTTGGTGGTTTCCGTAAGCCCGTGACATTACCATCAGTAGAGACCATTGATAGAGGCTATGAGTCTTCCCAAACAGTTCACTGTTGTTCCAGGCTAAGTACTTGAGAGCCATTTTACCATATCAAAGTCTTGGTGAGGACTTACGTATAAGACAGCCCCTTGTGTCAAGTATGGTGCCCCAGTGAATGGATTTACTGAGATAATCAAGAGAGTAAGGTAAAGATTTAACGTAAGAGTGAAAGAAAAGAATTATGTAAGAACTCATTAAGAAGGAAGTTTTCAGATACCCATCAATGGTAAATATGAAGAAAGGGTCAAGAGGACATTGGAAGCAGCGCGGATGGCCACAGGCAGCCTACAACTCTCCATCTGCCAGAGATACTCACGCCACTGCATGCAAACGTGTAGGTTGGGGCCTTGCTCAGGGACACAGAAGTCAAGCCATGTCCCTGATGCCACAGCCTGTGCCCTCCCATGCCCTTTCTTTGTAAAACTCGTGCAATTTCTCCTTGGCCACAGCACCTTTTTTATACTCTTCCCAGGCTATCTATATAACTGTTTATAAAACTGAATCATGGATGTAACTTCAAGTCAGAATTGGTAGAATAAAACCAACCAAGTTGCGTGTGTGAGATATGGTTTTTTTGTAGATATTGTGAATTTTTGGAGAATAACAGGCATCCGATAAAGCAGGAGGGAAGCTGTTGATGGAATCTTGTCTTCAGTTTCCAGTCCCTCTAGCCCTATCCAGTTTCAGCCCTGCTTACCTTTGGTCTGGATAACTGCAGCACGGGTGCCTTGAGTGTGCCCCCTTCAGGCAATTCTGTGAAACTGCATAGTTTTGTGCGACTAAAACAAATATGAAAAAGTATTGTTTATAGGCATATAAAAAAACAAAGAGAAAATTGTTCTGCTTACACATTTTTGAAAAAAGAAAAAAGAAGTAATAGAAAAAATTATCTCGCGGTTCATCACACTGTCTGCTAACATTTAAGAAAGTATTTCCATATATTTTTTCAAATGCATGATGTACAATTCTTTCATTTTTTAAAAGATTATATATTGAGGCAGGGTGCCTGGGTAGCTCAGTAAGTTGAGCCTCCGACCCTTTGAGTTTAGCCCATGTCATGATCTCTCAGTCAGTGTGTGAGATCGAGGCCCATGTTGGGCTCTACACTGATGTGGAATCTGTTTGGGATTCTCTTTCTCCCTCTCTCTCTGCCTTCCCCCCCCCCCCCCCCCCCCCCCCCCCCCCCCCCCGCTCGCTCTGTCTCGCGCTCTCTCTCTCTCACACACACACACACACACTCTCTCTCTCTTAAAAAAGATATATATTGAGTTAAAAAAATATACCAGGGATGCGCTATTCACTCAAGATTTAAAATAATTAAGATGCTTGCACTTAATGAGGCTTGATTTTCATGTGTTAGATGATGAATAAGTAGAAAAGAATTTTTAAAATTACACATTAAAAAAAAATTTAATGTTTATTTATATTTGGAGCAAGAGAGACAGAGTGCGAGTGGGGGACCAGCAGGGAGAGTGGGAGACACAGAATCGGAAGCAGGCTCCATGAACTGTGAGATCATGACCTGAGCCGAAATTGGGTGCCCAACTGACTGAGCCCCCCAGGCACCCCAGAAATGTGTTAAAATAAGCAATTAAAGCAGGCCTGTTTTAGAAAAAGCAGTAAGGGAAAATGGCCATCTCATTCCACAGGCAATAAAAGGAAGAACCGCTCTGGGAATTTCTTTCCTTTGCCCAGTGTTCATCTCTCAGTTCCAGGAATGACCTTTCACCTTCCGGTGGCCAAACCGCGCTCTCCCGCTCCGTCTACGTCCATCTTTCTGGCACCTGTGGCTCAGGCCTGCATACCCCACACCTCTGGCTACAATTTTACTTTTAGGATGAACACTGAACCCAAACCAGGAAACTGAAATTGCTTTCCTGGCCTCCATTTGGGGAAGAAATTTCTCTTCCTGTCAGGGTAACTTGGAAGGATCCAAGGCCCACAGTGAAGTGACAACCTGTTTGAGAAAGGAGCCCTGGGAAGGAGGGAGAGAGGTTCCAATGCCACCCGTCACCTGTATCTGTGTGCCAGGGTGCCCAGGGAGGTTCTCAGTTAGAGGAGTCAGTGCGCGTCCCTCTTCCACCTGCAGTTTAGGAATCGAATTAAATTGATTTTGAAGATGCTGTGTTTAGTGTCAGATATGTTAAATTTGAGGGAAGGTATGTGATCCAGATGGTATCTCTCTATTCAGTTGCCGTGATGTAGGACTGTGCCTTTATGGTAAGACTGTGGCAAAATTATTCTGTTTGTCTGTTTATTTATATTAATATGTCATGGTTTTAGTAACGAGTAGATAAGATATTCTACAGTGAGAATCTACACCCGCAAACGCATACCCTCATACATAAACTTACACAGTGTACATGTCTTATAATGTATACATATGAAAATGTACATTACAGAAACATTTTATACGAATCATACATCTGTGTATGCATATGGTTGCATACATACACATATGAGTGTGTCTGTGTGCGCGTGTGCGCGCGTGTTCCGGCTTTTAACCCCGTGTGGAACAGCATGCTTTATGCTGCATGTGCTCGCCTCTCTATCTCTGTCTCTGTCTCGATCTGGAAAGAAAAGGAGCCAAGTTCTGGTCCAAGTTTCGTGTCCAGACAAGAAAGAGATTTTTCTAAGAAGATAGAGATTGAAGAATAAAAGAGGTTGGCAGAAAATTAGGATGTCTTTGAAAAAAGGAGAAAGATTGATTTTCAGGATACAACGGACGGCCTAATTCTTGAGCAGCTTCTGTAGCGGCGTCAGGGTGTGCCGATGGCTCCCACCCTCTGGTTCTCTGCTCTAGGTCTGCATTCCTGCCTCTGCCGGGAGGCTCAGAGGCCGTGGTGCTCCCCACGGGAGCCTGGGAAGCAGTCTCTGCCCAGGCTGCGCATCGCCGAGGGTCACTGGTAGCCCGTCCTCAGACGCGTGTGCACCTGGGAACGTGCCGTGCCATCTGGTAGTTCTTGCCATGACCTCTTTTGTTTCCTGAATCTAATGTGCTTTTGGCTTTGGTGTCTACCTGACAACTGAAATACGCTACTTACCTAACAGTTTGGTTGCGGTGGGTTGTCTGCCCCTTGGGATGGGTTGTCTTTGAAACTGACAGCATCCAGTGTCCGGTGCTCCTTGAAAATGTGGCTGTGTTTGCTCGAGTCCTCATTACTTTTGTGTCTGCTGCTCCCTTGAGTTCATTCAGCACTGAGGGTTTGATGCAGAGTTACAAAATATGAGGATACAAACGACAGTCAAAATGTCACTGGTGACCAAGCTTAATGCAGTTTCAGGAGAGTGAAGGGGTTCGCCACACTGGAAAACATTTAATTTGCATCATACTCTAGACCATCTAAATGGAAAGATTAAGAAAACAAAGGGATACTGCAGTTTTCCTTATAGAAGAACAGCAGGAAGTAAAGGGGATTCGCTCTCCCTCCAGGGCAGTGGTAGGGCAGTGTGCAGGGAACACATTTTTCCCCAGAAGCCCCTAAGCAGAGGGCGGACGTAGCCACTAGTCAGAGGGGAGCCCAGAATTGATTGGAATGTCAGATAGGAGGCATATAATGCATGATGTGGTCGCAAGTGAACGCGTCCCCTTGTTGTAAACCCTGATCACAAACCCTGTGTGATGTATATTTAAATCTTCAGGAATCATGACATGAATACGCCCACTCCAAGTGTTAAATTGTCACCCTGCCCCGAACGTCATCTCCCTAGCTGCCAGGCTGATCCATGGGCAGCGGCTGCCCTAGAAGCCCAGACTCGGAGAGCAAGCGGGAAGTCGAGAATTAAACGCGGCGCTGGGTTGAAAAGAGGGTGGATCCGGTAGTCAGAGGTCAACAGCAGGGGAAGGTCAGAGCTGTGTAATTTCTCGGAAGCCCAAGACCACATGCAGGCTGGAGGTCAGGAGAGGGCAGTCCACAAAGCAGCAAGCCAAAAGGGAGGAGGGGCCAGTGAAGCCGAGGTAGACATGATACACACCGGAGTCCTCATTCAGCCCTCACTCTTGAAAGCGCCAGACTTGATGTCTGGGCTGACAGCATCCCAAAGCTTGGGGTCAGATCTCCATCAGCGGGATTTCCTTCAGTCTTAGGTGAATGAGAGCGACAGGGACATAATACCAACCCGCTCATCCAGACACGTGATGCAAAAATGAATTCAAACAAAAATTAACCCACCTCTACTTCTGGTGAACTTTTGTAGCAATGTCCCACACAACGGAATTCCTTCTCCTTGGCCTGATTTATTATGGGTCGGTCTATCCACTATTCTGAGTGGAGGCCTATCAGTTAAAGGAACCATCTAGTGTGTGCTTTGGTGACAGGCACTTGGTCTAGCTTGCTTTCCCCAGTCTTTGAGGTCTTGTTTATCCCCATGCTCAGATGAAAGATGGTAACCGATTTCCCTGAAGTTGTTCTACTAGTAAATGGCAGGGTTTTGAAAGACCTGTTTTTGCTATTTCTCACTCAAAAGTCCATAAATAATTTCAGACATATTAGGGTGCCTTCAAAGCATCTTAGCAAAGTAGAGTTAACATTTTTTAGTTTATTTATTTATTTTGAGAGAAAGAGAACAAGCAGGGGAGGGGCAGAGAGAGAGAGAGAGAATCCTAAGCAGGCTCTGCCCTGTCCCTGCAAAGCCCGATATGGGGCTCGATCCCACGAACAGTGAGATCATGACCTGAGCTGAAATCAAGATTGATTGCTTTACTGACTGAGCCACTCAGATGCCCCACAAAGGAGAGCTAATTTAGCACTCAAGACTGCTGTCAGAACGGTGACTCCCATTTCCTGTGTTAAATGGCCGGAAGTTAGGCTACTTATAGATGCGGAAAAGCTGCATCCTAATGTAGTGGTAGAAAAACAACACTCGAATCCAGAATTACTGGGCCGCCTGATTGAAGGTAGTTAGAAGTTCATGAGATTGGAGAAGATTGGAGGGGAAGCACACCACGTCACCCCATCCACACTCGGGTCATTGCAGACTGCTCCTCAAATTGCTGAGCATGCCCAACCCATCCTTTCAAGGCTCCTAACACTGACTCAGTAGAAGAAACCATTCATCTGCCTAACAGGGTTCTGACCATGAACTCTTGCAGCGCTCTGCATGGCATTGTTGCATTTATAACTCAGTCTTGGTGTAAGGACGCAGGTCTGAACCAAACTGACTCCATGACAGGCTTCAAGTTTCCCCTCTGACCTTGGAGGCCTAAGTGTTGGTTTCCCAGAATCATTAGACAGTAAAAGGGCACAGAGTGCTCAACCAGGGACCACCCTAGTAACCCCCAATCAGAAGCAGCCAGCTAAAATGCTTAACACTCCTAAGGGCGGGCCTAGAGATAGAAGCTATAGATAATCACTTATTGCTTAAGGCTAGTTACACCCTATGTGAGGGTCCTGGGTCCACTCTGTGATTGGTTAATACTCTAAATGTTGTGATTGGGTCCCACCAAAGGTGATGGACACTCTGGACAATGTGTGTGGTTAAAGTTGCTGCCAATGATGTTATGTGATAATGATTGGATCAGTGTACCTGTGTCACAATTTCCTGTAACTCCCCCTTCCCAAACCATAGAAACCCTGCTCAGCCCTTGTTTGGGGCTCTCAGCATGGATCCACTGCACTGGCGAAGTCTTTGAGCCCAAGCTTAAGCCCGATGAGCTTAAGCCCTTTGCTTTTGCATGCATGACTCGGTCTCCCTGGCGGTCTCGTGTTTGGGGATGATATTGTGATCTGGGGATAACATTGGATAAGAATATACTTGTGGGGGGGGGGGGGCTTTTGTTCCTGAAGACATGCTCTTCTGTTACAGCCTTGCCAGTCGTGATTTTCGTCTGATGGTCTGTATCACTATTACTCTTGGGAGGGGTGTGGAAGCTTCCTTGACCATGTTTGTACATTCTCTTACTAAACTGGGCTTCTTGAGATATTTCACGAGAGAATATTGTATTTTTGGTTCATGTCTGCACTCCTGTTGTGTGGTTCTGACACGGATTTGAGTCCACACATTCCAGGGGAGGCAGATCTTTCCGGAAACTCACCTGTCTCCTTCTGCCCCATCCTTATCCATCCCAGATCCAGTCCTTGTTTGCCGTGAAGTACCAGCTCGATGCACCATGCACAGTACCCCTGGCTTTTTTTGTGCAGTTTTCTTGCATGTCCTAATGCCGTCTGTTCTCAGAGGAAGAGGACAGAACCGAACTCAGTGTCTCTCTTATTAGAGAGTAAAGCCAGTAAGTGTGGCGATTTGTATTTCCTCCAAATGCTTATATTTCCTGACGGTTATCTGAAGGGGGAAAAAGACGTGTATCTGTCTTGTTTTTCCTTTCAATTAATGGCCTTTTCTTACACTTGTGCCTCCAAAAATGTATCTCATGATTGTAACTGTTCTACTTCTCTGCCTTTTCAGTATCAGCTGCACTCAGAGGAGAAGAAAAAATGGTACCAGGGTCCGTGAGCCCTTTTTTAACATTTAATTTTGATGCTTGAAAATATTATTTATTTATTTATTTTTTTACATATCCTGGGCTTAGGAATTAGTCGTGAAGCAGCTGTCTGCTCTATCCATTTCAGAGTCCTGACTCCTTCAGAGTTTTCTTTTCTTGATCACCTTTTCTACAAAATAATATAGTTTCCTTATTTTTAAATAAAATTACCTAAGGCCCTGGCATTATTTTTTCATCTTGGCTTATGGTGTGCTCTCTCACATTGTACATTAGGTCCTCATTATTATATTAAAGGTCAGACAGAGAAAATCAGTTTCTCAGGTTGTTTTTTTTCTTTTCTCTTTCATTTTTGTTTTTGTCTAAGCTCTTCCCTGTTTCACAGTCATTGGGGTAAAGACCATTCCCACTTGCCAAATGTTCCCACTTGCCATTTTAAAATTACCGTTGCCTTTGGATGTGGGAGAATGGCTTCCTTTGTCAAAATGGCAATGGGAGGCACAAGTGACAATCCCTTTCCCTTACGATTTGGGACTGCACAAAGCTGTCAGTTTTTAAAATGACACCGTGGCACAGCTTTTCTTTAAGGTGGCACCTTTCATTTTTGACTCCCGCTGTTCCTGACAGTTGAAATGCCAGCAGGAGGCAGAAAGGAAAGTAAGTTCTCCTGGCATTTGCCCTAAGGTAGAAATTAATAATAGAAGACACAGGCCTGTGCTTAAAAACAGTGAGTGTCAGATGTCAGGCAGTGGACTGTGACCAGTCCCCTAATGAAGTGACCCAGACTGTCCATAATGCTCCGAAACTAGCCTTAATTCTCACACTTGCTTATATTGTTAATGTGTGTTCTTATACCTGGAGAGCATTTGATATGTCCTGGGACATTACCTTCTCCTCCAACAACTGTGCCCCAAATGCAGCTGGATTTCTCACAAGACCCTAAATCACTTGACTGCATTGAGATTTATTAATTATGCAGTGTGTTTTGTCATCTTACTCCGTGTTTCTGATTCCTGATGAATTAATATTCACCTTTCCCCCATGCAATAGCCTTATGTGATGTCGAATAACTCTGCTGATTTCAACCTAAACGTGAACTCCGTGGCTTTGCAGATTTATTGGAATTGTGTGGACTCTCCGAGCTTACTAGTTTATTTATGAGTTGCTGGATTTTATTGTATCTCTTCTTCGTCTGATGCCTTCTAGTTCTGCACCGTCAGCTGGTTTGGATCTAATATTTGCAATTCCTCTCTTTGTGGATGGATGCTCAATTCCCAGGGCTTGGGATCTGGACATACAATAGAATTTAAATGATCCTCTCCCAAACCCCACTTTGCTAGTTGAATTCCTATATTCAGCTCTGGGAATAAGCCAGGGCACTTAGCTATGTGGTTATGTATGAGAAATACATTCTGTGTTTTTGCTCAATAAATTTTCATATCAGTTCCTCGGGTACTTGAAAAATGGCTTTGCATGTACTTTAAACTCCTACGCAATCTCCCTTTCCTGACCCATCGCTGATGTATATTGATTTATTTATCACTTCCTTAACTTCATTTTATAATCTTTTTAGCTCTCCCAAATGCCTCTTTCTCAAACTTGATTACTTCTTGTTTTTCTTATTTAGCCATTTTGGTCCATTTTATTCAGGATATTTTCCTTACTAGATGAGCCTCCTACCTGTGAGGCAAGATGAATTGTCCTTGAAAAATTGTTCTTGCCTTTGGTTTTATACAGATTCTTGATCATGTATTTTTAATTCCACCCAACTTGTGTAGTTTTCCAAAAACTTATTTGTAAGCTATTTATCCATTTAATGTGACTTGATAAAAATTGGTTATAACCAGTAGTTTAGCCTTGTATATCCCCAACCTGTGATTCATATTGCCATAGGTCATGTTAGGAGTTGCTCCATTTTTATCATCTCATGTTAAGAAACAGTATTTTCCCGATATCCACAAGTTACTCATAACATCTCTTTTAAAATTAGATCTAGATTGTCTTTGATATTTTGGTTTGCAGGAGTATACTGATCTGCCCTTATTAATTTTATTAAAATATGCTTCATTGCCTGGTTTTTCTTTGTTTATATTGCCTTCAGTATGAGGAAAGGTGATCTCATTATTTGCTTTAATGCAGAAGTTCCAAAACTTGATTGTATAGAAGAGTCATCTTGGAAGCTTTGGAAAATTACATATTCCCAGGATTCTTTCTAAGCTTATAGATCTGAACTTATTGGTGAAGATCCCAAGAAGGTATATTTATAATAAGCCCCCACTGAGCATCACAGGGGAGTCGGTTAGGGACGGGCATTTGGGAATCCATGCTAGATGGTTTTTTATTTGGGACTAAATGTGTTTAAATACTAGAGGGAAATGAAAACAATGAAGATGGGAAATAAGTCTACGTTTATGAGATTCTCCACGATGACTGTGTATTGTGATTTCTAGACTCCTCTCCAGGACTGTTATTTCTTCGAGGTCAGGAGTGGTGGCTTGCTTATCACTAACTCCTATACTTTGTCTCCATCTTGACACATGAGGACATTCCACACAGATTTGTTAAATATAGAAATTGTCTGACCTGCTTCTTATCATTGGGCATGGCTTGGTGAGACTCTGTCAGGACGGTTCCATTTAAAATGATAGATTATGAAAACAGAAGAGAAATAACTCGCTAGGCAAAGAGAAGTGAGTAGGAAGAACACGCGAAAGCAGAAACAGGGAGGGACATAGGTATATATTTAAGGTGCAGAAGTAATGGTTTTTAAACAATTAAAATTGGACACACAACAGTCAATTCCTCTTAAGGTCATTGAAAGAAAGGATCTGAGTGTGTTGAGTGTTTCGCTATTGTGACAATATAGCACTGCTCACAGCTACGTCTTGTCTGCTGCCCTCAAAAATGGGTTTTGGTGACATAATGACAGATATCTTTGGGGAGGATTTTAAATTTTATTTTTTATTCCTGGGGAGAAAAGCACAGTGATAGAAGAGGGTGGTGGTGGTGGAAGCATCTTCATATATGAACGTTGTTTTAATTCCTTAGTTCCTGTAGCAGCAGCCAGGGAGCCTTTTACGGCGTGTGTGTGAGATCTGTTGGCCAGTGTCATCTTGTGAAGCAGATCAGACAAAGTCTTTTCCAGAGTGGTGTACATTAGCATGAAACCAGTACCTAAACCTCACAGTTTCTCAAGACAAAGGCCGTTCCTCATCGCTGACTGACACCAGGTCCGTAACTACCAGCTCTCATTAGCCGGGGGCAAGACAAAGAGCTACACTCCTGCTTTCAGTTGGGAACCTCTTGTCCTCACCTCTGCCTAGTTTGCGCCCTTGCGTCACAGGGGTGCCACACAGGCTTTCCTTCCTGGCGGCAGAGAAGGCCTCCCTGCAAGAAGGCTGGATGTCCTGGTGGCATCTGTAAACAGGCCGTGCCTCTCTGGGGAGTAGGCCTGTCGTTAGGCAAAGTAGCAGAAGACAGGAAGTGTGATGGCGACGTCTCCCCAGCCTTCGCTGAGCCTCCTGGGTATTCGGTGTCCTTTAACCAACGAGATGGTGAGCAGATGCGATGAAAAAGCCTACCTGGTGGAGGCTTTAAGAGTGTAGATGATTTGCTGCTCTTTTTTTCTCTCCATTGGAGCCCCTCTTGGCGCAGAGAGTGGCTGCTCTTCGCCCTGGGGCCCAGTGAGGAAGGGGTGGCCCTCGGGTGGAGGCATCTTGCCAGGGGCACTAGTCAGGCCGAGTGATGAGCTTTATGCTTTAAAGCCAGTGACACTGTGGGGCCTCATTACTCCCCTCCTCCTTCCTGGTACGAGGGGGTATGAGATAGCTCGGCAACTCGCTACTAGCTAATGCAGATTGTTTCCGTGGGTTTTTGTTATTTAAGAAAATATATTTGCCCAAGAGTTAAAACCTACTGCAAAATTGAACCACATAATATCAACTTTTAGAAGAAAAATAAGTAGGGGCACCTGGGTGACTCAGTTGGTTAAGCGTCTGACTCTTGATTTCGGTTCAGGTCATGATCTCATGGTTCATGGGTTTGAGCCCCACATCAAGTTCTGTGCTGACAGTGCAGAGCCTGCTTGGGATTCCATCTCTCCCTTTCTCTCTCTGTCTCTTCTCCAGTCCCATTCATCTTCTTTCTCTCTGTCTCTCAACGTAAACATAAAAAATAGAAAAATAGGTCATAGAAAACCTTTCTTAATGACTACAAAATATAAAATCATTGAAACTTAACATTCAAGAGACTGTGGGGCTCTGTCCTTTGTGTTACTGCCTTGTGTAGGCAGAAAGATCCCGAAATGTGGGCGTCCCTCTCTGGATGTTTGAGAACTATGTAACTCCTTGCCTTTTCAAGTCAGCACATTCTATTGTTGAAAATTGTCATAAGTCACCAGAATTTTCTTAAATTTGTTGAAAATTATTTTCCTGAAGATTAAGCTCTACTCTAATAGGGGACTTTCTTCTAAGTCAGCCAATCCCACTGTTGGGTGACTTTTATTATTAGGTAAGATTGTTTTTTTTATCTATTTAGCAAAACCTTTTCCTTGCTACTTAATTTTTGCAAGCTCGATCCGCATGAAAAGTTTAGATTAAATCCATTTTGCTGTTAACATGACAGCTCTTAAAATATTTGAAGATAGCTGTCATGTCCCCCAAACTCTGTTCTCTACCCTGAAGTCCTGTTTCTTCAACCATTCATAACAGCACACCCTTCCCGCACCTTCTGAGCAAATGGATTGTTGTCCTCCACACAACCTCGTTTGCAAATGTCTCTTTTAAGGTACAACAAGAACATGTGAGATGCCAGAAGGGGTCTGACAGTTTCAGCGCATATAAGGACATTCTTTCTGGAGATTTTACTTCTCATTCTACAACCTGGGAATGCATTCGCTTTTTTACAAGTTGAATCAAGAAATTGGATCATCGAAATGTCCCAGGAATTGTCCTCATCATGTGTTACCAAACTGAGGTTTTATCTCTTCTTTTTTCATCTAGTAGGATTTTGGACAACAATATAGAACTTTGTAATAACTTCCAAATTGTTCTTTTTAAATAAACATTATTGGGGCACATGGGTGGCTCAGTCAGCTAAGCACCGGACTTCAGCTCGGGTCACAATCTCGTGATTCGTGAGTTCAAGCCCTGAGTTGGGTTCTGTGCTGACAGCTTAGAGCCTGGGCCCTGCTTCAGATTCTGTGTGTCCCTCTCTCTCTCTGCTCCTTCTCCACTTGTATGTGTGCGTGCTCTCTCTCTTTCTCTCTCAAAAATAAATGAACATTTAAAAAATAAACATTACTTAATTCCATAGTACGACAATTTAAACACTTAAGTTTGTGTGTGTGTGTTTATAAATTACTATCATTTTTACTATTTTTGGAGAGAGAGAGAGACAGCGAGTGCATGTAAGCAATGGGCGAGGGGCAGAAAGAGACAGAATCTCAAGCACGCACCACACTCAGCAAAGAGCCCGTGAACCGAGGATCATGACCTGAGCCAAAATCAGTAGTTGGATGCTTAACCATCGGAACTACCCAGTTCCCCCAATAGTTTAATATACTGATCAGTGGAGTATTTCCCTTTTCTCGCAGTTTATAAAATTCCTTGGCTCTTTCTGCCGTCTTGGACCTTGTGGAGGCCTGCTGGG
Source organism: Helogale parvula (assembly GCA_004023845.1). Taxonomy (NCBI): domain Eukaryota; kingdom Metazoa; phylum Chordata; class Mammalia; order Carnivora; family Herpestidae; genus Helogale; species Helogale parvula. Next base: position 261,904 of record PJEM01001730.1, on the reverse strand, counting down.
AACAAGACTCCTGAAACGACAAATATGTCTGGAGGGCTGTGGTCCAGAGCCCCTTTTGCTGGCTATAAGCGAGGTCTCTGGAACCAGAGGGAGCCCACAGCTCTTCTTAAGATTGAAGGTGTTCATGCCCGAGATGAAACGGAGTTCTGTCTAGGCAGGAGATGTGCTTATGGGTACAAAGCAAAGAGTTCACCACAGTGACTCCTGGTGCAAACTGAATAAAGCCAGAGTCATCTGGGGAAAAGTACTCCTGCTCATGCAAACAGCGGCCTGGCTCGTGCCAAATTCCGAAGCAACCTTCCTGCTCCAGCCATTGGGCACAGAATCCGTGTGATGCTCTGCCCCTCAAGGATTTAAAATAACTGAAAGTAAATAAAGGTATAGAGTTTTCCTCTTGTAAAAAAAATTCCTTGGGGGGCTCCTGGGTGGCTCAGTCGGTTAAGCATCCAACTTTGGCTTAGGTCATGATCTTGCAGTTCATGAGTTTGAGCCCCGCATTGGGCTCTGTGCTGACAGCTAGCTCAGAGTCTGGAACTTGTCTTCACATTCTGTGTCTCCTTCTCTCTCTGACCCTCCCTTGCTTGCTCTGTCTCTCTCTGTCTCTCAAAAAAAAAAAAAAAAAAACAAAACCAAAACCATTAAAAATTTTAAAAAATTCCTTGGGATTACATATTCCTGTAACATTCTGACTATGCCACATAATCACTGAAGTAATTGTTTTAAATATATCAAAGATAATCATCACATTGGTAAGTTTTTAGGTAAATTATTAATTCATAGCAGTTTTCCATTCCATTCATGTTAACTTCCAAGAAAAAAGTCTGCTCACGTGAGAGTTATTTAAAAATATTAAAAGTTATCAGTAGTAAACGAATAATAAGTGAAATATATTCAGTACTGTACAGAGTACAACACGAGGCAGCGGCGAACCGTTAGGTTTGATGTAAGGAGAGGGTTTACCCACGGGCTCTCATGGGCTGTGGCTGAATGGGGGCGAAGGGCTACTTCTAGATTCTGCAAATGCTTTGTCTCTTGATTTAGGAACTAGACACAGGACTGGTGAGAAGCATCCATCTGCCGGCTTACGATGGGCGTTCTTTTCTTGGTGTGTCCCATCCTTCAGTAGAAAGTTTACGTGAGACAAGCTGAATGTGTCCTTACTTGGTGTTATAATGAGACTTCTCTAAACTATTAAATCCTTTCAGCCAAGTGTCTTAAAGGTAAATTCTATTTTCAGAGTTTCACCTGGGAGAAGTGCTGTTTTGTCTACAGTGCTCTTCTGCTCTTGCTTTCACACCGTTACTGTTGTTCCGCCCCTGCTAAACTGTCACACCTGCACCAAAGTCGTCTCTGCAGGGACATTCAGCATGGCAGCTGCCAGGGGAACCAGGGTCTGTTTCCGACCTGGTTATGATCAGGTCGGAAACGCTCGTCATTCCCCTCCCGTTACCTTCTCATGCAGGGAGAGTCACTCTTCTTTCGACACAGCTCGCTGAGGACTCTTCCCCCACGTTATTGTCTTGGCTCCAGGCCCTGTCTCAATTCTCCCGTACCTCTCTATTGAAATCCGTTGAACGTGACAGAATGTGCCTATTAGAAACAATTTATTGCCACGTTTACTTCAGGACTTTGGACCAAACCATAATTAATAGTCAGTTCAAGAGAATGCAGTCGTAGTGCTGGTGACGAGAGGTAGGAAGAAATACATAAAGAGGAGAAATGAGATATGATAGAAGGAGTAGGCAAAGGGCAATAGAATAAAGAAAACAGAAAAGTGAAAGAACTGTGAGGAGGAAACAGGGAAGGACAGGACGTCAAAGGGACAGAGAGACCATGTTAAAGTGATCTCCCTTCCCTCCCTTTCCCATCTCTACCCTCCTTCTCTTTTCGGAGCCTTCTTGTTATCTTAGCTTGAAACCTGGCCAGGTTCTACTAGATGGCTTTCTCGTCACTCACCAGGAAACCCTTCCTTTTTCTTAACTACTTTATTATTTTTTTTATATTGACATTTGCTTGGGGTTTTTTTTTTTTTTTGAAGTTTATTTCCTTTGAGAGAGAGAGAGAGAAAGCGAAAGCAGGTGGAGACCCAGAGAGAGAGAGAGAGAGAGAGAGAAAGAGAAAGCAGGTGGAGAGGCAGAGAGAGAGAGAGAGAGAGAGAGAGAATCCTAAGCAGGCTGTGCACTGTTAGCACAGAGTCCGACACGGGACTCAAACCTGTGAACCGTGAGATCATGACCTGAGTAAGCATCAGATGCTCAATTGACTGAGCCACCCAGGTGCTCCTTGTCTTAACTACTTTAATTCTTTTAGTAAACAGTCACCGAGAACCAGGCAGTCTGCTTGCTCTGGGGATATCAGGGAAATCTGCCCCTGGGCCCTTGCTCTCACACTAGGTAAACCACGGCTGTGATTACCTACCCAAGATACGGCGGCCAGAATCACATTTCTTGATGTATTTATTCCTCTCAGGACCTTTCTATCAGAATTACTTGTTAAAATTCACAAGCTTCTAAACTGAAACCCAATCTTTTAAAATGTCCTGTATATTTGGGTGCTTAATTTTGTATATGTATATATTTTGGGTTGGGTTTGCACATATACCAGTAAATAACATGGTATTTGGCTTAGGGTTTGTGATTGTTTTCAGTCTCTGTTGTTCTGTGTTTTAAAGGTCAGGATACAGAGAAGCAAACATTTCTTAAGTGTCTGCTTTATGTCAGAGTTTTCCTGGAAAAGTAGGATTGTATAAACAAGACACGCAATACATTCCAGAGAGGAATTAAAAGAGAAAACCAAAATCCTATATCCCAGATAACTAATTCAAGAGACCACAGGTTGAGGAGCCCTTGTGGATCTCAGTTTAACTTTTTAAATGTTGAAATGACTGACTTTTCTTCCATTGTGTGTGACATTTGCAGGTCTAGATCGCCTTAATTTTGCAGTCACGGAATTTCTTTGGTATGGCAACAGACAGAAGACTAGTCTCGTGGGATCTAGTAGAGATAAAAAATACTCACAAATAACTTCGAGTGCAAGCAAACTGACAAACATTACTGCACGTCTCGCAGAGCAACCGCGCATGCGCCCTCTGAGCGATCGTCAACCCCCCGACACTCTGACCAGCCCTCGCTTACTTTAAAGAGCAGAGTTGAGCTCTTTGGGAAGACATTGCTTCTTCCTAATTGTTTTTTCCTGCGGTCTGAGGCTATCCTATGTCATATTCTGACTTCTTTAGAGACCCGGACATCCACACTCCATTCATCATCATCAGAGTGAAAAGAAATCTACACATTGCACCCGCTTAAGGGTGTTTCTTTGTTTCTTTTTATGTTAAAATTTAAATCAGAACTAACATGGTTTATTTCCTCTGCATTTCGGCATGTAACATTTCTACCTGTACTAGGATTAGAAATATTTATCATTATATAACGAGTCTGATTCCATGATAATAGACCAAAAAAATAAAACCTTAGAAATACCCACCATTCAAAAGGCATGCTATTACAGTGGATGATTTAACGATTTTAAGCAATTAAATATTATCTCTTAATTGTACTCACTTACATGGCTGGCATTTTAATGCAGATGGAATTGTTTGCAAACCAAAATTACTTTGATAAAGGCTCTGTTGATACTATCACGATAAGGTTAATTCTAAATAATAAATCAGTTAATGCAAAATCACTGGGGGAAGTATTATGTTTCTTGTGTGAATTCTAGAATTAGGATAAATATCCTAGCATGATTTCCTTTCTCAAGCAGAAAGAAAAATACAAGGGGATATATAATTAAATGGTTAATTATGTATATTTGCTAATGATTCTTATGTATACTTAATAATTATTAAGTATACTTGCTGGAGGAGTTAAGGAAGGGGAGGCCATGAGAGGTAGAGGGGAGATTTGATCCCACAGGGCTAGGTCAGACTTAGATGAGTGAAAGAAAATAGGAAAGATATTTTTGGCGGCCCTAAAATCTTGGTACTGAATGTGAGTCTTTGATGAGACTGAGTAGAACAGCCGATACATGTTGAAGAACAGCAGGAGGGGAGGTTAAATTGGCAACTAAGACCAAACTCTAAAGGCCCTTGAAGGCTGACGTAAGCAAGAAGAAACAGATGGACTGGAGAAGGAACATTTATTGGTCATACATTACACATAATACCAGCAACGTTTATTATTAGCTTCTCTTTGCCAGGACTGTTTTAAGAAGTTTGCATAATCTCTATATTTCATACAACCCTCAGACCAACCAGAGAAGGTATCATGATATTTTAATTTATTTTTAAAGACAAAAAACCCGAGACACGCAGAGAATACGTCACTACACTGTTTTACGCAGGCGGCAAGCAGAAGAACCAAGATTTAAACCCAGGCAACTTGGCTTCCAAGTTCATATACTTCAAAAGTCTGCCATCCAACATCCCAAGGAGGCTCTTTGCCTAAAGATATATACAGCCCTTTGAAATAGGAATCATTACCCAAATTTTCAGATTGGTAGGTCGAGTGCCCACAAGCTATGACTGTGCCAGTTACACTTCAAACTTCTACTTGCCTGAAAACACAATACAACATTGACCCTGATTTCAACTGCAGTGAAAGGAAAATATCTAATCAGTGCATTCAACCCATAACTGTAGACAGCAGCACTGTGTCAAGCACTCTCGGAGGTGCCTAAGGTATATCTGGGGCTTTGTAACTAAGTATCTCCTTCTATATCTCTACATTTGCCTATATGCGTTATGTGGTCGCTCAGCTACTCCCATTTCCTCCCAACTCTCAACATTACTCTGGCTTATTCCGAGCACAGCCACACCACTCCCTACACCCATGCTTTAAAGACAAGATGGGAAACAGACAAAAGAGTCTAGTACCATATGAGGAAAATATCAATGATCAAGTTTCTTCTCATGTGGGGTTGGCTGGTGTGGCCTATGAGAACAGATTATTAAATATTCGGGAAGGTTGAGAGCTGGTTGTTATGAGGTATATCGACACCACAAAAATAGGAATATCTACAGATTCGGGGTTTTCTAGAAGGGAATCCAGTTACCCAGCACTCCACTGCCCTACTTTTCTTTATAAGATGTTTTTAAAAGTTTATTGAGAGAGAGGGCAAGCGCAAGAGAGAGACAGTGAGTGGGGTAGAAACAAAGAGAGAGAATCCTAAACAGGCTCCAAGGTGGGGCTCGAACACACGAGCCATGAAATCATGACCTGAGCTGAAACCAAGAGTTGGACACTTAACCGACAGAGCCTCTCAGTGTCCCTCTTATATTAGAACTTTTATGTTATATACCTTGCTCTTTATGACAACTCAGTGACTTTAGTATCACTCCCATTTTCAGACTAGAAAACTGTGGCTCAGAAAAGTTAAGTTACTTTCCCAATGTCAAACAGCTAAGAGGAATTGGAGCTGAATTTCTATACAAGGTGTCCATGATTTCAGAGCTCATAATCTCTCCATTGTATCCCACTGACTCTGACTGATTGGAAGTCAGTGATTTACCCTCCTGGGTCCATTTAGAGTTACTAACTTTGAAACGCTTTAGTAAGTGATTAACATGGTCATTTTGTTCATTTATTGATTCTGTAAGCCCTCGAGAAGTACCTGGGGCCCAGCGTGGCAAGGAAAGGCGCATTTAATGCTTTGAGGTAGTAATGAAAGAGATGGATGCTCCAACAGAAAGAGTGGTGTGTGGAAAGCTTTGCTTTTCATACAGAAGCATTTAAAACTTTTTTTTAAATTTATTTTTGACAGAGAGAGAGTGAGCAAGCATGAGCTAGGGAGGGGCAGAGAGAGAGAGAGAGAGGGAGACACAGAATCTGAAGCAGACTTCAGGCTCTGAGCTGTTGGCACAGAACCCAACGTGGGGCTCAAACTCATGAACTGTGAGATCATGACCTGGGCCGAAGTCAGATGCTTTACCAACTGAGCCACTCAGGCGCCCCCAGAAGCATTTAAAAGAAGGTTTTGCAGGTGTTAATTGTAGGCTTCTTGACTCCAGAAATCCTACCACATTCCTACTCCAGTTGGAAGGGAGGCTCAGTCAGTTAAGAGTCTGACTTCGGCTCAGATCATGATCTCGTGGTTTGTGGGTTCAAGCCCTGCATCGGGCTCTGTGCTGAGAGCTTGGAGCCTAGAGCCTGCTTCAGATTCTGTCTCCCCCTCTCTCTGCCCCTCTCCCATTCATACTCTGTCCTTTCTCTTTATAACATTAGTAAACATTAAAAAAATTTTTTTAAAGAAAACTGAGCCTCAAACAGTGCTTAGTACCTGCTCTCAGAGACAGCTTTACCATGTGAGTCTGAAACTTAATGATGGAGTCTTTGTATACTAGAGCCAAAAACTGGATGTCTTTAAGAAAATTACTATTATATTCTATTTTTGATTAGGGAGGAAATAAACCCGATAATGTGTCAAGGGTGGATTTGTCCTTATAATCACATTTTGTTGTAGATTCATTGAAACTTGAAGGTGTGAGTCTCCTAAGTCCCAGTTCTGTTGTCGATTACCTACTTACTACAGGTAATTGTTGATAGTTACTAAACGTTTTGGGCCTACTTTCCTTTCTACAACTTAATGATTATGATAATACTCATCTTACAAGATTGGGCGATGATACATATTGTATGTATTTTTTCCAGTCTACCAATCTACCTGACTTGGATCATTTTCCTCTAGTACCCTTAATTTTGGTATTTTTTCTTCTCATCATTCTTCGGTCATTCCCCTGGGCTTTGTTTCCCTGAAGTGGCTCCTTTGTTCTTTGTCCCTTCAGACTTGTTCAACTTGAAGTCCTATGTCAAATTTGGTTCCCTCTGGAAGCCTTCCTATTCCATGAGGTCTGTAGAGCTCGCATTTCTGAGTTCAGACTTTGTTCTTTATGTTCTTCCTTGTCCTCACCCATTTGTAATTTGGCATCTGTGGTCATGATGCTTTGTGCTTTTGTGTTAGTGTTTTTTACGTGTCTTTTCCTTTCCTTTTCAGTAAGATTTTAAATACATAGAAACTGGGGCCGTTTCGTTTCTTACCATTTCTCAGAGCACCAAGGAGAGCGTCGTGCCCCTGGACACTGAGAACAACTACATTCAGGCATACTGAAATTCATAATCCCTTTCTGAGTGTTTTGGATAGAACTGAGCACAGTGTGAATGCTTAATAAGTATTAGGTAATTACTTACATTACTTCTATTCTAATTGCAGCGTGTTCAAAAACCCAACCTTTGTAGCAGCGTTGCTCAGTTTCTTGATCTGCCTGAATTCTCATGAAACTTAGCAAAAACAGTCATTATGGGCTGAGTTGTATTCTCTCCAAATACGTGTACATTGAAGCTCTCATTCCCAGGACCTCAGAATGTGACTGCCTTTGGAGATAGGTGGAGAGGTAATCCAGGCTCGGTGAGGCCGTGAGGGCAGGCCCTAACCTCATATGACTGGTGTCCTTGTGAGAGTAGGAGATTAGGAGACAGACATGCAGAGGAAAGACCGTGTGAGGGCACAGTGACAAGGTCGCCGAGGAGTGAGGTCTCCTGAACCGTGAGAAGATAAACTCTGTTGTTGAAGCCACCAGGCTACGGCACGGTGATGGCAGCCCTAGTGCCCCAAGACGCCATCTTGGGTAGAAGAGCAAGTTACCCTTTCACTCCGTCACCTGCTCCCCTTTGGGTCTGGCCCTGTGGGTCAAGCTCTGGGAGGAGCCAGTGAGTTTATTTCTTAGCAGTCTGCTTCGGGAGAACGCAGAAGCAATATGCTGTGGGGGGATGAGTTGACTCATTCCTCTGTGGCCAGATTTTTTGTTTATGAGCATAGCTTTGTCGCCTATTAGTGGTGTATCCTTTGGGGCAAGTTAATTGATTTCTTTTTGTCTCGGTTTCTTCACCTGAGAAAAGGGGATAATGATCTCTGTAACGATGAAATGACTTGAAATCTATTAGTGCTTAGAACAGTCTTTGGCACATAGTAATGAGTAAATTCTAACTATTATTTGAAGATACTTAACTTTTAATAAATAGAGTTCTAGCAACCTAACTACACAAATTTTAGCCCTGGAATGTAGGGTCTCATGGCTTTGAAAACATATTCCGAATACATTGGAAAGCTAAATTATTCATCTCCTGACTGTGCTTGTGTGCACACACAGAGACACATTTTTATTAACCAGAGATGGAGTAGCCTGTACCCCCCTTTTCAGAGGGAAAACACACATTCATTCATGTTGTCAGGTCTCCTGGGGCTCCTGTGTCCCTTTTGTTAGGATGCCCCAGTCACTGGATCTTGAACTATCCTACTGAATTATGAGGCATCCTGGCTAGGTAGTCCAGGGCTGATGAATGTCCTAAAACATGGCATCGATTGAATATTTTTCTTTTTATTATGTTTTCCTCCTAAATTAGTGCTGTAAAACCAAGGACACACTTGCAAAGGCGTTTCTGTGATTTGAGATTATTGCTGTTACTGCCCTTAGCTTTTTTTTTCCCAAGGGGGTTGCAGAACCAACTGCCTTTGCACATTCTGAGCATCTAATCTGTTATAATATGCTAATAGGTTTTAATATGGAATGGTCTTGTGTTTATAAGCAGAAGCCTTATTGTAAATGTCAAAATAATTCAGATCTTAATATATCCCCTGTAGTGATACATTAATAAGGGCTGTAGGAGCAAGTTACTGTAGGTAGTTATTTCTTAATGGACAAGGATCTTTTTGCTACTGGATTTGGAGATCAAAACCCAGAGAGACAATAAGTAGCCAGCATTTTAATTTCAGAATGTGATGTTTGCTCTCCCCACAGCATGGGAGGATTTCCCTTGAAAAGCCTCATTTATTAATCTACCACAGCAGTGCCAACGACATGATAGGTTTTTTTACTCATAGTTGTCAAGTAAATAAATAAGTGAATTATTTTCATCACTGTGTTACAATTGTAAATGATAGTAGCAGAAGTGATCTTTGAGCTCATCTGTTCTTGCACCATTGCTTTGCAGATAAGAAAACCAAGGTCACAGAGGTTGAATGACTTTGGACCATGAGTGGGTCAGACCTAGACCCCAATTCATTTGATTCCAAGTGTAATTTTCATTTTGGTTTTTAATTATGCCATCTGTGAATAATGATGATATGATGACAGGACTCTAGTTGTTAGACTTCATTACATTTTACCAAACATAATATTTTTGGAAAAAAGTACTGAGGATATACAATGAATCTAGTTGTTTTTGGTACTTATACAAAAAAAATGATCTCTATGAACAGTTTGTGCTTTAAAAATTTTTTTTTGGAGTATATTTATTTTTTGAGAGAGAGAGAGAGAGAGAGAGAGAGAGAGAGAGAGAGAGGGACAGAACGTGAGGGATGGAGAGGGAGAGAGGGAGACACAGAATCTGAGCACAGAGCTGGATGCGGGGCTCCAGCTCTGGAATAGTGAGATCATGACCTAGCCTGAAGTTGGACACTTAACCTATTGAGTCACCCAGGAGCCCACCTCTCCACCCCCCCTTTTTTTTTTTTACCTTTACTCAGACAAGCCACTGCCCCTTCTTTTCGTGTATCTTAATCAATCGACTTCCACAAAATAGCTGATCACTGCCTTGAATCCAGATAGAGCTTAAAATGAAATTCTGCCCAGTTGATACGCTGACAGGACTCAACAAGTCTGTGTTGTAAATTGCCACCAGGAGGCAGCACAACCCAGCAAGTCGGTTTTCATGCTTAATCATTTGATTTTTAATAAACATGAGTAAGGGCAGAATATAGTATTGAATATTATACATAATAATACGTAACCCCAAAACATGCCACCTCACTGGTCTCCTGTGAATTAAGAGCAGGTTTGAAGGGTGGTGACTTTGCTACAGCTTCAGGTAGAAATCCGAGAATCCAGACTTGGATGATGATGGTCTCGTGACCTAATGCATGATTTCTAGTTTACAGTAGTGTATCTTCTTTTTCAAGGTAGCTCCATTTCAACTAGGTCACGTAGCTAATTCCTGAAATAAATCTCTCTTTAGGTAGCATTGTTTTCGAGGAAATAGGAATTTGGCCTGAGAAATCCTGGCATTTCCATGACCAGTGAAATCATGGCCTCTTGGGCTTAATCTTACACTCTCAGCCCTAATTTTCTAGTATGTACAATGGGGAGATGTGCTAAAGTGGAGTTTCTCCCTAGGATATCTTTACCGCAATGTAATATACTAAGTTTCTCTTAAACTTACAATGGTTGGTAATGGCATATGAAATTCCCTACGGTACCAAGACTGGCAGGAAATCTCTGTTTCTGTGTGGCCTAACCCGTGTATCAGAAGAGTAATAATGGCCGAGTCAAAACACATCAGTTCACAAGTATGACACCGAATTTCTTAAACCTGGAATGATCCCGTCAGAATACAAACTCAGCCTTTGCACCTCACAGTAGGATTTAACATCTCTAGAATGTACTTCCTATCTGTAGACTTTGAGGCACTTTGATGGAAGATGATTTCTGATATTTAGAAAACTGGCAGGCCGCCACTTGGAGATTTGTAGCTGCGGTGATTGGCATGTGGTTTCAGAAACCTCTTTTCCGGCTTTGGTTAGATGTGAGCACAGATCAGAACGCACTGCTTAGTGCATGGAATAGTGGGGAAGTCGGGACTTTTCTACTTGTGTGATCTCTAAAGATCTGAAAGGCATCATTTGTAAAGCAAATTGGCTAAATATCATTTATAACTCTCTAAGTGAAGGTTTCTTTTTTATATACAAAAGAGACTTGGGAATTAAATCGGAGGCCTTTTAAAGGATGTGTGCCAGTTTGGGGGTAAGCAAACTGCTATTGAATTTTTCCTTTATTGTCAGTGTTTTAAGACTGAATTATTCAAGTCAGCAGATGGTTTCTTTGTTAATAGGGCTCACAGGAAATGAAGTTATATGTGCTTCAAACTGATCCTCTGTTTGTTATATTTATTTGTATGGAGCCCTCGTCTTTATTACTACCATTTTCAATAAAGAGCATTGAGGTGCAGGAGTATTAAGGATTTGGACAAAAATGTGAAAACATGATTATTTACCGACTTTACTCGAGTCTGTGTGCTACTTTTCAGGCTTAATTCACATTTTTTAAAATAGTTTCAAGGCTAGTTTCAAGGTCAAGAATATGTAAAAGGTTGGAGGACTGAAAAAAAAAGCAAACACTCCTTCTCTTTCTATTAGGGAATTCTTGGGTTCCATTAAGGTAAGCCATTTTCTGTAGCGGTAAGGCAGTATATTCAACTAATAGCCAAAACACACAGCTTTCATTTTTCTCTCTGTGCTGACCTTCTTGGGAACTTGTCACATTTGCAGAAATAGAATTCTAACCTTTTCCCATCAGTTTCTCAATGTACAAAAATGTAGGTGATTATATAGTGAAATATTTTTTTTTCTTCATGATTACGAAGACTCTAAAACACATATTTTTCCAACTGGCAGTAGAAATCCCCTCTGCTTCCTTTGTTCTGGTTTCCTGGTTGGTGTCTCCAAACCATGTCTGCCCAGCTGACCCATGTCAGTCACCGCCAGCAGAGAAGCATATTAAGTGTTTCTATGGTAGGTCCTCACAACTCTTTTTGGGGAATTAACTAAAATACAAGAGATCACAGATGGAAAGAAAGCCCAAACTAATTGGCCACTTGGTACAAAAGGCACTAGATTATTGTTAGAGTTCAGTTGGGTTTATAATTAAGAGAGAATCAGATGAGGCTCCTGGGTGGCTCAGTTAAGTGTCCGACTCTTGATTTCAGCTCAGGCTGTGATCTCACGGTTGTGGAATCGAACCCTCTGTGAGGTTCCATGCTGAGCGCAGAGCATGCTTGAGATTCTCTCTCTCTGTCCCTGCCTCAGGCTCACACACACACACTGTCTCTCTCAAAATAAATAAATAAATAAATTTTTAAAAAGGAAAATAAGAAAAAGAAAGGTCACATTTCATTTTTTCAACATTGATAGGAAATGTACTATTTTTAGCCCTTTAAAAATTGCTCAGCACCTTAGTCCAGTAAATTTCATCTTAGAGACAGTACTCCCTAACAGCTCTACTGCAAACTATGCTGTTAGCCAGTGATGTTAGGGAGCATGCCATGTTTAGTTCAGATGCAACCTCTGGGAGATCGTGTCTTTGTTCTAAATCTTGAGATCCATAGCAAACGTGGGCACTGCCATGCAAAATTCAGACTATATCTTTGTTCTCCTTCTCATTTAATGGCAAGAATTTCAAGATTGAGTTTCCTTTTCGGGACTTACACCTGGTATCAGGTGTATAGCACTGTGAAGTGAACCCGTGTTCCATTATGAGTGTGATTCTGCTTGCCTTACTTAGTTTTCTTGTGGCCACGTTCCTTTCACCATCACCGAGATTGGGCATGTGGGGACCAGCTTGGAATCCTCTGCCATAATTAAGGAACAAACAAATGAGTCTCTCCCTCCCCTATGAGACAAAAACTAGCAAACAAATAAAACCCCTTAGTGTGCCAGCGTGGCCTCCTGCGGGGTCCGTCCCTCCGCGAGCTCCCTGTGGATGGACGCCTGCTGCTCCCTCCCTAAGCAGACTCTGGGCAGGTTGGCCATCTGCTGCTAGGTCACAGCTGCCTCTTCTAAATTATGCCCTTCTTCTTCTGTCCCACTTCTAAATGACTAGCTATTGCTATCTGTTGCTTGAACCACCTGCTGAAAAGCTGGCAAAACAGGTCTCTATTTGGAATATTTAGTTTTCAATATTCTTTTAAGACACACAAGTCCATCCTACACACAGAATTCTTTTGTAAGGTAACCATCTTTGGCTAACGATGTTTGATAGCACAGGCCCATAATTTTCCATTTTAAGATTTCACATTTTCTCGTATCATACCTCATAAAATCAAGGAGAGAACACTACATTTTAATTCAATAAGGTCTTTTCTATAGGGACCCAAGATAAGAGAGTCCAGACACACTGCGTTCCAAAAATCTATCAGAGGAATTGAGCTTAGAAACTGTTGGACAACACTCTCCAATAAAAATATAATGGAAGCCACTTAAGTGGCTCTGAATTTGCTAGTGGTCCCACTTAAAAACAGAAAAGGAAAAAAACTAGGTAAAGTCAATTTTAATAATGTACTTTATTTAACTGAATGTATCCAAAACATTATTTCAACATGTACTGAATATACAACTATTAATGTGATATATTACATTCTCTTCTTTGGTAATCTGGTGCATGTTTTATACTCCTGGCACATCTCCACTAATGCTAGTGACATCTTAAGTGATCAATAGCGTTGTGTCCCTAGTGGCTAATGAATTGAACAGGGTAGTTCTAGAGGGATAACCAACCAGCACTTATGTCCCTCAGACAGCTCTGTAATAAATCAGACATTTCTGGTGTGTTTGACTGAGGCAGGATGGCATTTGGATGCTTGATTTTCTATGGAGGGCAAAACTGTATTCTCTTAGAGAACCTAGAGGCCCCATGTGTCTTCTTATCCAGATAGACACTCATCCCCTTAGGACAGAAATCCACGTTCTGGTAAGTTAAATGATTTTCGCACCAGTTGGGGTGATCAAGGTGACAGTTTCTTGAATTATCCCAATAATTATTTACTTTGAGAATTGATATTTAAACAATTAATACCTCTGATATTATTTAAGTTGTCACAGCTTGCAAGACTATCTATATCTATCTTAAGAGACTTGATATAGCCTTCCAAAACCTTAGAGATTCCCTTTGAGAACTCACTGTCATGGAAATGGACGTGGTGATACATTTAAATTAGCAGAGAATCATATTTTTCTCACAAAGTTAATCCATAGAATGACACTTTAAAATGAAAAATAAAGAGACAACACCATGGTGTACAAAGCAGGGTGAAAACAACAACCACCCTACGTTCTGTGGAGAGGAGCATGGTAGGTTTAGTGGTGAAACTCCCTGGGAACACAAGGCAACTTAACATCTTATTCCTGCCAAGTAGCATAACCTCTTTAAAAGCTCTCATCTCATTTCCAAAAGGAAATAGAAAATCAATAGAAACATCAACAAGTAAAGTAAGCCAGGTGCTTCAAAGAGGAAATAGAAAATCAATAAACACCCAGCAAAGTCGGTTCTATGGTAACGTTTGTGAAGAAAATTAATATGTTAGAGAAGAAAGTGGAGATCGTGTATGTAAAATGTGCAGAATCACTTAAGGTAAACTATTGCAGAAATGCTAATCCCTCGCAGAGTTTGTGCTGTGATGCTTTCCTTGGTTTGCCTTTGAAGCAAAGAAGATCTAGAATCAACACGAATGCACCATCGTGCGTTGGTTACTGTAGCGTAGGCTGTAACTGACGTCGTTCTGTTTCTTCTCGTTCTGTATGACTCCAATTGACTTTTGATGCGAAGCTGCTTCTAAGATGCTAAAACTCACAAGTTTCATTTTTCTCTATCTTTCTGGTATTCAGACCGTTCTGACCAAACGCAACATTTGGATTTTCCTTTTTTTAGTCACGGTATAAATCTTACCACTATTTTATCCACGTAATTAAAATACATACTGTTAGCTTCCCTGAAAGACTTCATATATTTATAGAACAAGACTTAACATATGAATAAGATCTAATTCATTTGAAATAGCTCTTAATCTACATAATTTCTAATGACTTTTACATCACCTCTAGATATTTAAAAATGGTGAAAACCTTTAGAATTGTGAAATTGCATTCTAAGTTTAATATAGATAATATTTTAGTACTTTGATACTGTAGTATGGGCAATAAAATAAATGTGTTCGGAAAGATTTTTTAAAATTTTAATCAAGAAAATGTAAGCTATTAAGAAGAGGATTTTATGGCTCAAAATAAATTTTAAAGCTGCATTTCTTTGCTTTTTAAAGTAAACTTTTTATTTTACTTTATTTTTTTTTTGTTAAATTTTTAATGTTTATTTTTGAGACAGAGAGAGAGACTGAGACTGTAAATGTGAGAGGGACAGGGAGAGAGAGACACACAGAATCTGAAGCAGGCTCAGGGCTCTGAGCTTTCAGCACAGAGCCTGACATGGGGCTTGAACTCACGAACTGCGAGATCATAATCTGAGCTGAAGTCAGATGTTTAACTGACTGAGCCACCCAGGTGCCCCTAAACTTTTCATTTTAGAATAGTTGTATATTTACTCTAAAACTGTGAAGGTAGTATAGAGCCTCCATTTGCCCTATACCCATTTTTCTCGATTATTTATATCTTATGTTAATATGATTTGTTGCACTTAATGAACCAATTTTGTTATACTTTTATTTTAAAAGTTTATACTCAATTTGCATTTCCTTAGTTTTTAATTTGAGGCAGTGAGAGCGGGAGAGGGGCAGCGGGAGAGGGTGCTCAGTGTGGAGCCCCACATAGGGCTCCATCCCATTCCCTGGGATCATGACCTGAACCAAAATCAAGACTCAGAAACTCAACTGAATGAGCCACCCAGGCACCTCTGCCATTTCCTTAGTTTTTACATAAGGTCCTTTTTCGGATCCAGGACTTCATCCAAGATATGAAAGTGCGTTAGCCATTGTGTCTCCTTAGGCTTCCGTTGGCTGTGCAAGTTTCTCAGAATTTCCTTATTCTCAAGAATGGCTTGAGAATTATAGCTCAGATATCTTGTAGACTGTCCCTCATTTGGGATCATCTCAAGTTTTCTCATCATTAGAATGAGATTAGGTGCTTGGGGAGGAACACCACCGAGATGGGGTTGCCATTTTTATGACATCAAGGCTGCGAACCAGCACCCTAACCACAGTTGATGTTGGTGTACAATTACTTGACTAACAACAGTGGGTGACAGGTTTCTCCAGGATAAAGTTAATTTTTCCCTGTCACCTTTTCATGCTGTTGTCGTCAGAAATAAGTTACTCTGTGTAGCCCACACTTAAGGAGTAAGGAGTTATGTTCCACCTCCTTGCAGATGTATCTACATAAATTTTTTAGAATTCTTCTGCATCGGAAATGTTTCCCTTCTTTTCTATTTGTTTACTTAATCATTTGTAACTGTATGGACTCATGTATATTTATATTTATTTTGAGATACAGTCCATTACTGCTTTGTTTATTTTGTCGCTCCATTTGTTCTACCTTCAGCCCTGGGGAATGCTTTCAGTTGGCTCTTGGACATTCTCACATCATTATGGCATCAAAAAAATTTTTTTGAGCTTTTCCTTACTCTCAGTCACTACAAAATTCTCCTGGCCTCTCTTATCCTCCAGAGCCCAAACCTAGAATGAGCCATTTCTCAAATATCCCACCTCCCTTTGATTTCAGAGTGGTAGGAGAAACCAGGGTCTGGTTGCTCCATATTGTTGCCATGGTGTAAAACCATTGCTTCGAGGGCTCTCAGCTGATGAGAGCGTATGTCGTATGCTTTTCTGATTCCTGTTTTCCTGTGATTTTAGCCTAGAGACCAGTCATGGAGGGGCTCCCTTATTGTTACCCTGTGTTTGTGGCCTGCACCCTTTAATAGGCAGGTAATGGTATGCTCCTTCTAACCCCTTCTCGGCCCCACCCTTGTTTTATGGATGAGATCACCTTTTGCCACTTCTTGTTTTAAATGGTGACTTTTCATTTTTTTAACGAGACAGACCTATTAGACATAATGGTCATTCAAAATGCTAGGGTGATGATAGAGGTTTGTATCAGTTTTTTTAGAAGCACGAAAGAAGGGAAATTAGCTTAAGCTGTGAGGTCAAGTTAAAGGTTGAACAGAGTGTTTAAAATAATAAACAAATCATAAAGTCCACGGTTTTGGCCTTGTGGTTATTTTGGGTGTTTTCGCACACAGGCACAAGATGCATTCACTTACTCGTGTTGCAGTGTGTGAGCTTCTGATGACTGTATGGCGTGATTGTCATTAGAGTTAAATATTTGTGCTTTATTTTTCAAAACCACACTTGAACTAGACCATGGCTCTAGGATTGTTTGATTTGATGCAGTGTGAGTTTTCGCTGAGGTAACAGCAACAAAAAAAATCCAAATCTCAGTGGCTTCAATAAGCTTTTTTTTTTTTTTTTTTCCTGCCAGGCTTGGGTCTGTGTGTCTTCTCATTCTGAGGCCCAAGATGCTGGGGTGGCCTTCATGTGGCTAATTCGGGTTTCCTGGTGGGGAGCAGGGACAGAGAGCTGCTGAGCCCACTGCATCACAAGTAAACTTCTGCTTAGCTGTGCGAAGTGTCGTGGATGTCAGCGAAGTCCAAGGCCAGCGGTCCTGAGGGAGGGCCATACGCTCCTACAGGAGGCACAGAGCACGCCACGGAAAAATGGGCAGAGATATAGAGAGAGGTTACAGGGAGGGAGTGAAGAGTTGGAAAAAACAGTGCCACCTCTCAAGCCCTCACTGAACACTTTCGTATTAGGATTACACTGAGCTGTAAGCGTGAGAACAACCTGGAAAGGAAAAAAAGAAAAGTGCCTCAAAACAAGACAGACGTTTACGTCTCCCTGACACAGTAAAGTCCAAGTAGCTGGCCTGTGGTCACTATAGCACTCCACATGGTCAAGGACCAAAGTTCCTTCTGTCCTGTCTCTTGGCTCCGTGTGATTTGTGGCTTAAGCTGGTTCCAGGTAGTGATATTGACTGATGGGGAAAGAGATGAAGAAAGGGATGAAGAAAGAAATGAAGGACATATCTTTTTTTTTCCCCCAGAAGTGTCTAGAAAACTGCACAACAGTTTTATTTACATTTTATTGACCAGAACATTGTCACATATATGTGAGTGCAGGGGAGAATGATCAGTCTGGTCTTTATTCTTTGTGTCTCTGTGCCCAGCTACAGTTTTTAACACTAGGCAAGAAGTGGACAAGGACTCTGGAATAAAAATCAATAGGACTTGGAGCAAATTTCTTGTGTTAATCAAACAAAGTCTGGAGAATGAAGGAATACAGGTAATCTAAAAACAGCAGATGAAAGGCAGGAATGGGTCAAAGAAATCCAGAAAATAATGGTTCAACATGATGCACACGCAGTAAAATACTGACAGACTTTGAGCAGAGGACAGAGTTGGCTTGAGGATGGAAATGACTTTTCATTTGTGAAGAAAAGAGTTTCTCACAGAGTTTAAGTTCACTGTTTTTCTGTGTAAGTGTGATCCGTCCCAGGAATATTAAGTGAACTCAAAACTGCCCCAAATTTGGTTCTATTCCTGGGATCCTTCATTTTTATTTGTTTTAAGTCACTCATTTCCTCTAGTATTCTAATCAGTGGCTTAAAGAGAGTCTCTGCAATTCTTGGAGTATGCTTAGCTGTTCAAATATTTTCTGAACAAATTAATGGATTTGCAAATCAGACGGGAAAAGTTCAGCTGAAAACTGCATTATTTGCTCTGTAAAGCTGGAGAATTACAGGATGTGAACTGCTAAAAGAGAAACTGAGACATTTAAAAATTTTTAGGAAGCAATTTGTAGCAAAAACCCATTCAAATCGGGCGGTGCCAAGCCAGAAGTGATTAGAAGCAGGCTACCGAGAGCAGCTCAAGGAGAGGCTTGGACAGAGAAAGTATGGAAGGAAAATCATGGAATTGTTGATTGGCTAAAACTCAGGATCCAGTTGGATGTTTGTGATGGGTTGTTCTTAGCATTTTTACTTCATTGGGGCATTTTCAGGCTTAGATTTGGGCTTGCTCAGGCAGGCTGCCACATCAGTCTAAGGGCCTCCTTGTTTAACCAATTAACGGTCACCCCCCTTTGGTCATTTTATCCTACATGGAAGATTGGCCCTGTACTGGTCTTAGTGTCACTCTCAGTCACCGTCAGAATTAGGTTGCTCTTGGCTCCTTGTGAAACTCATGGGCTATGTTGTCAGAACCAAGGACAATTTATTTTTGCTGTTCATCTCCTTTCTCTTTCTCTGAGCACAGTGAGATCACATGATGTACTGCCTATGGCTATGAACATGGATGTAGGACCTTGGGGAGATCATAGCACACCAGGGACACCAACGTGAGAACCACAAGGAGGGTGACACCAAGAGACTGGAGCGCGTTCCTTAGCCAGAGCCCCGTGGACCAAACAGTTTGTACCAGATCAGTCAACAAACGTACCGAAAGGGGCATCAACATGTTTTAGCCAAGGGGCTTTTTAAAAAAAAATTATTATACTTGCTACAATATCAGAGAGGTTGATCAGGGTCCAGCAATGGCACAGACTCCTCAGTTAGCCCGTAGGTAGTCCAAAACAGTTCTACTTCCTAAAACCGTCTGAGCAAGAAAGTCCAGGGACTGTCTTGTTGCTCTGGCCTTAGCGGTGGATTCAGCAGCCATCACCAGAGCTAAGGAGTGTCGTCTTCCTGCACATTAACAGAAGCAAACAAAAAGGCAAGTAGCAACAAGGCAAAAGGAACACAGTTTTCTTATTTGAGATGAAGCTCTGGCTCCACGATCCTGGGAGAGCTGCCCACCTCAAGGTGCCATCTGCCTCAGCGTTAATGGTCTTCAGCTGGGGCGCAGCTCCGAGAGGCTCAAGGAGCCCCTTTGCGAATGGGGCACGGGGACTCAGGGTTCACTGGCACTCAAGGCTGCCCTATGGGTCATAAGCAGAACCTGGTATGGTCCCTTCCAGGGAGGTTCAAGGGCAGTCTTTGTTCTAAGTGATTCCCCATTAGAAGCTCTTACAGGGAAACCTGTGGCGCGAAGGTGTGGGAGGGGCCTACCCACGATCCCCCTCCCAGCAAGAAGGCCACAGGCTCAAGTAGGCCAGCTCCTACTCGCTTCCACTTGCTTGCTGCTGCCTGGGACACGGGTGGCTCCTTTGCTGTCTCTTTTTTTTTGATGCCAGAACCATTAAAAGGTAAACTGAGGCACATTAAAAATTTCAAGAACTTATTTGAGCAAAAAAAAAAATCCATTCCCATTGGTCAGTGCCGAACGAGAAGTGATTGGGGACATTCCAGCAGCAGGAGTGTGGGGGGCACCTCTACAGAGAGGAGGGGGAAGCAGAGTAAGAAAACCACTGATTAGCGGTCGCTTCAAACCTACTTGGCGGCCTTTGGTTGTCCTTCAAGTTTTGATTTTGTAACCTCGAGGCCTTTACGGGCAGCTTACATTGGCTGCCATGGTGTGGGAGCCACGTGGGTCTCATGGCCTCTTTGATTTAGAAGAACCAAGGTGTTGACGTAGGACAGTGGGTGTGAATGTATCTTCTAATACATATAAATACATATTTATGTGTGTTTGCATGTATGTATATGTTCAGATGTGTGTGTGTATACACAAGCAAGCAAGTGTTGGTTTGGAAATAATGGTAGCATATTAGAGCATAACGGGAATTTAATGCCAACAGATTCATTTACAGCATGTCGCTTAATGCTATAAGGCAGATGCATAGGCACACTGGATACGTCTCATATCTCTGGTATTTACACACTAACATCGATTCTTCGTCTGTTATAACCATATTTAACACAAATCCTAATATTTCTGGAGAATGTTCAGCCACACTTTAAAAATGCATGTGTGTGTGATCACCAGTCAGATGCCATTGTTGCGTTTTACGTGGTGCTCCAGAGCGCCACTGCCGTTCCGGCAGGTGAGGAGAAAAGCAGCCATTTTCGATGTGGGTGGTGGGAAAAAAAGGGGTAAGGATTAGTACACGCTTCAACGGTTCTAAAGTCAGACTCAACGTCTATTTATTTATTTTTGTGCTTTATCCTTTTGTTCCTTTGTTCTTTTAGCATACAAAGTGAACGCGGAAATGTTAGCAACACGCATCTGGGGGCCCGGCATGACCTTTAGAACGGCAGCGTCAAAGGGATCTAGGGAAATCTGTGCTGTGAACATTTAATAACACCCCTACCGTGACTTAGTGAATATTTCCATACTTCTGTACGATAAAAATATAGCATTGGGACCATGGTTGAAAAGTTCAGAAACACAAAAGTTGAAGCATATGTAGCCTCTCTGACGTCTGCATTAACTGTCGTGTGTGGTGTTTGGTTCTACTTCGTTAGGGTTTCAGCTTATTTGAGTCTTGGTGCTGTATTTTATAACAAGGACAGACTTAACCATGATCATTTAATATTTGGGATGGCCATATAATTTCAAATGCTGTTTTAAATTCTCAAGTTCAGTTAATGGCCCAAGAACATGCGAAACCATTTTATCAGATGCTGTAACGAACTCAGGATCTTTGTTTCCGAAACGATCTGAATGAATGTTTTTGTACTACGTGTGTTTCAGCCGGGAGTTTTCACTTCTCTGACAAAGGCCTTTGGAAGCATGAGTTCCGCCCATTCCCCTTTCCTTTGAAAAGCTGTGATCAGGAAAATGACCGTTTCTCTGCTCCCTCGCCCCTGTGGTCGGTAACAGCCCCTTGGCCAGTGAACGGCAGGTCGGGTCACTCCACCAGCGCTGCCTGCCACATGGCTTTGACTTTGCAAGCACCTATATTGTTAGAAAAATGCCCAATATTAATCGTTCTCCAACTTTCAATTGGGGAGACGAATATGTGGAAGACTGCTCAGGGCCATTTACCATTCAAAAGACTTGAGATCATCCAGCCAGCGCCCCAGGTGCTAAGCCTCTGCCACAGCCGAAGCCCCGTGCTTTGCTTTTTTGACAGCAGGAACAGCCCTTTGGCCCACTTTCTCTTCTCAACTTTAGCTACACTTCAAACTTTTGCTTTTTTTCCTCTTTTGCTGAAGCTAGTGATCACATGCTGAGTAAATAATCTACAGACCATGATCTGCTGTCCTGTCGGGCTTCTTATCCAGATTCTAAACCCCCGATGTCGGAAACCTGCCTGATAAGTATTCCCAGGTCAGCTTCTTAACTACGTCCCCGACTGGTTACCATCATCGTTGCTTACAAAGTTAGAGAACTCCCTCGTAGCACGTTGACTATATTTGGAAGAACTAATTGGTGGTTCTGGTGTCTTTGTTAGGAAAAAGTGACACTTTTGAAGTTAATAAAAATCTCTTCAGCTACAGCCTTTTATCAGATGGAACAAAACATTGTTTGAACAAATATGCTCTTCGTAGTAGTGACAGTTCATTTCTGCTTTTTCTAGCCATCAGCTTCTTACGGAGGAAAATGGTAGTAGTTCCTTAAAAGCGTAAAATTAGTTTTTGAGTCCTGGCAGTTCCTGATAGGAAATTGCTTTTCAAATCAATAACTCAATTAAATTCAGTTCCAATTTGATTGTGTCAGCGTCTTTATAATATATATTTAAGTAATCTATTTCTCAGTTGTCCTTAAACAACTTCCAATATATGTTTCAATGCCAAACAAACACCCCCCCCCCAATATATCCTTAACTCTTTTGCAGGGAGGAATCAGATTCATCCAACATCACAATTAGGGAAGTGACTCTGTGTCCATTCTGGTGTGGTATCAATGAAACTAAAAGCAGTTCCCTTTAGTCTTTACTAATGGAATTTTTTTTGAGAGATGGGAGAGAAGGAGAGAGGGACAGAGAGATGAAGAGAAAGATTGTGCTCCTTGGGGATGGGAGGTTTATCTCAGTGGACTAGAACTCGATTATTCATCAGTCGTTGAAAATTCCACAAAATTAGTTTCTCGGTATCTGAACTCTAGTATGAGACATACCTTAAAAAATCATTTATTCCCCCTCTGTATATGTTAAAGCACATGTGTTCCTTGCCTGGGAAGAAAATAGGTTAAATAGAATTCATTACTTATAGGACTAGACCCAGGAGTGGCTGGGGGGAAGGCCCTCATTTCTCTCCTGCTTCATAATATGGTCCTTTCAAGTCACCCACATAAAACGTAAGCCCTAAATGAAATAGATTGTAACGGGGAGGGAGGCAAATCATGAGAGATTTTTGAATGCTGAGAACAGAGGGCTGAAGAGGGAGGGGAATGGGGGAGGGGGGAGGGTCACAGAGGGGGCACTTGTGGGGAAGAGCACTGGGTGTTAGATGGAAACCAACTTGGTAATAAACTATTTTTAAAAAATAGATTAAAATTTAAAAAATTAAAAAAAAAAGACTTTTTCCAAAGAAATTCTGAAGCTAACCACTGATTATTTTACAGTGATCTCTTACCAAGTATTTGACGTTCTGGAAAAAGAGAAAAGTTGATCTTATTCATACAAATCTGTCTACTATGTTACCTTTCAGGAGTTTTGTTTTTGTCTTTAAAATTTAGATTTCTTTTAAACAAGAGTGGAACATATTAAGTATCAAATTATTTAAAATTGTATTTCTATTATGGTAAAAAAAACACCAATGTACATGAAATCTATCCTCTTAAATGTTTACTTGTCCAGTACATTTTTGTTGACTCTAGATACAATGTTCTATGGAAGGTCTCTGGGATTTACCTTGCTTAATTGAAAGTATGACTGTTGATTAGTTACTTCCCATTTCCCCTGGCAACCAGCCTTTCACTCTTCGATTCTATGAATTTGACTATTTTAGAAAACTCATGTAAGAGGCACCATGAAGTATCTTTCTTTCTGTGACTGGCTTATTTCACTTAGTCTAATGGCATCATGGTTCACCCGTGTTGTCCCATATTCCAGGATTTCCTTCTTTTTTAAAGGCTGGATAGTGTTCTATTGTTGATATACATCACATTTTCTTTATCCATTCATTTGTCAATGGACATTTAGGTTGTTTCCAAATCTTGGCTATTATGAAGGACACTGTAATATACACGGGCGTGCAGATATCTCTTTGAGATCCTGATTTCAATCCCTTTGTAAAATTACAAAGAAGTGGGGTTGCTGGATCATATGGTAGTTCTATTTTAATCTCTTGTGGAAACTCCATCTGTTTTCCATAGCAGCTGCACCATTTTGCATTTGCGACAGCCTCCAAGGGTTCCAACTTTTCCATGGAGTGTACGGTATGCAAGATCATTTTCTCATGCTCAAGGAGAAGCCCGAGAATAAGCCTTAGAATAAAATGGTAGAAACTATAATTCTGAAACTCGGAGAGATCGCTGAGGCGTCAACAATGGGAATATGGCTGAGCTGGGGTCTCAAGACTACAACGGCGGATTCGTGTAGAACAAGAACTCTCAAGGGCAGCAACCAAGTAGAGGATATATTGCGAGTAAAATCATGTTTAGTTGTGGAGATTTTGCAGACATATATTCACACAGACTGCCAGAGCTCTGAGTGGAAGAAAACTCATCTGCTATAGTGGGTCAAATGAAAATGGTTTAAAAATAAACAATGATTAATTGCTACGTATTTAATCAGGAGGTCCATACCGTGGGTCCCCACTCATACATGTGCACATATGCACCTCCTCCATGAATAATGCTTTATGTCTTTTCCCCTAGACTGTAGTACTTATGATGTATGATATACTGGCACCTTGTAATACAGAGGCTAGTGGGAGCATTTTTGAGAATTATGGATGTCAGCCATGAAGCAGCGTCCTCTCTGTTTTTAAGGTTACAAGTTGTGAGCAACATCAAATCGTCATACTTGCTTGTATAAAACAAATG
This sequence comes from Helogale parvula, assembly GCA_004023845.1. Lineage (NCBI taxonomy): Eukaryota > Metazoa > Chordata > Mammalia > Carnivora > Herpestidae > Helogale > Helogale parvula. The sequence continues at coordinate 237,492 of PJEM01001730.1, read as the reverse complement.
AAAAGTTTAGTACCCAATACATACAGTCGAATTATATAGGTTATTAATTCAAATTATTTCATGGCTGAAGAATGATCTACTGCATCTTCAGAAGTGTTTTATATTTGTGGTACAGCTGGCAGTTGAAACTTATTAAGTTTTCTGATCCATAGCGTCAGATGCAAACTTAGATATTTTATCTGTGGATGTATATTTAAACCATTTCCTAGTGACTAGCTCCTGTCACCAAGATACACGAGACTTAACAATAATGAAGCCTTACATAGCTTTTAATGACGTGTAATTTGCTTCCATCAGGTTTGGGTACCATAGGTTATCAGAAAATGGTATTCGTGTTCTTCCCCAAAGTAACATTCATAAAGCTCTCTCAAACTGCGTTTTAACTCATCCTTTTATTTGATACATTAAGATAATGCTTATTGGAGTTTTCTTTTGACAAAATTGAGACCTTCACCATTGTTGTGGTTGTTTTAAAACAGAGTAAATAAGCTCGTTTATTTAAAACTCACCACAAGCTATAATTTGTTACAGTCCCTCAGCACCTGGGTTGATGACATAAGGACATCTAAATCATCTAGGTGGCAGGACTTCTGAAAAGCCTGTTTTCTCTGTGTCTGTTTGAAAGCCATTTTTCCTGTCCCCGCACCATTTCACCGATGCCCCCTGTGCTCTCCCGGCCCTGAAGAGCAGCCCTCTCTTGCTTTGCCGCTCTTCCTTTCCTCGCTCTGTTCTTCTCTTGCAGCATCGACCACCTTTTAATCGATGGTACACTTTGCTTACTTGTCATGTGCATGATTGTCAGTTCCCCCTTCTTGCTTGCACACTCTTGAATCAATGAATGTTACCCGGTCTCTGTTTCTCAATTGAAATATGAATCTAACTCTGAGTAGTACTGTGGAACCCTTCCTCGGGATTAGCCCTCTCTTTATTCAAAACAGTGACAGCAAAGATCACCCCAGCTGTGGCTTTCCCGTGGATTGTTAACCACTGTGATGCCCTCCCTCATCACAATGAGGGCCTGCCTGTCTGAGTCTAAATACTGTGGACTCAGCAATCATTATTATTGCGCCTCCCTGAGTATTATCATTGGGCCAACTAGTAGACAATTCTTAAGTACTACATTACTAATGCTCTTAACTCTAAATTAATTTGAAAAAACACGTTCTTAATTCCTTTTGGAGTCCTCTCAAATCCTTTTGGAAACAAGGTCAGTATAAATAAATGCATAAATCTACTGTTGAATACATTTTCACTTCCCACTTATTTTACTTGGGATTTTTTGCTAAGAAAAGATTCCTCCTTACAAGCAGAGTATCAGGATGGTTTATTTCAAGGAAGTATACAGCTGTCCAGATCTCCTGCTTCCCCCATCCACCAGTCATTTTTATGCAAATGTAATGAGAATGTCTACTTAAAATAAAAGCAGGAAGTGGCTTTGTAGGAGATCCCCAAAGTGTGCCAGAGGTCTCTGTGCAAGCAGGGAGGCGGCTCCAAGGCTCTGCTTTCCCCAGTTCCTTTGAGCCAGTGGTCCTGCCCTCTACTCTCTTCCCTCCAAGGCTCTCTCCTTTAGGTCAGTGATGGGCAGCTGGTGTCATCCTGCTTCGCATGGCCCACTGCTGCTGTCACTTCCTGCAGCAATTTTCAGCCTTGAGCATGAAACCTGAAATCAATACAGTTGGCTAACCCAGCTTTTCTTTTCTTAATACTATAATGTTTTATTTATGTTTGAGAGAGGCAGAGCATGAGTGGGGGAGGGCAGAGAGAGAGGGAGACCCAGAATCCAAAGCAGGCTCCAGGTTCTGAGCTGTCAGCACAGAGCCCGACGTGGGGCTCGAACCCACGAGCTGTATGTAAGATCATGACCTGAGCTGAAGTTGGATGCTAAACCAACAAGCCAGCCAGGTGCCCATATATATATATGCCTTCCCTGTCCCTTAAAATTCACTCAAAAAATGCGTCCGCTTGATTATAATTCATGTCTCCTCAGAGACTTACAGATTTATAATGAACATTCATTCATAAAGTTCTGGCTGCCAGGCAGAGTTCTAGTTGATTTCACATGGTCATCCTATTTAGTTCTTGCAAAAACCATGGGGAGGAGGAAATTGAGGCTTAGAGAATTTCAGAGCTATGTATACAAATCCACGAGCTTCACAAAACCAAGGCTAGAATTGGAACGTGTGTCTTCTGATTCTAAGTCTACCGTGCGGTCCAGGATGTGCATAAAATGGATGGTTTTTGAAAATGGGTAAGCCTTTCATTGTACTGTCACACTTGCCTTCCTTTTCCCGTTAGTCCCAGTGGGTCCGGCGGGCCCCTCTCCCTCACACACCATCTTCAGTTGGTCATTTAATGTGTGTGTCCAAATGAGCACACATTTGCGTGTAAAAATGCACTTCAGCAGGCAATTACTACCATTCCAAACAAACCAGATCACATGGTCACCCAAAATGACAGTATGGCATTTCATTGGTTTTCTCTAGAACATCTTAGAGCTATAAGAACAGCAAATTTGTATTTGCATATTCTGGTTTATCACATAGGTCATTTACTTTGTGTTATTTGCCTGGGCTTGTATAATTCTACTCTAATTTTCAATTAGTGAAATACATTCTTGTTTTACTTTAGGCTTCTTAGTTAAATAAAGTCCAGAAATGATGAAAGAATTGAGCTGGGTATACATGTCCGATTCTCTGATACATGATCATTATAGCCAAGAATTATTCTACCTTTCAGTATAGATACTTTAAGAAGTTATTGACTGAGAATAATTAGGAATTACATATAATTTTCTTCATTGATTATGAAGGTAATAATTACTCTGCTAGTGGAAATAATTTTCTTGTAGTGCAAAGGTTTAGGCTTGAATCATGGCTATACGGTTCAGTGCCTCTGATGCTTTGGATAAAGTCTGTATGTCTGAGTTTCTGATTTGTAAAAAGGTTATACTAATTCCTGCTCTACTCATTTCACAAGAATGCTGTAAATATGAAATAAGATCATGTGTAAGTCCTTTGGAAACTGTTAAGTACTTAAAATGTATATATATATATATGTATTAGCATGTATTAGCATGTCAGCATGTGTTTCATCCTGACATGAACGAAAGTTTGCATTATTTTGCTTTATAGTAGAATTTCATCCAACATATTTTATAATTAACACATATACAAAATATTCTGTACTTTTAGCATGATAAAAAACCCATCAGAGTGGTCTATCCTTACTTAGTTCATAGAGAGGTTTTCTACAAATGTCCTGAAGATGGCTCTGTAAGTACACTTCGGTGCAGACATGACTTGAGAATGGGTAATAAGAAACACACACAGGAGGTGAAAACACTGAATTTAAAATAAGCCTTTTCTAAGTTTATGGAAAAGAACATTTCTGAGGCTTTTAACCAGTGCCCATTTGCTTAATGTTACAAAGTCATTTGTTGTACTGAGCCTTAAGGAGCACTATGAACAGGTAACTGGTCAAAACTGGTGGAGTCAGATGTTACTGATGAAAGTCAGGTTGGTTCACGTGGTACAGTTTTGTCAGTACGTTTACCCTTGCACTTGTAAAACAGCTGATACGGTCATCTGTTATCTTCTGCCTAATGTGCAATCTGTACCAAAATGCCAGCTCTTATTGGATGCATTATGGGGAGAAGGGCTGGCAGAGAGAAGAGATTAGTTGAAAAATATCTGTTTTATTAAAACATGAAAGACAGTGGGGCCTATTCTTAGAAAAATATTGATAAGTTGCATTATTTCTCTGGGACTATAGTACTTGTAAGTTTTAAAAATGTGTCTCTCTATCATGCCATCTCTATATTCTATAAAGCAAAACTAGAATTCACGAAACCACAGCTAGTAGAAACATAGGTGCCTTGTGACATACACAACTATATCAATGCATCTGCTGTATTTACTGAGTCTCAGAGGGCATGGTCTCAGCCATGAGACTAAGGCTCACCTGTTTCTGCAAGACACCCATAGCAAACCCGGTGTGTATAGTGCGCTCCAAGAGGACCTAAAACCGAAAGATGACAAGTAATGTACTCACAGGCATTCACATAGACATAGCAGTTATAGTTAATGCTGTACATACACTTGCTGTGAATATATATCCGTATGCACGCTCTTATTACATGTGGGATAAATATGTACATGAAAAATTATTTTTACAAATACATTTATTGCTAAGTGCTTTGAGAGAAGAGTTGGTGTTTTGTAAGTGATGGCCAGCTTTCTCATTGGAAGAAAGCTTCTTTGCATAAGCTGTGGAGAATTGAACTTTAGTCCCAACAAGACTGCGATTTGATTAAAGTTTAATGATTTATTATGTCATTCTGGCAGCCCCGAGATACTAGAGTAATGTTAGCAATTCTGACAAATGGAAGCTAATCATAAACTTATTTTGTACTGTATCAATATCCCATGACCCCTAGAATTTTTTTTATTTTCAGCATTAGAAGTGATGCTATTTTAGCCCTTGGTAAATTGTAGAAAAGTCAATACGATCTTTTCAGTTTAGATGGATTGTTGACAAATTAAATTGACCTGAAGTTTGGAGTATTTGAAATCGCATCAGTTTAAAAAATAAGAACAGAAAGTTGTACCACCTGTCTTGAAATTTTCTGGAGTTTTCTATTTTCTGGAGAAAAAAAATTTTTGTCTGGAATTTTCTTGAGTTTTTCTTTTCCATTTGCTTATTTAAACTTTTTACTAGACCTTTTACATTCATAATTTTTACATAATGAAAATGGCAGTACATGCTTAGAAAATTATAGATTGGGATGCTTCAAAGAAGCTACCGTAAGTTCTCAGAGCAGTCAAAAATACGTAAATGCAGATTAACTTGATTGTCAATAATGCTTCATTTTCACACATATGAGTCAATATCACAATGCGCATTCAAAGATTTCAAGCTACAGATTAATTTGTACAAGCCTCTATTAATGTTTTCAAAATTGTTCATATAAACATTTATCTAAGTGATCTTTTTCAGTGTTTCCAGTTTAAAGAAATTTTATTTTGTTTTATTTTATTTATGTACTTATTTATTTTTTAATCTTTTGTTTATTTTTTGAGAGAGAGACAGAACGTGAGTGAGGAAGGGACAGAGAGAGGAGACACAGAATCCGAAGGAGGCTCCAGGCTCTGAACCTGCTCTAGCTCATGAACCGTGAGATCATGACCTGAGCTGAAGTTGGATGCTTAACTGACTGAGCCATGCAGATGCCCCTAAAGAAATTTTATTTTAAAGAAATGAGCAAAATTGATGAACAAATGAAACAAGCAAACAAAGAAAGAGTATAAAAAAGAGTTAAAAAACTTTGTAGATTGTCCTTTTAAACAAAATGTTAATCTGTTGTTTGGAGATTCTCAAAAGATTGCTAGATATGATTATTCGATTGAAAGGAAACATGGGTTTTATTTCTTTATTAAATGTTTATTACTTTTGAGAGAGAGAGAGAGAGAGCGAGCGAGCATGTGTATTCATGCATGTGTGTGAACAGGAGAGGGGCAGAGAACGAGAGGGAGAGAAAGAATGTTAAGTGGGCTCCATGCCCAGCCTGGAGCTCGGAGTAGGCTTGAGATCATGACCTGAGCCAAAATCAAGAGTTGGATGCTTAACTGGCTGAACCACCCAGGAGGCCCAGGAAACATGACTTTTTAGTCATAATGTTTAGACTTCATTGAATTCAACCTTTCTTTCCCCCCATTGTAGAGTGGCATTTTGTAACGTGGACAGGTTCATAAATTCCTTTTGCATTGATATGGTAGCAAGATGTTAGAATGGACAGATTGGTACCTTTTCTTTCAGAGAAACCTCAAAAATGTCGTAATGTGTTAAGTAAGTTCTGAGACCACAGTCTAGGAGCGGTGGCTTACGGGATTGCCGCATGTTAATGCAAGGACAAAACTGTATCATCTGCACAATGAGAGAATCAGTAAATATCTGTGAATGAACAATGTTGATTTACTTATTACCTAGAAAGAGTAAAAAATGATGGATGTGACTGACAGAATGCTGATTCACCATGTTGATATTTCATTGTAATTATTAGTTCATATTTTCTTGAATTTGGCTTAAACTTTTATTTTCTCTATATTGCCTAGGAGATAGTATTAAATGAGATGAAACCAATGGCCATTACCCTTTAATAATAAAATGTGTATTTTTGAACAGCATGCTTTTCTAAAACAAAAAGTGGTCACACTTTTTCTTGGTGGTCACCCAGGAACATGTAACAACATGTAAAACATGTACAACATGTTTTAGGCATTTGAAAAAGGAATAGAGCAGGCTTCAGGGAGGGGGGTTAGAAAATTTATCTTAATGTTTTCTTAATTTTCCTCAACTAGTTTGCTTTAAAATCTTAAAAATGAGCATTGTTATATTGCTATTGCATTAGAAAGCCTTTTTTTTTTTGTATTGGTTTTCTTATTCTTTACTTTGGAGAGTAAACTTTTAGTTATCTCTCTCTATAAAACCAGCAATCTGTCAACTAGATACATCTTACTATGTCTAAGGCCATCTATCAATTATAGAGTATACTGTCTTCTGTTCCAAAAGATGTTAAAATTGTAGTCATCATAATGATTTAGGTGTGGCATTATGTGAAGAAGAGAAGGTGCTATGAATGATTGCCAGAGGTTTCTTAGAGCATTAAGATCGTGTGATTTTCTGACTGGAGTTTGGGTGTTCCCAAAGCAATACCATTAGTCATGGTGAGTTAAATTATTCATATAAACCATCTCCTTATCTTGTCTAAATAATCAATGCCAGCACGTGTGCAGTTTGAGCAACATCAATATTATGGTCCTTGGCAGAAATAAAAGGGACGAGTGGAAAGCAAAGGGAGTCTAATTACGTTTGCGGGAGTGTCTGTGTTGAGCTCTGTGAATGGCTCTTGGCTTCAGTTGCAGTGATGTCTCCTTTAATGTGTGAAAACTCAAGAATGCACTCACCCTCCTCCACTAACACTTCTCAGAGAGTATTTAGGGAGTCCCAAGATAGACTCACACAAAGCACTTTCTACCAGAGTCGGATCACCACTGCCGCCATATTACTTTGACCGTTGGGTGTTTGTTGATAGAAATGGTGCAGGGGCCCTTGTGCTGGTCCTGTTCCTTCTTCCTTCTCCTGCCGTCCCTGGACTCACCTCGCAGACCACTGCCGGTCAAGTGTTCCTCAAACCCTGCTTGGATCATGACACACGGGTGAAGGGGATTTCCTTTTGGCCTAACCAGTACAAACTATTTAACCTACTCTGCTTTCCTTTTTTGTTTTAAGTAAGAAAATTAAGAGCTAGGGGCACCTGAGTGTCTCAGTTGGTTAAGCGTCCGGCTTTGGCTCAGGTCATGATCTCATGGTTTGTGGGTTCAAGTGTCACATCGGGCTCTGTGCTGACAGCTAGCTCAGAGCCTGGAGCCTGCTTAAGATTCTGTGTCTCCCTCTCTCTCTGCCCCTCCCCTGATTGTGCTATCTCTCTGTGTCTCTCAAGAATAAATTAAAAAAAAAAAAACAGAAAAAAATAAAAAAAAATTAGGAACTAGACTCATCGCACAGGTGAGTAATCGCTGCCCAGCTGTTGTTTCAAGTCCTGTGTAGACCAGCATCTCTTCCTTCTGTTTCATTAAGTTCATGAAGTCCATTAAATTCAAAACAGACTTTGCTTAGTTTTATTCCTTGATGCCTAATTTTCAAAGCTACTTCACGTCCTCATGAAAAAGGGTGAAGTGCAGTTTTTAAACAAATACATCTCAGCCTTTTGCTCAAGAATTTTATATGTTTCCCACATTCCTACTGTATCAGTTCTAAGTTCCTCTGTGTGGTTTCCAAGATTCTCTGCTCTGTCCGTTTAATTTTATCTTCCACCATTGCTCAAAATGTACTCTCTAATTAGGCCCACATCCGTGAGGTTCTCGGAGGCTGTCATGCTTATTCTCACCTTGGCTCTCCCTGGAGCCCATCATCTTGCCTCAGATGTGCTTTCTTCTTTCCTGCTCCCATCTAAATCCCACTCTGCTGTCCTTTAGGGACAAACTCCTGCCCTACCTTTTTTTTTTTTTTTAATGAAACCTACCCTTACTATTTGTGGATCTCCTCTTACGATTCTAAAGTTTTCAGCTCCTGTACTGAAAAAAAAAAAAAAAGCTCTTAAATTATTCATACGTTTTTTTGTCAACCCCTTAACCATATTAGGGATTTTAGAATTCTTGTGGGTAGGGATTATGTTTAAAATATTTTCTATTTCCCAGCACTGTCTAATGCAAGGCTGAGGACACATTCAATGCAGATTTCATGGTAGAAATCTGACCTCTGGTAACTCTTTCATGCCCTACAGATTTCTGTAACCATTGGCCAGGATATGTGGGAATGCACGTCACCTTCCCTCCAGCACCTCCCCACTGCCTGGCCTTCCATACTGCTGGGGCTCAGGAACCATGAGCACAAATGGCATGTCACTTCTGGCTGAAGTGGACAGGAGCTGATGTGTCTCCCCTAATCACTGTCTTCTCTTGTGACTTTGGAGGGACCTGCTCACATGGCAGTGCTGGTTTCAGGTGGACAAGAAATCTACTTCTAATGTGTGAAGTTGTCTCTTGCAAAAACTAATTTAATCATTCTCAGGAGCGTGAGTTTCATAAACATTGTACATATATTACACAGGATCTTCAATCATAGGTATATATGTTTTATAGAATCTTACCTATTGATCCAGAACTTGATATTAATCCAGAACTGCCTAGAGTCCTGTGCCTGCTTCGGAACATTCTGCGTAAATGAAAACTGTTCTTGTCTACAGAAGACAGAGGCATGCATTTGGGGCTTTCCTTAGGTGCAGCGAATGTAGGCACTGGCTTCATTCTGGCACCACACGCTGCCAATACCATCTCTGAATCTTCTGGAAGGTGGAAATCTTAGTCATAAATACTGCTAATCTTAGTGGCAAATTCTATTGGTCAGGGGGTTAGCCCGGTAGTTTGGGATTATATTTAAAGTTCTTTTTTTGGTCTTCTATAAAAAATGCTCAACTTATGAACTTGTCCCATTTTAGGTCATGCAGAAGCATGGCAGGAGGTACAAAAATATTCTTAATTCTAAGGGAAGTTTTATAGTATGTTGTCTTGATGTAATGGAAAACAACTGTGGGTGAAAAACTCAGGGAGTAAAGGTGAATTTAATTGTCTATAACTTCATTGAGTACCTTTGTTTTTTGAAAAAAATTTTAATGTTCATTCATTTTTGAGACAAAGAGAGAGAGACAGAGTGTGTGAGCAGGGGAGGGGAAGAGAGAGAGGGAGACACAGAATCTGAAGACAGGCTCCAGGCTCTGAGTTGTCAGCACAGAGCCTGATGCAGGGCTCAAACCCATGAACTGTAAGATCATGACCTGAACTGAAGTCGGACGCTTAACTGACTGAGCCGCCCACGCACCCTGTCATTCCTCCTCATGTTCTCTTATGATCCTGGGAGTAGTCACTTGATAAGGAGTGTTCAAAAATTTCAACTAATGAGAAAAGCTATACCTATCTTCTCAATTTGAAAAACAAAGTTTTAAATCCCAGTTTTTTAAAATTTTAACTTTGTTAGCCATGAGTATATGCTGTCATAATAGTTTATAATTATTTCTACATATAATGTGACTAAGAGCCTTTAGCTTTATTTTGCATATCTGAACTGAAAAGTTAGACCAAGATAAAAAATTATCCAGCTAATGAAAAGATAATATGATAATAAAAGATGGTTAGAAGATGAAATTTCTCATATGCTATTGGTAGGAAGGTATTCTTTCTAGAATAGGCTTGGAAATTTCCATCAAAATCCTTAAAACTATCTGTTTACTCTTCTCCAGTAATCCCACTTCTCAAAATCTATCCTAAGGAAGTAATCAGGAATAATATTACACAGAAATATGTATTGATATTTTTTCTAGTTTAAAAATAATTATAAATGGGGCACCTGGATGGCTCGGTCAGTTATGCGCACAGGTCATTTCACAGTTGCATGAATTCAAGCCTCACATAGGACTCTGGACTGACAGTACAGGGCCCGCTTGGAATTCTCTCTCTCCTTCTCTCTGTGCCCCTCCCCTACTCATGAATGCTCTCTCACTCTCAAAATAGATAAGCCAACTTGAAAAAATTATAAATGCTATGTCTTGCTCCCACATGGCTGAGGGAGCAGGAGCTCTGATCTGTGTTCTTTTTTTTTTTAGTTGTTTTAAATGTTTATTTTTGAAAGACAGAGAGAGATAGAGCATGAGAGAGAGAGGAGCAGAGAGAGAGGGAGACACAGAATTGGAAGCAGGCTCCAGCCTCTGAGCTGTCAGCACAGAGCCCAATCCGGGGCTCGAACCCACAAGTGGTGAGATCATAACCTGAGCTGAAATTGATGCTTAACGGACTGAGCCACCCACGTGCCCCAGATCTGTGTTTTTAAAATGACACTAATCCTTTCATGGGATCTGCCCATAAGTTCATTAAACCTGATTACCTCGCAAAGGCCCCACCTCCAAATACCATGATATTGGTGTTAGGACTTAAACATATAAATTTTGGGAGGATACGATTTAGTTCATAGCAAATTACTAATTGCAAAAAAGTTAGGAGCTGGGGTAAGTATATTTTGGTACATTTTGATGATGATGTATTTGTAGTCACCAAAAATATTATTTTTAAAAATAATTTAAAATATGCAATGGTATGGGGAAATATTTCAATGTTACATAGAAAAACAGGTTTAAAATTATGTATACTCAATAATTCCAATTAAAAAAATTACACAGCTACACTGAAAAAAGTAATGCAGAAGCACCAGGGTGGCTCAGTTGGTTAGGCATCTGAGGTTGACTCAGGTCGTAATCTCACGGTGCGTGGGTTTGAGCCCCACGTCCGCTCTGTGCAGACGGCTGGAGCCTCCTCAGATTCTGTGTGTCCTTTTCTCTCTCCCCTTCCTTGCTTGTGTGCTCTACCTCTCAAAAACAAACATTAAAAAAATGCAAAGAAATACACAGAAATGTTAATACCACTTAATTTTGTATGATGGAATTGCTAGATATTTCAAAAAAATTTATGTAGTTCTCCATCAAGGAGTTTCTACGTGTAGAAAGACAGAAGAAAGAGAATGTATAGAAACAACTAAAGTATGAAAATAAACATCAGTTGTTTTGGTCAGTGGAAATCACTAAATTCTGCTCTAGCTGTATGGAACTTACATTGTCTTTCTTTCTATGCATTTGCTGTTGCTTCATAACAAACAGCAAGAGCAGCAAAAACCCCTTTTCATCTTCTTGGACTCCTGCCTTTCCCCTTGCCATCGGGGATGATTGGGTGGAGAACCTGCCCTGCCCCCGTTTCAGGTCAGGTTTTATGTGCTTCCCCTTCAATCCCATTGCACCTGCTGTACTCCTGTGGAGCAGTATTAACATGTAATTGATTTTCTGGGCTGTGTTCCCTGCTGGGTTGTTACTTTGTAGCTCTTTGGGGTCTTATTGTTACTTTGTAGCTCTATGGGGTCTTCAAAGTCCTTCATTATCAGGTTCTTCAGTGTTCTAGCGCGTTCTAGCACAGTCTCTGGCACAAAGCCACCAGTCACTAAATGTTTGCTGATTAAACAGGCTGACAATGACTTATGACAACTGTGTACATGCAAAGTGAAAGGATCTCTTGAGACAGGTTAAACTCCTGATGTGATTTTTGTTCTAAATCTCTGGAATTTTTTTCTTTTATGTCTAAGTAGTCTAGAAGTTCTCTATAAAAATTTTACATATAAACCCCTATCATTCAAAGATGACTTCCAAAATTATAAGATTAAATGATATTTTTACATGCAAATATATTTTTCAGTGATAAATTTGAATCTCTCATCAATCTGAATAACCAAATTTCAGCTTTCAAAAGAAAACACGTTAATAGTAGTCTTTAACAAATTTTCCTCCCTTTCTCAGAATCTGTTATAAATTATAAAGTAGACTGGTACCAAACTTGTCAACCCAAATCACAAAATTCTTAAGAATGTTGGGGCGCCTGGGTGGCTCAGTCAGTTAAGCATCTGACTTCAGCTCATGTCATAATCTCACGGTTCGTGGGTTCAAGCCCCACATCGGGCTCTGGGCTGACCGCTCAGAGCCTGGAACCTGCTTCGGTTTCTGTGTCCCCACTCTCTCTGCCCTCCCCTGCTCATATTCTGTCTCTCTCTGTTTTCAATAATAAATAAATGTTAAAAAAATATTCTTAAGAATGTTTATATGGTCTCCAGTTAATCCCACTTCTCAAAATCTGTTCCAAGGAAATAATCAGGGATAAGATCACACAGAAATGCATACTATTATTTTTTCCTAGTTTTTAAACAATTACAAATGCTCTCTTAATTTCATAAATTTATCACAGTAATGTTTCAAAAATGTATTTTATAAAGTCATTTATTCATTTGTGTGAGAAAGACTGTTGCCATGGTAATAGCTTAAAGTTAACAGACGCAGTCTTATTCATGTTTAGTACAGCAGGTGGATCTGCTCTGTTGCCAAGCACTATTGTAGTTTAAAAATAACTGAAGCAAAATACAAAGGGAATTAAAAATGAGCATTTAGGAGTATCTTCACTATACAGATAGCAAAATAAAAATTTCAAAGCTCCCAAATTTGGAAAGCCATTTCTATTGTAATCAGATATTCAGATCACTGAGTTTTCCAAAGAATGCAGTTTATTCAGAATGATTCAAGGTAATACAACTGGACTTTGGTCTGATTTTCAGAGAACGAGTCAAGAAAATGTGAAGTGAGTCTGAAAAATAAGGCAAACAAATAGGATTATTTCTACGGACAAAATATGTTATCTTTGATTCCCTACCTACACTATCTGGTTTGTCATAACTTGCCATAATGCTAATTAGATGACAGAATGGATGTGCTTTCATGGGAAAATGGCAGATGCTAAAAATAATTTAAAAAAAAAACAATACCTGAGCTTGGGTAATTTCAGTATTGTGCATTCAGACAGTTTTGAAATCTGGAATTTCTGATGGGAAATAATTTTTTCTTACTGAATGGATCATTAAAAAGGTCATTTACTACAGTAAAACACATGTTTTTTTTTTAATGTTTATTTGTTATTGAGAGACAGAGCATGGGCGTGGGAGGGGCAGAGAGAGAGGGAGACACAGAATCTTAAGCAGGCTCCAGGCTCTGAGCTGTCAGTCAGCACAGAGCCCAATAAGGGGCTCGAACTCATGGACCGCAAGATCCTGACCCGAGCCGAAGTCAGACACAACCAACTGAGCCACCCAGACACCCCTAAAACACATGTTTTAAATGTCTCTCTCTCGTCCTCTCTCTCTCACCATATATAAATAAATAAAAATTTTTCTCTTCAACCACGGAAGCTTGAATTTCATTGACCTATCACAATTTTTATTTATTTATTTTTTTGAGAGAGAGAGTGCGTGCACATGGAGCTCACTATCATGAATGGTGAGATCATGACCTGAGCCAAAGTCAATAGCTTAACCAACTGAGCCACCCAGGTGCCCCTTCATTGATATAATTTTACAAGAGTAAAATTTTTAATACTAAGTGGTTATGTTTTTTAAGGTTTTTGTGTTCAGATAACATTAGCAGAAGTCACTGTTTGAAGGTTTCTGTGTTAGGAAAAGAAAATATGGTTGTCTATCAAACTATAAGGTATATCTGATTATTTACTTGAATAATCTTGATCTTATGAATAATAGTGATCTTATAGCTGTATTTTAAACATATATTCAACACCTTAGATTAGCAGTCATCTCTGTAATTTGGATCCAAAAAACTCAAAACAAATCAGATTTAAGTGTGTAAAATATGTGCATATTTTAAAACACTGCATGAAATACAAATATATATAACATATTTTACAACATCCCCACTTAATGAATATTACAGTAATTTATCAATTTCTGCAGTTCAATAAAATTAGGATGTAGATGAAAAACAAAACTCTACACTCAAAATTTGCCTAGGATATCGTGTACATTTTAATTCCAAGTGAACAGCAGATGCTTGGGCGGCTCAGTTGGTTAAGCATCTGAATCTTGGTTTCATGCAGGTCATGATCTCATGGCTTCATGGGTTCGAACCCCACCTTGGGGTCTGTGCTGGCAGCACGAAGTCTGCTTGGAATTCTCTCTCTCTCTCTCTCTCTTTCTCTCTCTCACACACACACACACACACACACACACACACACACACACACACTCGCTCTAGCTGTCCTTGTCCCACTCATGCTATCTCTGTCTCTCTCAAAATAAATAAGCTTAAAAATGTTTTTAATTCCAAGTAAACTGAAATATGAATCTGATGCATTTTTAGATGCAGTTTCCTAATGGAAGATATTCAGGTTCTTTTTTTAAATAGATATTTTTGAATGTTTAATTATTCTTGAGAGAAAGAAAGAGCATGAGCAGGGGAGGAGCAGAGGGATAGAGAGAGACACAGAATCCGAAGCAGGCTCTAGGATCCAAGCTGTCAGCGCAGAGCCTGACGAGGGGCTCAAACTAATGAATGACAAGATCCTGACCTGAGCCCAAGTCAGACACTTAACCGACTGAGCCCCCCAGGTGCCCCTCCAGGTACTTTTAAATAAGTGTCCAAAAATCCCAACAAATTCACATGTAATGTTATCCACAGACACTGAATGTCTGAATAAGTAGTTAAAATTGAATCCTAAGTAGCTTGATTTCCCTGTATGATATGAAATGGGAAAATATTTACTAATATGCAGATAATTGAGTTGATTCCTTATACCTGGTATATAATTGTTAGTAATTGAAAGACTGAGAAGGTAGATGACAAGTTTTGGATTCTTTTAAGCTCCCATAGCCTCGGAATGAGCAGCAAAGACGCGAAACCTTAACCTTAAGAGTTGCTCACGTACGTGAGGATCTGAGTTACAGGGTAAGTGTCATGCTGGCTCCGTGCGGTCGTCTTTAAAAATAACTTTCAGAGTGTTGATTTTCACAATTACAAATAAGTACAATTTAACTAGTAATTAACATGGAAATGTTCAAAAATGCTCTGCACTGATGCCTCATTTGCAAGTACAGTTGATGATCTCTGTTTTGAGGCAATCTGTCTCCGAGTTTAATCCTTATTTGAAAATTTCCCTAAGGATATTCCTTTTCTTACAAAGTGAAGTGAATTATTTCGAAAAATATTAAAGTGCTATTTCCTATGCTGCTCTTTTAAAGAAATGAATAATTATTTGCAATATATTAGGGTATTCGCACCAGCAGAATTAATTTATTATGGCAACAGTCCCCCCCCATGTCCCTGTTAATACATGGAATTAATTCTACTTTGTACTTAGCATCTCTCTGCCATTAGAGAATTTTGAGATACAGTATTTGCTAACATTGCCACTCCCCTGCTTTGACAGTAAAAATGTTAACATTTCCTTGAATCATTAACACAGATTAACTCCTTTTAGCAAAGTATGCATTTGGACTAGCACAGATTATCTTCTTAATAGACTCATGTATAAGCCATACCCATTCTGAGATCCTCAAGTTTTATTATATTCTGTACACTTAATTGGCTCAATTCTTCTGTGAATGCTTATTGAAATATTTTCTTTTCTACAGAAAATTTATCAATATTTTATGAAGAATGTACGTCTAAGATATTGCTAATGTTTCCAAATGAGTTTGCTTCTGTCTTAAATTATATTTTCTAAAATGAAATGAGTGAACTCTTAACATACGAAGTCATTGTAAGGCTGCCTGGGAAGCTTGGAAGATGTGCCAGGTCAGTGTAGACGTATCAGGGGAGTTATGCAGACATACAGTGTCAGGGTCGACACACTTGGAAGATGAGGGAGCCATCCAGTTTCATTTAGACCATCGTGAGGAACTAAAGAGGCTTTCAAGATTAGGGTAGAAACTGGTGAGTTAGAGAGACACCCTATGTAAGAAAAGATACACCTGGGAAATTGAAAAGACATCCAAGGATAGTGATGGAACTGGGCAAGTATAGATCCAATACTGGTCAGTGTGGACAAGTCTGAAGATTGGAGAGACTTTCCTGTTTTGTGTGTACAACCTGTGAGATTAGGGTGACGTCCAAGGGTAGATTAGAAACCACTGAGCATGAGAGAGTCATCCTACATTACAGTTGGTAAACCTGGAGAGTTAGGGGAAATCACAAGTCAGTGTATACACACCTGGGAATTAGAGGGCTGGCCGGTATAGACACACTTGGGGTGTAAGTGAAACACACAGTGTTACATTAGAACTTCAGGCAATTTGGGAGCTATCCAAGGTCATGGTAGACACGCTGGAGAGTTATGGAGCCGTCCCAGATCAGGGCAAACCCCTGAGGTGTTGGAGACATCTTAGAAAAAAATTAACTCTTTGCAACATGTGTCTTAGTCCTTCTCTTTAGCGTCAATATTGCATCTGATTTTTCCTATACCATCTGTAATAACATGACATTGAATTTATAGAAATGTACTCGACTTAGTAGACTTTTTGAAAAACTGCACCCAAACGTATATTAATATAAGCATAGATGTGACTTCCATGACAAGTATGACTTGCTTTACATGAAAAACATTTAAGATTCCTTTCCAAATGTGTTTTGTATTATTTATATTTGGCTGCATTTTAGATACGAAAGAAATACATATCCATGGCTTTTTAAAAAGCATAGCAAGTTTGATGTCTATGTATGTTTTATCTTAATGTGAACACAGAAAACCATCAAGATTATTGCTTTTTTCTCTTTGGAGATAAAGCAGTTGGGTAATAGATACCAAGCCACCTGTCTTCTCTTTCGAGAATGTGCTCTTGTTGTTCTGTGTTCAGTGCCCTCCTGGTTCCCACTGTCATGGTGTATGTTCTAAGTTCATAAAGTTACAGTCTAAGGGTCTTTTTGACTAAGGTGTGCTTTGGAGACTCTTTCGCCCAGAGGGTCCGCACTATTAGTGAAATCATCCCCAGGGCTCCGTTGTTATTTTGCTTTTCTGTCCTTTCTTATAGATAAATTAAGAAGATGAGCGATATTAACTATTCACTTTGAAGGACGGGTCCAGTGTGTCCCAGTTGCCAGGCACACAGGTAATGGCTGGAAGCCAGTTATTTCCTTTGCCATGTTTATTAAAATCTGCAAAAGGAAAAGTAAAAGCTCAATAAAACGAAAGCCCCATTTACTGATGTGGACGTATGCTTACTATTTATTTTAGAGATCTACTTAATTTTGACTTTTTCCTTGACAAGGTTTTCATGTGGAAAATAAACATTTATTCTCAACTAAGGCAAAATATTCATGTTTCAAATACCTTATCAGAATTTACGTGTACATTTTCCTCCTTCATTTATTGAAATTTGTTAATGCCTCACAGTTTATGACATCAGAAATAGTTCACTGGATTTATCCTTCCCAGTTTTAATCTGATTCTTACCTACTTATGACTGCTAGTGTGCTCAGCTATTGTTTCAGAGATCATGTTGGGAAATAACAAAGAAAATGTAATTTGGTGCACAATTTTGTACCACTTGTTTTTTCATATTCCCTCTTGAAAGGCTTGAAGAGCATCTGAACATTTTATAGTAACCTATTGATTATTTCAATAACCTATTGATTATTTCAATAGATTTTGCTCTTTAAAATTTTTTCTTTTGTCCTTCATATGCACATCTTTAAATGATGATTAGTATTTATAAGTTATTAAGTGTGCTTTTTAAATTCAAACTGTATTTCTAAGTGGGGGTATACCTAGTATTTTCTCACGCCATTTTATTTTTTTCACGACCCATTTTGTGTATGTGTGTATATATATATTCATGGCACTCTCCTGCTATAGGATATTAACTATCCTCATGTTGGGATGTGGAGTCAACTAAGGAATATTCACTTAAAAATGGTGTGCTATGTGTTCAACGCTGCCAAGTAAGAAAATCACCCATGAGATTTTTTCCTGTTCTCTTCTGAGCTGTTGCACGTTTATCTAGCCCCTGTCAGTACAGATAATTCTAACTTTTCCATTTACTTTACCTTGATTATCTAGATCTCCCTCATCCAGTGTAAGACTCTCCTCTATGAATCTTGAAGGCAGACAGAAAGTCCGTTTTGATACGTTCTTCCTCTTCTCTCCTCCTGCCATGCTCTCTTAGGTGCTTGGATTTCCACTGTGACTGTTTGTAAATTAAAAATAATATTTTGAGTTTTTGCTCTCAGTGATCATATAATGAATCACTACATTTCCTCCCAAATATGTTTTATGTTATGGGACTGCTGGCCCATAATACAGTTTTAAATTCTTGAGAAAATCTTTTATTACGCCTTAGCCAGTGTGGAATTCTCTGACTTAGCATTCTTTTTTATTCTTCCAGGGATAATCTCTTCCTCCAGAATAATTTGCTTTCTAAACTTGTGAATGTAAAACAGTAAGATTCAGGTTATTTTATTTGGTCTTTATGCCACAGAAATTTTGCCCATTAATGTTTCATTTATTACTGGTTCTCCTATATTCTGTGGAACTGCGTGTTTCAAAAATGTGTAAGTGAAATCACGTTGTTCATAGGAAATGAAATTTTTGTCAAGGAACACTTCCTAAATTTAAAAAGAATAATTTCCCTTGCTTCCATTTCTAAACGCGGTTATATTTTTATAGTAAAAGTTCAGGTGCACAGTTACCAGGAGGTGGTTAGCTGAATGCCTTCAATGCTGTGAATTGTCAAATGGGAGCGCTTCCTCCATAAAAGATCCCAATTATTCCAGCTTCCGCCGTCTCTTTGCCTGTGAACTTTTACAGCTTTTGCAGCTTAAATAACACACCTTTGTCCTAATTTTATGTTGTCTTCAATCATTTTGTGTGTGTTAGATTTGCCTCCTGAAGGAAAGGATAGGTTTTTTTAGGACAGAGGTTATGTTTGTACATTCCCAGTACATCTAGAATTCACAAGCTTTCATTGTTACTAAGAAGCTTGAATTCGTTAGTTTCTCAACCAGCTACCTGTAACTTTTAAACAAAGGATATTTCTGCCCGTGAGTAACCATTAACATTAGCACCATTGAGATGCAAGCATATTCATTTAAACTTGAATTTCTATAGGTGAGGAAAGCTATCTGTAGAAATTAAGTGAATATGGAAATATATAGTGAAATTATTTTATATTTTTACACTGTTCACTATTTTCTGTGGTGTGTATTTACACTTATATTGTCTATTAGCGTCTTTAATGGTGAATTGGTAGTAATAGTATTCCTTTTTTCTTTTAGATGAGTGACTAAACATGTATTTAAAACAGGAAACATAGATAAATGATTTCATCTCTTACCGACACCAAAATTTGTTAATTGTTGACTAGAGGGATAGTAACACTGTATAACTGACAACCGGTAGCCAAATTTAATGGGGGGGGGGGGTTAAAGCATGAAGTTGGTATTAACGTAAGATTTCTATGTATTTTATGATTTTCATATCAGGTGATGTTATAATGAATTTCTAGTCTGTCTACCAGTGTCTCTTTCTCTGCAACCCCAAACGATAAGCTATTAGCGAGCCCTGAAGTTCCATCCTAATGAAAAGTTAACACTGAAATTTAAAATATGACAATACATGTGATGTCCTCTTTCTGGGAGACACACATGACCTGCGACAGTGCTGCAGAGCTCCCTTAGAAGCACCAGGTGTCCTAAAACATATTTATGTAAGGTAGGAATACCCTCCAGCACTTTACTTTCCATATTTTTCCTCTTAAATAAGTGTTTATCATTCTGCATCTTAAAATAATTAAATTACAAGTCACCGCTAGATCTGCCTTTATTCTTTGGACACGTGTAACATCTCGTCTTTGAATCAACGGGTGTAACACCTACTGTGTTCTTCAGAGTGACCTTCTCTTTACATGCTTCTTCCTAGCCCACAGGAGAGCAAACACAACTTCATGATAGAGGGTTTTGGGCTGAATAACGTGGACCAGCACATATGTTATATGTACTTTAGATCTCTGTACAAGAGGGAGAAATGCTTTTTCTCCCTTCAGATGGGTGTTGAAATCCTAAGAATCAAAGTGTACATAGGAAGAAATGGGGGGAGGAGGTTGGAGAACCCACCGCATGCGGTGAGTGCCTCTCGCCCGGCTGACTGTCCTCTGGCGCATCACCTCTCCAGTGAATTTGTTCTGAGGCCTCAATGCCGCAGTTCAGACACTAGGCAACGATCTTTTGTTCATTGACTACACACCCCTTGATGTGTGGTTCTCATTTGCACAATTTCAATATGCTTCTTGCGGTTCCTTTTGCTCTTCTCAAACAAACTATGACCTTTAATTGAAAGGAGAAAATTAGTTGTGATACTGTGGCGAGAGATACCTTGTGGGATTTGAGTTTATCAGGACAGATAGGAGCTCAGGGTTTGGCGCCAGGAGAGCGGGAGGTGGGGGACAGAAAATCAAGTAGGAAAACTCTGAAAGACACGTGATATGTGAAACCTATTTATGATAAACAGATTAATATGAAACCTGCATCGAGGAACAAGAGACGAATGGTACCTGAATACAGCGCTCATTGTCTGGTATCTCACATTGTTATTGCGAGGATTGACAGTAAGCTCCTTGTGTGCGGCGGCGGGCTGCTCCTTCCCTTCCTTTTCTTTCTGAAATCATGCTGTTAGTGACTCATCAGTCATATCAATGTGACCGTGTCCTCGTTAGCGCTTATCTTCCTAAAAGCTTAAAGCATACAAAATGTCCCCATTCATTCCTTGGTCTTATTTTCCCTACACTCTATGTACTCTCATTGCTCAGGCCCTAGTCCCAATTAAATGATTTTTTAAAACTAGGTTCACCAGAAAAGAAAAAAAAATACCTTGTTTTCTTTGCAGATGCAAAGCCTAAATGGTCGCTCTATGTTGAGGAGCAGACACAGGCAGTGAAAATGTAAAGATGAAAGGCAGCAGAATCTAAGCAAGTGTCTCCCCCTCAACCTTCCTTCTTGTCCTTTGTTGGGACAAAAGAAGGCAGCCTTCCATTTTCTAGCATCTGGTGTCACAATACTGACCAGCCTGCCTTGCAGAATTACCTCCAGAGTGACACAGAATTTGTACCAAGTTCAGGCAGATGACACATCTGAAGATCAAGTAATATGCAATTGGAAAAAAAAAAGATTTCGAGGTGCTTTTCAAAACATTCAAGGCTTTTGGGTATTGGCTCTGAACAGTGGCCCAGAGAACACATGAAACAGATTGGACAATTTTTCAATAATATTGACAAATGGTATGTGTTCTGTGAAGTCTTCTCCATCTTTCCCAGGCAGAATAAGTAGTACATGGATGACTCTTACCAAAAGAGAATTTTAGCCCAGATTCTAACAGTCTGAGGTACTGTGGGGATTAAAGATGCCAAATATCTGAAATGAAGGCAATCCGAAAATTCTGAAATGTACGACCATGCTACGTTCCGGTTGTCTACTGCAACATAACAAACTACTCTACACTTGAGGACATAATGTGCCAGTCATTTCCTTGTGCCTTGACCGTCTGTGGATGGGAGTGAAAACGGCATCTTGGGAATGGGCAGTCTCCGCCCCATGTCCGGGGCTGCCCCCGGGAAGACTTAAATGGCTGGAGCCACCTGGGTGTCTCTCTACCTGTGAGTCTGTTAGCCAGGGGACTGTTAGCCAGGCCCTTATGTTCTTGCTCCATGAGGCTCAAAATTCTTCCGGCATGGTTGCTGGCTCCCAGGACTGTTCTGAGACGGAACATCCAGACAGCTAGCTTTCCAACAGAGCCAGAAGGAAGCTGTATGTCTTCTAGGACCATGTCTTGGAAGTCACAGAGTAGCACTTCTTCTGTAATCTGTGGCTCAAAGCAGTCACGAGCCTGCCCAGATTTGAAAGGAGGAGACAGAGACAGGACCTTTGATGACCGGAAAGTCAAAGTATTTGAGACCATCGTTTCAGACAGGGGATGTTATAACGGTAGTACCTTCTCCTGACCTTTGATAACGCCTCTCTGGAGCTCTGTTAACCATTATTTGTTTTCTTTTCTTCTCAAATGGCTATGAGTTCATGCAAGCCCAAAGTCATTTTTCATCTTCTTTAAAATTCAGGTTCTAACACAGTACCTACTAAAATTAAGTTTACTAAAAATACCAAACCAAGCAAGAATGATGCTTATAAACACACCTCAAGAAAAACTAAAGAGTAATAATTGAAGATAATTAGAATTACATGGTATATCTCTTCAACGTGGCCATTTGCACTTGAACAACATGATTGGCATGAATCTATAAAGTTTCATCCTTAAATCAGATTACTTGCGCAATCTGTATTTTTAAAAGTTATTCTATTGTCTCACAACTTCCAGAGATGGACTTTTGGGAAGGGGACAATGTTTTTATCATTCAAATCAAATTTATTTTATCATTTTATCATTTTATCAATTTATTTTATCATTTTATTCAAATCAAATTTATCTTATCAATGTTATCATTGAAATCAAATTTATCTTCATCAAATCATTGGCTGATAGACAACCACAACACCACCAAAAGGCAAGAAGAGTGTGTGGCACCTTGCATTCCATGTATAGATCGAAAAGTGAATTTTATCACCAAGAAAGTGGATCGTGAGAGAAAGGAGGTTTTGACTCCAGAACTTGACATCTAACTTAACCACTTAGGTTCAAAGTTGTTATGGTCTCCCTCCTATTCCTTGAACAGGGGCAGCACATGCTTTGCATTTGCCTGGGATGTTTCTCCATAGAGTAAGCGAGCCTCACTCTATTACTCTGTCACTTCTTTAGAACTTCGGCTTGATTATCGACACCTTCCCTTTTCCTAACCACAAATTTTGCTGCCTCTTGCCCAGTCAGTCACCTGTGTAGTTTTGTCATACATTGGCATATAATAAAATTATTTCTTTATTTAAATGTATCTCCCTCACTCTGATGTAATTTCCGTGAGCAGAGAGCCTTTCTGCTTTATTTCCTACTATGATCCAGTTCTTAGAATAGTCATAGCTCATAGTAAGCAATTAATATACATTTGTTATAGGAAAGAATGGATACAAAGCATATAAAACTCCATTGTTCAAGAGCTTGGAAGATAATTAAATCTTGATGCTTTAGGGATTTTATGTAATTCAATTTTAAAAATCATATCGAAGGCACTTGATACATGATATTTGTTCTTAAACTTTTAGCAGAAGCACCAAGACGGAGATGAAGTAGAGGCCATCTTCTAAAATGCTGTTTTGGACCTTCTGTGATCTGCTCACGAAATACCCTGCACCATGAGAGTGGCACTCATGCCAGGTATGTGAAGGCGCCCAAGCATGCATTAAAGGACCATTTTTAATGGGAATGTCCTTGGACAAAGATTTTAGGGAAATGGGGGTACATTTTCTCCTTAAGTTAAGTGAAAAGAGCTTTTGGAGAAGCACTTAGGAACCTTGATACGTATGCTCTGTGCTGTAGACACGGGGGTGGGTTCCTGCCTTCGGCGTGAGAAGCATCTACCGGCTTCATGATCACGGAGCTTGAAGACAGATGGCCAGCCGGAGAGGCACCTGCACACCCGCTGACTGCGGGGCCAGACAGAGAACAATCTCTAGGGAGCTGGGCACGCAGGGCTTTGTGGTTGTGAAAGGAGCCCCATCAGAAAGGCCTCCTGACTCTTACTATGCGAGTGGACTCCTGTAACCGGGGCTCAGCGGGGGGAAGTGAATCCTCTGGAGAAGCCCTGTCTCTCTGAGAGGATCCATGAAGAGGAAGTCCCCATGACACAAGATTATTGAGCAACCTCAGAAGCTGCCTCTTCCATGGGAGAGAAGGGAAGAATTAGGTTGTGGGTTAGCAATTGTTTGCGACTGTGGAGGAGAGAATGAGAGAGGTTTTGAATTGGGTGAGACGTCCATGCTCAGGGGCTAGGTGGGAAAGGGCGTTCACACCCTGAAAAATTGGGAGTTGCTGTTAATAGCTGGGAGTGATCGGAAAAAATAATTGTCAAATGTTAATAGTGCTGCCCACATTGTAACATTTCTTTTCTCCTGGGATTCATTTAAATTTTCTTCTTTCTATTTTCTCTGGCCCTGAACAGTGTCTACGCTTTCTTCATTGTCTTATGTGGGTATTTTTAAGTCATTGGAAAGCCTCTAATGGAAACTGTGATTTTATTTCCTACCAGGCAGGTGATGTCTTCTTCCCTAGTCTTTTGAGATTGGGTAGTTCAGGCCTGCGTGGGGTCACTTGGTCTTTCGGAAGGATTTAAAATGTCTTAGGCAAATGTTACTTCGACGAGCCAATATTAGGTTTGTGAGAAACACACGTCTTGGCCCAGCTTTGGAGAAACAGTGGATGGTTTCCAATATGGCTCCTGCTCTGTCTGTATGCCGCTCTCTCGCGAATTATCAGACCCACTCACCTCTGTCTCACAGACCTTGAACAGGCTCCAGTTAATTGTTTTCTAAGGTTCCAGGGCTCCTTGAAGTTCAAACACTCCCAGCTACTTCCCGGTAGAGAATTGTCCTCTCAGAGAGCAATTGATAGTTTTCTCTTCGAAAAGGATCTCCTAGGTCTCTCACTTTTCTAACCTTCTCTATCTTTTCTTCTTTTTTTTCTTAATGAGTTGGAGGTGGGTGCTAAGCCAAGGATAATGAGTGCAAGGGCTGCATGGAGGCGAGTTGGGTGTCCTTCTGTGGATCAAGGGAATGGTTGACCCCTGTCTTCCTAGTTTCTGCCAGCCATATCCTGGAAATAATCCCATTTGATTGGTAAATCACATCATCTCCTGGTTTACCAAATCTGAAATATATTTAAAAGTACTTTATGATCAAATGAAGTTTATCATAAGAATGAAAGGACAGTTTTACTTTGTAGAATTTGCTAGTGTAATTCAGTCCATTCACAGACTGAGAATAGTCATATAACTGTAGGAGTAGGTGCTGAACAAGAATTTGACAAAGTTCACTATCTTTTTAAAATATTGAAACAGGGGCTTCTGTGTGGCTCAGTCACTTAAGCGGCCGACTTCGGCTCAGGTCATGATCTTGTGGTTCGTGAGTTCAAGCTCCGCGTCGGGCTCTGTGCTGACAGCTTAGAGCCTGGAACCTGCTTCAAATTCTGTGTCTCCCTCTTTCTCTGCTCCTCCCCCATTCATGCTCTGTCTCTCTCTCTCAAAAATAGAAATAAATATTTAAAAAATTTAAAATATTGAAACAAACAATATAAAGACTGAAATAAATTATAAAATTGTATTTTTGTTTATAATATGGACTTTAAAAATGCTGAGAAAATTCAAAGGAAGTTCTCTTAATGTGTTCAAAGCTAATGCCATAATTATATTAAATGTCATATTTAAAGATTAATTGTAGACACATACCTTTGATCAGGATCAAAACAAAGATGTCCAATTTTCATTACTGTACTGCAGTTCAAAGAATTACTGGAGATTAGGGATAATTCTGTAGATTCCTATAAAATAAATGTAAATTTTGGCAAATTTTGAGAAAAATAATAATAAAGTGTAAAACTCTATCATTTCTTAGATATTATATCCGTAGAAATCCTAGTAGAATAAACAACCTAGGAGTTCATAAGAGAATTGAATAAGTCTTGTGACCATGAGGTCAACTTATTTAATTCTTAGGCATCCATCTAAATCAGTAATGACTAATAAAAAATGTAAGATAAAATTATTACCACAACAATTAAAAGGATGTAGAAATTTACCTAGGAAATAACATGTAAAATGCTTATAATAGAAAATTTAAAATTATGGTAAAGGAAATTAAAACATGGCTGAATAAATGTAGAGACATACTACATCTTTAACAATATAAAGATTTTTTTCTATAATAATGTATAAGTTCAATGTGATTCCAATAACAATTCATCTTGAAGAATTGAGCATACATAAATAAATATCCATGAAAAGCTCAAGTGATAAAAGATGTCTCCTAAGAGATATGTAGATACACTACAAAGTCTACATCACAAACAGTTAATACTATTGTAGGAATAGTAAACAGATTAGTGTAATGAAATAGAGTTCCAAACAGACTCCTTGGTTTGGGAACTAGATACAACTGTAACTAGTAAAACTATGAAAACTGTGGGGGAAAATTTCTTTACAGAGCCCTAAATGCACAGTGCAAATGGGTTTATCTGCAATGGATTCATCTACATAAAAATTCAGTATTTTTGTTCAATTAGGAGGATCACAGAAAGAATTAACAGATGGATGACAGATTGAGTGACGATGTTTGCAAAAGGTTTAATATTGAAACTACACAAAGACTATCCTCTAAGCAATGAAAAATGATGAGGAAATTAATAAGCAAATTGGAAAAGGATGTAAAGAGGCAGAAAATTATGCAAATTATGTGAGATACATATCTACTTTAATAATCAGACAAATGAAAAATAAAACAAAAATAAAATACTATTTTACATCCACTGGATTCACAAAATGAGAGTGATACAACCAAGTGTCGACAGGATGGAGGAGGAATGATCTTTGTCTTCTATAGCTTATGGCAACATAGACTGGTGCAGACTTCCGGAAAGAAATGCATCGCAGTGAATCTATGAGCGCTTATTTATATCTTATTATTCCACAACTGAGTATTTGTTATTACACCCCGCAAATCTGGCACTCAGTTCCAAGAGGCTCACACCTGATTATGTTCGTGGAAGTAGGGAGGTATAGACAGCTTCGGTGTTTGTGTGAAAAGATGCAGTTCTATTGGTTACAGCCTGTGGAATACTTAACCGACCTGTCCAGTCGTCAAAACCTAATATTGCCTGAAAAAAAGTGAAAACGTGATTTGTGCAAAATGTTTGATTTAGTTATTTGAACCTGTGATAAAAATCAAATATCATATTAAAGTATATTATAATACATAAGGACAATGTATTGTATAGACATACTGTCTTCTAAATCTTTTTTTTGTAATCTCTTAACAAAAGTGAGCAGAATGTTCTGTGTTATTCCTTAAAATTTTCTGCATATTTGGTTTTAAAATGTTACACACTTTTGAAGTGGTATGGACACCTTCTGGTTAAAGCCTTTTCTTTGTGTGTCCTTACAAAGCCATTGAGCACACAACGGAATACGGAACACATTTCTGTCTTGGTAAATGGGAAGACTGACGAGTCAGCCATTCTGTTCCTCTAATATTAGCCAACATTTTCACTCTGAGGAAGTAACACATACCAAGTCTAGGTCTAGCTTGTACAGAATCACACTAATTTTTTTTGGTTTTGAGGACTTGGTGACTAACATATTTTGTCTGTAACTGTATTTTATTTTACATATTTTACACACAATCCCAACTCATCCAGGAAACCCTCGCTTCTCTCCTTCCCTGTTTTCCTGGTGAAATCTGACACTTTTATCAAATTAAAAAATAGTTTTTTCAATTTGATGTGCCAGGTGTATCCCACATTATGATATTTATTTATTTACTTTAAAGGCACACTGGATTTTGGCCCATACCTGACTTGAACTTCTCTCTTTGCATTATTCATTAGCTGGAGAAAATACCAATTGGGAAAACAATGGAAAATAAAGATAAGGAGACTAGAAAACACCTCCCTAAATAATTGAAAATGATTTATAGGGGCGCCTGGGTGTCTCAGTCGGTTGAGCGTCCGGCTTCGGCTCAGGTCATGATCTCACAGTTCGTGAGTTCAAGCCCCACATCAGGCTCTGTGCTGACAGCTAGCTCAGAGCCTGGAGTCTGCTTCGGATTCTGTATCTCCCTCTCTCTGTCTCTCAAAAATAAATAAAAAACATAAAAAAAGAAAATGATTTATAAAAAAGTGGTATTATAATTCTTAAATAAAATCTGAATACTCTTGATAATTGTATCCATCTGCCAATGATTAAAACCTCAGTAGCTAACAATGTAATATAACCTATAGGATTAAGTATCTATGAAAGTGGCTAACAGTTTTCTTAGTATGTAAAATTAAAATGTGAGCGATTAATAATATGGAGTGATTAGTGGCAAAGAGTGGCATTTAACATAATCTGCATTAACTTATATTTTTCTATTATACAGAAACAGAAAAATCTGATATATTACTGTTTAAGTTTTCTTTAGGGGAATCTTTTTAGGAATAAAATATTTCATCTTGAGTTCTCTGCTTCTGTTATGTGGTGTTTATTCAAGATAAGTTTTAAGTTGCAGAAAAATGCAACTTGTTGATTCTTATTAGATTTATTGGTAATTATGTCATTCTGGAGTTGTCAGAGACTTTCCTTGTGAGATATGCATATTTTGGTATCCAACCCTCCAACATTTTGCATGATTTAATATTGATATATATCTTTTTGTCATTCTGGAGTTTCAAAATGCCAGCTTGTGGTAGGTCCTTTGTATATTATGAATTAAAATATCTGCCATTCTTTAAAATACCTTCTTATCCATGATTCAACTTTTATTAAAACTTAAACCCACGGACTACCATAAACATAGGCTTCTCGCATTTTGTTCTCACCTAAGTATTTAACAATACAAATCAAGGTGCTGGGTCTTCTTTCCTGTGCTACCAGGGAAAAAATACCTGGCTTTTTAAATGATTTTTAGTTGTAATTATAACAATAGCGCTACTTCTTCTCCTGATGGCTTTTTTCCCCCAGGTGGCCTATTTTTATCCTGACATTTTTGTCCATCCTCTGAGTTTCATCGCGGGGAAGAAACAGCAGTTTGTCTCAGAGCAGCTCAATTTCGATCTCCGGGTGACAAGCTGATATTTCTTGCCTTTGAAGAAGGTTTTAATATGATGGGTTAAATGTCAAGGAAAAAACTCCCATCACATATTGAACCTGGATAACCTCATTTCTCTTAATATTAATGACATATTGACATTTGATTTTTTTAAAATGTTCTTTAAAAACAGATATAAAGATTTTAAAAGAATACTTTAGTTGAGGTGTCTTGTACCTGGGTACACATCGTTTAGTGTAATGCCAACATATTTCTAAGTATGAAAGAAATCATCAACTTTAAAGTTATTGACTTACTGTTAATGGTAGCACTAGTTTAAAGAGTCAAACCGTGAATCTTTAGGGTAAAAAATTATATGAAGACAGTATTCATTTTAATTAACTATGGTATCTATTATGAAAACATGAAGGAGAGAGAAGACTAGTACAGCTGGAAGAAGAAATAACTTCTACTTATTATGTGTAAGGAAAGCAAATTATAAATATCAGAGTCTAATAATAGTTTATTAAAAGTTACTGGCTCCATCAGTGGCTCCACAGTTCAATGCTTTGGAAACACAAATATTATTTAGCATTTGTTGAGAAGATACAATATCGTACTATTTGTTTACTATATGTTTACCTCAGCCAATTCATTATACAACAAGTACTAAATGTAGTAAGCCTCTTGTCAAGCCTGAAAAATAATATGTTTTCATAGCTTTACAGCATAACAGGACATGAATAACGCACTTCCAGAGATGTGACTCACGACTCCCACATACCTTTAAAATGAGAGAGAGACATGGGCTTTGCAGCCTATAATTACAGCTTCCACTATTCGGTCCTTCTCACTGATCTTTCTACACACACACACACATACACACACACAAACAAGAACGTTTTTAGAATGTCTGTTCTGTACTTTTGTTATGGTAACCACTATCCACCAGCATTTAGGTTTAAGTCGAATTTAAGTAAATTTTAATTTAAAGAGTTTATTTCTTCATTTTTACTGGTCAAATTTCAAGCACTCAACCGCTGTTGGTGGCTGTTGGCCACCATTTTTGGAAGCAAAGATCTAAAACCTTTCCATCGTCACAGAAAGTTCTGATGGAAAGCCCTCCTAACTGATTTCTCACTGTGAAAGAAGGTATCTTGAAACACCCTTGATTCTTTCTTAATATTGTAGATATAATACTTGAATATCCAGTCGTATGTTTCTGTCCAGTAGCACAGAGCGGTGATGGACATCCATGCAGTGGTCATACACCTCGAATTTAGAAACATCATCACCCCTGTTTGCTCTCCAGTGTCTGTTCTCAAGAACATACCCATGAAACTAACCACACTATAGAGCAAAGAAGACATATAATATATACATTTTTAATTTAATGTTTTTATTTATTTTTGAGAGAGAGAGAGGGAGGGAGAGCATGACTCAGGGAGGGAGGGAGGGCAGAGAAAGTGGGAGACACAGAATCTGAAGGCTCTGAGCCCAATGCAGGGCGAATTAGTAAACCAATAGATCATGACCTGAGCCAAAGTTGGGTGCTTATCCAACTGAGCCACCCAGGCACCCCAGAAATATTTTTTTTAGGGGAAGCAGAGTAGACATTCATGTTGATTACTTTTGTAATTAAAACATTTAAAAATCATTTACCTCAATTATATAGTAAATTGAACACCTGAAACTAATATTATACTGTAGGTTAACTAATTGGAATTTAAGCAAAAACTTTGAAAAATAATGGGGATTTCAAAAAACATAATAAAATCATTTACCTTGATTTGTTTGAAGGCAAGCTTTAAAAAAGTGTTGCTTTTTTTGGAAACTTTCTTTTTTGAATGAATTTTTCTTCAGAATGTCTTGTTTTGTAATTGCATCAGACATTTGACATTCAAAGCAGTCCTTTGAAGGAATTACCTTTTCCTTTTCCTACTCTGAAAAATTCTTTGTGATAAAGGACATGGAAATTTCAAACAACTGGGTATTTATGATATTAAAATACAAGGCACACAATTGACGAGGCCGGTGTAATATACGTGGCATCATTTCAAAGTGCTGACGTGTTTTCACCAAAAGTTATTTTATATAGTTAGTTCTCTATAACAGTAAGTAACCTTTTAATCCCGGGGGGAAGATGAACTGAAGTTCAGAGAGGTTCACACCTAATTCACACTGGTAGTGATTGCAGAGTACAGATTTAAGGTAAGTCCTGTGCTTTGCAAAGGTACAGCACTGATATCCTGAGAAAATGCCTCTTTAAAAGAAAAAAAAAGCAAAATGCCCCCCCCAAAACAAAAATGGGGGCGGCTGGGTGACTCAGTTGATTAAGCATTCTACTGTTGATTTCAGCTCAGGTCTGACCTGAATTCAAGCTCTGAGTCAGGCTCTGCACTGATGTCTAGGAACCTGCTCCAGTCTCTCTCTCTCCCTTTCTCTGTATCCCCTCCCCCGCTCATGGTCTCTCTAAATAAACATTAAAAAAAAAAAACAGACAAGTGATTTTTTGTGATTTAAATACTCCCATTATGGCCAAGGATTGTAAATCTCTAAAAATCCCCACCTATTTTGTTATCTACTCTTCTGAGCCCATCTGAGTCATTCCAGCACACCACTGCTACTCTGCCTCTAACAGAAAACCTTGGCATTATGGGAAAAGATGATTAGTTCTACTAAAACTACGAACATCACAATGTGCAGACTATCCCTCTCTTGACTCCTGAATTGTATTTCACAGTGCTGTCATTAGGGAGATCTATCTCGACTTTTATCCAAGTATGATTATTTTTAAAGACATCAAAAATAATTCACTATATTTCTCTTTTATTTGAACTTTGTTGCAAAATATGGATCCTAAAAAACCCCCCAAATTTTAGCATACTATCATTCTTATTGAATATTCAATTTGATTTGCTTTTCTGCTCTTGCATCAAGCTTATTCCAGGCCGATGTCTGACTACCAGTTGAAGATTAGGCTGATGAATAGAACAAAACAGAAATAGAACAAAATAGAAAAAGCCCCTGTGTACGTGTGGCTAGCCTGTGTAATCAATCGAATGTTGCTCCCTCCCCTTCGTGCCTCCATGTCCTGGCCCTATTTGTCTTTCCCAGTTGGCAATCACGCACCTCTGAGGCTCTCTTCTTAGTGGACTACGTCTCTTTTCTTCCCAGACTCTTGCATTTCAGAGTCCTTTGGCTTCAGCCCTTCTTTATTTGAGAGATGCAGGTGGGAAGTATGGAACTCCCTATTTCTCCACCATCTTGCCCCAACTCTTGAGCATCTTTCCATGTGTCTGTTAGCCATCTGGATGTCTTTGGAAAAGTGTCTATTCATGTCTTCTTCCCATTTCTTAATTGGATTCTTTATTTTTTGGATGTTGAGTTTGATAAGTTCTTTATGGATTTTTGATGCTAACCCTTTATCAGATGTGTCATTTGCAAATATCTTCTCGTGTTCTGTTGGTTCCTGTTTAGTTTTGTTGATTGTTTCCTTCACTGTACTTTAATGAAGTCCCAACAGTTTATTTTTTTCTTGTTTCCTGGACCTCTGGGGACACGTCTGGTAAGAAGTTGCTCTGATCAAGGTCAAAGACGTTGCTGCATGTGTTCTCCTCTAGGATTTTGATGGTTTCCTGTCTCACATTTTCATCCATTTTTATTTTGTTTTGGTCCAGTTTCATTCTTTTGCATGTTCCTGTCCAATTTTCCCAGCACCATTGTTGAAGAGATGTCATTTTTCCACTGGGAAATCATTCCTGCTTTGTCAAAGTTTAGTTAGCCATATAGCTGTGGGTCCATTTCCAGGTTTTATATCAGTTGGTTTTGATAGAAGCTTTATTGCTTTACTAAAATAGAATAAAACAGAAGAAAATTACATACCCGTATGTATGGAAGGAACTAACTTCAGGTTCCTAGGCACATATTTCTCAACAAAATTTTCCATATTTTTAGGGATTTTGCACTTCCTTAAATGCATTCTTTTACATTCTATACTTCTTTTAAATTCAATTGGCATTCCAATTCACCATTTACTAAGCATGACTTTATATATCATCTTTCATTAATATTTATCTTGGCCCTCCCACCCCTGCACCCAGCAAGCCTTTGTCTCCCTCCCCTGAGCGCGCATAACACCATGTACATCTGTTCTTGCTGTTCTTACCCTCCATGGTGTTTTGGTTGTTTTGTTCACTATTGGCCTGTAGGCTTCTGGAGAGTAGGGATTATGTTCATTTTGTATTCCTTATCAGTGCCTTGCACATCGCAATCACCTAATAAATAAGGTTGAATAGATGAATAAACAAATCAGCTTACCAGCTCCAGAAATTACCTTACTGTGATATGCTTTATTATGCGATTAGACCCTTGAAAACAATCCCTGTGCACACTATTAAAAAGCAGTATTATGGAAAAATGACCATCATGTTTCTGCACGTTTCCCCTACAAGGACTCAGTTGATAAGTTCCATTTAGAAGAGATTTGTCCCTCTTAACGAATTCATATCATCAAGGATTCAGAACTGTGTCTACATAGATTTGAATTCTGTCTCCATCAGTTACCCCTTGAGTAACCTTGGGCAATTTGCTTAAAATCTCTGGGCTTCAGGTTTCTTATCCTTAACATGGGACTATAATCTTAACTACCTCTTGAGTTTTGACTGAATCAATATCTGTAAACCACTTACAATAATAAGTTTTGGTTGCATTTTTGGATAACTTTGGGTAGTTACCATCTGATTTAAGTATGAGGACTTGACAGAGAAATGACTCTGGACAAACACAGTGTTTGCCAGAGTAAAATCCAGGGACGTGTAAATAACAGGATTCAATGATGAGGGACAGAGGCAATTTGGAAATATAATATTCTCAACAAGACATGAATTATTAAGTCTTGATAGAAAAACTATATTTTTGTAGATAATGGAAACAGAGGAACACTCCTTCAAAAATGTTTCTATACATTAAAAAATCAAGAAAACGAAATTCTTAGAAAAGAAGAAAAAGCTAACCTCTGATATCAGTTTTTTCCATTTTTACTGATAGACTTTTAATCATTTGCTTCGGGCACATCGATATCACCCATGTCATTTTGCTCCCTGGACCTCCCGCCAGCCTGGGCCTCTAGTAGAAGGGCACCGTCCTCACAAACTCTCTCTTCAGAACTAAGTGAGAAGCTTCACATCATGTGGGATATGCTATGCTGTTTAACAAGGGGACGCTGCATTTCAAAAAGAATCAGTGCAGTTAAACTGCAGCCTTTGGGGGGCACCTGGGGGGCTCAGTCGTTAGGCGTCTGGCTTCTGCTCAGGTCACGATCTCATAAGTTGTGGGTTGGAGCCCCGCATCGGACTCTGTGCTGATGGCTCAGAGCCTGGAGCCTGCTTGGGATTCTGTGTTTCCCTCTCTCTCTGCCCCTCCCACACTAACGCTCTGTTTCTCTCTGTCTCAATAATAAATAAACATAAAAAAAAAAAAGTCTTTAAAAAAACACCTGCAGCCTATGGGCAGTAGGAACTGGGAAGGAAACTGAACAACAAAAAAAGGTGGTTTTTGGGAAAAGCTAACAGTAGACCAGTTCCCCTTGAAATAATGGACACCTATTTCCATTGTTTGCCAGACACAGAAACACATGTTGGATGAGGGGGGTCACAAGGAACATTCTGGAACTGGAGCTTATGATATCAGTTTTGTGCTTCTGTCCCTTGTTAGGTGGTGTTCTCACGAGTCCCAAGCTGACTGTGGGACACAAGAGTGATGCAGATGTACATTAGCAGGTGCAGGTACTTCTAAGTTGCCTAAATTCAGGGTCTGCTCTGTTAGCCTATAAGTGTAAATAGGAAGGTGATAATATAACATTGGCCACGGAAACTGTTATGTGTGAAAATGTGTGAAAATCATTAGAGTTGAAAGTTTCAGCCATATTTTCTCTACTCATCTTCCTTAATACACTACAATTTACAAACTCCGTTTTTGCTCCAAAGGAGGCGGAAGCTAGCACGTTTGGGAGCTATTATCTATTTTGATAAATATATATCCATCCCTACTCATTATCCTGTAATTGTAGCAGTCTTGCCATTGATTCCTTCATTTATTGCTGCAGAACCTTTCCCGATCCTTCCGTGGATGGATCGTTGATAATTCCTGAGGATGATGTTACTTATGTATTTATTTTCGTAAAGTGGGTGATATGTGTGCATTTGCTCAGGCAGCTGGGATCTTATCGTTCCTCACTGAGTTTTAAAGTATAGTAGGTAACGGCACTGAGATTTAATTGGTAGTTTCTGAGTGCCCTAGGGTAGATTTCATCAAGTCTAGATTACTTGAAAGCATGTAGCTTGACTAAGTAGTCCTTTGCCTGGTAAGCTACTGTTTACAGTTGCTTTGCCATCAGCGCTGAAATTTATGTGCAGCCCGTGATCGTGTTTAATCCCTTTGGGAGGAGGAGAGAAAATATAATTTAGGGTCTGGTGTATTAGATTTTTTCTCTTTTATTTATTTGAGAAAATTTGTTAGTTTCCTTTGTAGGCCATTTTATCTGCCTATGCACGACCACGCCCACCAACGGAAAGTAGCAGAGGGTAGTACACGTAAGGGCGTGGCCATTGGAGCCCAGTCACAATTTTACCTTTGCCACTGTCTGTTTTCATGAGCGTATTGCTTATTGGAGCCATTATGGGACCTACGTTATACCCACTTTATAGGATCATTACAAAGATTAAATGATTTAATACATAAAGCATTTAAAACAGTATATGACACCTCGTGGGCACTATGAATATTAATTCTCATTTAGTTATGTAATATTTATCTGCATATTTATCCCATACATCATATTTTTAAAATACATGCATATACATACATACAAACATGGCGTTTTGTTTCTTTTGTATGTTGTTATTTATTCCATACACTTATGTATGTATTATAGATTTTTAAAGATTAAATTAACATATTTTGAAGATATGAGTATCCTCATACAAATATAAAAAGAATACAAAAATATTTGGCATATTGATTAATAAGGAAGGCAACAAGATGTTAAAACAGCGTTAAAGGAGGATTCAAAATTCACATGCACACACATATTCAGGTCATCAGAAATGCTGGAAAATTTTTGCTAAATGATCGATTCATATAAATATATATGTGATGATATACTCTATAGTGCTGTCTTTATAATTTTAATCCACCTGCAGTTTGCTACTTATTGCATACATTATTGCATTGTACTTGGTCTCTAGATGGTTATAAACCTTATTTTTAATTTGTCCTCTTTTTTGTTTTGCACTGAATAATTTTTACAAATTTACTCACTTTTTTTTTCCTCTTGTAATTCATGACACCATGTGTATGGTGAACTAACATTTGTAGTATTGATAGGCATTTGCTTTTCCTACAAGTTTTCCTGTTTCATGTATAAAATCCTAGTTGCTCCTCTTCTGTTATTAGAATATATTAAAGTACTAGATTGTCTGCTTGTTTTTGTTTTTCTTTTTGCCTTTGTACAGCATACACCCTACAGATTTGTTAAACCCCATCACACGTATCCAACGGCTGTTCCCATGTAGTCCTAAGAGTTTCTTATTTTACCAATTGCCTACTTGAACTTCTATGCAAAATCTCTATTGCTAACACAGAAGACAGTGTCTTTTTTGCTTCTTACTCTACTTCTAGTGATATCTTAAAGATATCTCACCATGAGTTTTATTACTCATTATCATTGCTTTAATTATGTATTCCTATAATTCTTTTGTGAATGTGATTAAGTATCCTCTTTTCTCATTATTGTTCCTGGTACAACTTCTAAAATCTGCATCAGCTGATTGCTTTCTTCATCATTACAATTTAAAATCACCTCTTGACTATCTTCATCCCTCACTGAAATTAGTTCGGAGTCCCCTCCTTGGATTAATGACTCCTCCTCGCACTGTGCTATGCTCGCCTTTCTTTGAGAGAAAAATAGATAAGTAGCCCATTCCATAATCATCAAATCATGAGATTAGAAGATAATGCTAGAGGTTATTTAGAGTTGATTCCCCCGATTCCAGATGGGAGGGAGGATACGAAAGTTTGCAGGTCTGATGTTCTCTCTTCAGAAGGAGTTTGGGGAACATCTTACGTGAATGCAGTTATTTCTATGCTGGGAGGCAGAGCTAGTAAAAGTGAAGGTTCAATTACCAGCTACAAATTCAAGTAAGTTTAAATCACATTACTGTCAATTATCCTTCGCCGGTATGTGCCAAAGGAGAATATTAACCAGTAAATTAGCATGTTGAATGTTTCACCCACATACAAATCAAATTTAGGCAAGTTGTCTCTTACAAGGAGAAAGAAACTAGCGTGCATCCTTAGCCGACTTTGTAGGACAAGAGATTCAGTGAGGTGCTGAGTTAAAGCAATTCATCTTTTAAATAATTTTGGATGTGTTTGCTGATAATATTTTAACTAAATGCTAAGCAGAAAACATTACCATCGTTGACATAGTTTTTCTATTTTTTTTTTTTACCAACTCACTTATCTGTCTCATAACTATTAGTAATTTTTTTAAGAGGAAAAAGGGGAATTTACCGGAAGGCTATAGGAAAGCTTGTAGAATTACAAGTGTTTTTTTCTTATTAATTTGCTCTGCAGGCAATATATGTCAGTATACTACTGCATGTGAATTCACCTCATTCTTCCAGACTAACCCGTGGTGTTTCTTTGTATGCATGGCTACAGTGTCACCCCAAAACTTGGTGGTTTTAAAAGACCAGCACACTTCTTCTGGTTTGATGAGCTTTCTCATGCATCTGGGGTCAGCAGGCAGGTCTTTATCCGAGACAACCTTTTGGCAGATGCGAGGCCAGGTGGGACTTGGGGCACACTCACTGTGTCCAGAATATGGACGAGGCCATCCTAGACCAGCCAGCCTCCAGATACTGACGTTATTTACTCGTGACTTACTAAATCGGCAGAAGAGCCCTCCTAGTTTAGCCATTTCTTTTGAGGGGACTGTGTAGTCTTATGCTGAAATAGAACGGTAGACACAAACTATTCAGAGAGAAGCATCAGAATGTTGTGGTCAATAAATCAAAACAGTCTTAGAGATGTTTACTGCTACTAAACGTTTTTTCACCCTTTCCTTTATTTCTGAAATGTCGAACATCTCCTTTGCAATTGTCAGTGTTTTGTCTCTGTTGAAATGTCACCTTCTCTACGAAATGTCCTTAGATTGTCTCAATTTGGTTTGGCAAATGGTACTGTTATCACCCTCCCCACTGTGCGTGTCTGTCGTCGTGCTGTGGACCTGGATGACTCGTCTGTGGGTCGGTCAGCCATGCTGGGCCATGACATCCTTGTAGATGAGATGATTCTTGATCGCCCCTGCATCCCTGATGACTGACAATACAACTGACACGTACTACATAGAATTCTAACCTGCCCTTACTATTATTTTGGTCAAAGTAACTTTCGTGCAACCACAACAACAACAAACCCCCCGCAAAACTAATACTGGGTATTTGATAAAGAGGTTTAACAAACTCATGGGCTGTATGCAATACAAAATCCAAAATGGAATAGTAAAAAATGAGCAAAAATAGAAAATGAGATGAACAAAAACAAGGAAGAGACAGGCACGAATACATAAAATAAATGAATTTACTAAATCCTATGTGAACTCTTACAGATTTGGTAAGTGTTCGGTAGTAGAGAAGTTTCAAGACATGAATAATTTATCTTTAGTTTTTAAAAGTAAAGTTTATATAGGAGGGACACCAAGAGCATTTCACTGATAACTCTGTACCCTGTCTCCCCTGTGGCTGCTTAACCTTTCCAATAGCAGGTAGCAGATGTAGGTGGTATTAATGGTGGTGCTGCTGGTGGTGGTGCTGGTGCTGGTGTTTTTGCCTTGGGAGCAGTATTTGATCCTGTAATGATGCTCAGGAAGATATTTATCTTCCCACTTAAAGCATCAGATTTCCCAAAGAAGATTCATGCAAGACTTTCATAGAGAGACCCTGAGGAAAACCTGAGCTTCTGGTGAAGCTTATAGCAAAGAGTAGAGGGACAGATGGGATTCAGAGAGAAGCTTAGGGAATCCAGACTATATTCAGATCCTGCAAGTTAATGGGACCAGGGAAATATACATACGGCCCTTGACCAGATCCAACTGATTGCTGAGGGGGGTGTGGGAATCTGTCCGTGTCATGGCCATTATTTTGCCAGCTGGAGGAGGCGGGGATCAGATGTCACTGATAATTGATCATTCTCTAGGCAATTTCAGTTCTCTATAATAATCACCTTCCACAGCCCCAGGTTACGTATCTTTGCTAATGCTTCCCCTGTTTTTTTTTTTTCTCATGGCTTCCTTTAGACACCTTAAATGCATTTAATCTGATACTGGTAGTTTGTCTTTTATCTTGTTTAGCAGTTTGAACTCTGGCCTTTGCTACTCGGTGAGAGATGAATTGTAGTGATAGGATGATTATAAAATGACCCTTGAAAATTGGAACTGTAACCATGAAGAGATTAAGTGAGGCTTACCAAGAATAGATGTCCTTGGGACAAAAAAACACCCTGCAAAAGGAAAACAAACAAAGCAACAAACAAAAAACCTGGATAAAGAACCAAAAACTAATGAGAAATAAATGGCCAAGTACGCACACAAGGAAAAATGGGGTGAAATTCAAAAGCTGAATTGGACGCTTGAGTTTGGTCCCATTCTAAAAATGTGTGAAATTACAATCAATAAAGAGTGAAGCATTTCTGAGAAAGGTATTAGAGCCAAATGTAAAAGGAATGAAGAGGGTTTAAGAGGTTTAATAAGAATATCGTAGTGATGTAGAAAAGCTTGAATCAATTTGAAATAGTTTACCTGTGAAGAGATGATTAAGAAAAGGCTTCCAGGGATTTATAATCTACTCTGGAAAACGAGACAGTTTTGAGCAGTATGAGGCTGCGGGCGTTGATTACAGGCATTGATTACCAAATTGTGAGATTCAGGCTAATCACCGAGTGTTATTTCAGAGAATAGGGTCAGTGGGTTTGGGACACGTGAAACAGTCTATTTAGAAAAAAGTGAGGGGCACCTCCTGGATGGCTCTGTTGAGTAAGTGTCCACCTTTGGCTTAAGTCGTGATCTCACAGTTCCTGAGTTAAAACCCCACATGTGGTTCTCTGCTGTCACCATAGAGCCTGTCTCAGATCTTCTGACTCCCTCTCTCTCTGCCCCGCCTCTGCTCACAGGTGCACTCTATCTCTCAAAAATAAACATTAAGAAAAAAAGAAAGAAATGAGATTTAATCTGACTTTGTTAGGATGTACAGGGTTTGATGGACATGGAATGAGAGGTATATTGGTACAGTCCATATAAGAAATAACAAGACCAAATTTAAAGACATTTAAATATATTTAATTTTATTTATTTGGCATAACAGAACTTGACTTATAAGAAAGAATTTCCTATTAAAGGGTTTCAAGCTTTTGGAATATATTGCTGTGGATAGTTATGTTTTAGGGTATTATTATTCTTTTTTTTCTAAATTATTTAAAAGCTGTCATTGATGGAGATGAAAAAAAAAATTCGTGTTCTTCCTTCCTTCACTCTCAATTTTATCTGGGTTTGAGCTTCCCCTGATTAAGTAAAGAACTATATTTCACAGAGAACTTTATATTTGTTTGAAAATAACATTAATAAAATGCATAGCCATACTATTCACATTTCATGCATATCTCATTGGTTTTTGGAGTGAAATAAGGGTAGCTGTCTTTTAAACAAATTATTCCTATTTTCACTGTATCACAGATTTTTTTTTCTTTTAATTAAGAATCTCACCAGACACTTTTTAATACTATCCCCTAACTAGGTCCCCGACGTGTCTGAATTGCATGTATTGTGGGTGAGGGGAATCACTTAGTACAAGCTTATTAGACAACCAAGCAGTTTGAAAATCCCCCACTAGACCTTTCAATAAGGTTTAATCAACCAGGTAAGACCCTGATGAGGCTAGCAATTAGACTTACTGTATTTTTTAAATGGAGATGCTGAGTTTCAAAATATTAAAATGCTATTTTTAAACACAGTGATGACAAAATCGGGGCTGCCGTTTCAGCCACAAATCAGAATCTGCATCTCCCTCCATCCTTGTAGCTCATTACGGTGCTTTGTTGAATTAACAAGTATTAATTTGCTTCTGAATTGCCGCTAGGAATTTAGCCTGATTCAATATTGCCATGTGAATGGGAAAAATGGTCGGAATACTTATAGACATTACGCTGAAAATGATTAAACTCAGTTTTTTTAACCTTCTATATCTCTGAACTAAATTAACATTTCTCTTTTAGTTCTCTCTTTTTAAAAAGACAATGTATTATTTACATATATGTGTATATAAATGTGTAAATAGAGATACACAATTACATGATAAATATATGGACAGTAAACATTTAAAATATATCAAATATATTATTAACAATACGTTTCTGTCTTCATTCATTAGGTTTCTGGTAGCACATATAAGGGCAAATGCAAATTAAGAGATTTAATTTTCTCTGTTGAGAGTAAGAAAAGTGATTTTCTTCTCCCCTTTTCATAAAGCGTGTATTTTACCACACTTGCACATTCTTCCTCTGGTTCTTTAAAACATAGGTAAATATTTTGAATAGCTAAATAACCCTCTGGCGAGCTCTACAATCCAGGATTGTCTTTCTCAAGGACCTAGGAGCTGTATCTTTAGAATGTAATTTTTTTTTAAAGTTTATTTATTTTGAGAGAGAGAAGGAAAGATAGAGCAGGGGAAGGAAAGAGAGAATCCCAAGCAGGCTCTGCACCATCAGTGTGGAGCCGGCTTGAACCCATGACCTGCAACATCATGACTTGAGCTGAAATCAAGAGTCAGATGCTCAACCAACTAAGCCACCCATGTGCCCCATTAAAATGTCACTATTAGGGAAGAAAGTGCCCCCAGCTTCAGTGTCCGTGGGAAGCTAGGAGCTTTCATGGGTACCTAACTCCAAGGTGCTATACTACCCCCATTCATAAAGAGATTAGAAGCTTATTTTTCCTTTGGATAGAGCCAGTTAACTAACAGATGGTTGCCCCAGTGATGTGGGTGGATGAGCTACGTGTGACATTTGGCCTTGTCAAGTCCTCTTACATGAGGGCCAGTTATTGTTTATCTTGAGAACATGAGTGTAATGGACTGTATCTTCTTGGCTCTTTATTTTATTTTATTTTATTTTTTTATTTATTTTTGAGAGACAGAGAGTGAGAACCTGAGCAGGGGAGGGGCAGAGAGAGAGG
Source organism: Helogale parvula (assembly GCA_004023845.1). Taxonomy (NCBI): domain Eukaryota; kingdom Metazoa; phylum Chordata; class Mammalia; order Carnivora; family Herpestidae; genus Helogale; species Helogale parvula. Next base: position 195,520 of record PJEM01001730.1, on the reverse strand, counting down.
GAGACACAGAATCTGAAACAGGCTTCAGGCTCTGAGCTATCAGCACAGAGCCCGATGCGGGGCTTGAACCCACGAACCGTGAGATCATGACCTGAGCCAAAGCCGGACGCTCAACCTACTGAGCCACCGAGGCACCCCACTTCTCGGCTCTTTAAAAGGTGAGATTTCTTTCTGTCTTCATATCCTGTAGGTTAACCTACAGGATTGTGTATGATTCACATCACATTCTGGCTTAATGCTTACTCAGTAATAAAATTGGTTTCTTTCCTACTTTTGTGGGAGGTTTTCTGAGTTGGGAGATGTTGTGCTTTAATTCTTTAATTCTATTAAGTTCCATTCATGTTTAGTTTAATTTTATTTCTCCAACACAAGCAACAGATGCCATTCTGGTTCTTCTTGGAGAAAGGGGATGCAACCAAGACATCAGATAGCTGAAGGATTCTCCAGGATGGTTGGAGAGTCTGTTTGTGTTTGTGATTAATTTACATATTTGGGTGATTTCACGTTGGGGGCATAAACATTTATAATTGTTAGCTCTTATGGATGGAGAGACCCCTTAATTATTATTGTTAATGTTATATTATTAATAATTATTAATTATGATACACTGCCCTTCTTCATGTCTTGTGACCGTCTTTGTTTTAAAATCTAGTTTGTCTGATAGAAGTATGGCTGCTCCAGCTTTCCTTTGACGTCCAGTAGCATGACAGATGGTTCTCCATCCCCTCATGTTTGACGTCCAGTAGCATGACAGATGGTTCTCCATCCCCTCATGCAGGTGTCCTCAGGTGCAAAATTAGTCTCTTGTGGGTAGAATATAGATGGATCTTCTATATTCTTGTTTTATCTATTTTTTTAATGTTTATTTAGTTTTGAGAGAAACAGAGAGAACATGAGTGGGGAATGGGAAGAGAGAGGGAGAGAGAGAGAGAGAGACAGAGGGAGAGGGAGAGATATAGAATATGAAGCAGGCTCTAGGCTCTGAGCTGTCAGCACAGAGCTGAACATGGGGCTTGAACCCATGAACTGTGAGATCATGACCTGAGCCGAGGTTGGGATGTTTAACCAACTGAGCCACCCAGGTGCCTTGATGGGTCTTGTTGTTCAATGCATTCTGATACCCTATGTCTTTTGATTGGGGCATTTGGTCCATTTATATTCAGAGTGGTTATTGAAAGATAATGATTTTAGTACCATTGTGTTACCTATATATTTTGTGTTTGTGGTGATGTCTCTGGTCCTTTGTCGTCTTTGCTGCTCTCCCCTCACAGCGTCCCCTTAGGATGTCCTGCAGGGCTGGTTTAGTGGTCCTAAACTCCTTTAGTTTTTGTCTAGGAAAGCCTTCATCTCTCCTTCTATTCTGAATGACAGCCTTGCTGGATAAAGGATTCTTGGCTGCATATTTCTCTTAGTCAGCACATTGAATATTTTCTCCTACTCCCTTCTGGCCTGCCAAGTTTCACTGGACAGGTCTGCTACTACCCTTATGTGTCTACCCTTGTAGTTTAAGGCCTGTTTGTCCATAGCTACTTCCAGAATTCTTTCTTTATCTTTGTATCTTGCCAGTTTCACAGTGACATGTTGTGGTGTTGACGTCTTTTTGTTGATTTTGAAGGGAGTTCTCTGTGCCTCTTACACTGGGATGCCTGTTTCCTTCCCCACATTAGGGAAGTTCTCAGCTATAATTTGTTCAAATTAACGTTCTGCCCCTTTCTCTCATTTTTCTATTTCTGGAACTCCTATGATATGGATATTGTTTCATTTCATGGAATTACTTAGGTCTCTAATTCTCCCCTCAGGGTCTAGTAATTTCCTTTCCCTATTTTTTTCAGCATCATAATTTTCCATAATTTTGCCTTTTATTTTACCTATTCTCTCCTCTGCTTCCATTCTTGCTATCACTGTATCTAGTTTGTTTTGCATGCCATTTATAGCATTTCTTAATTCATCATGACTATTTCTTAGGCCTTTGATCTCTGCAGCAATAAATTCTCTGCTTCTATGCATTTTTCAAGCCCAGCTATTAGTCTTATGACTCTTATTCTAAATTCTTATTCAGATATACTGTTTATATCTGTTTTGAGCAATTCTCTGGCTCTGATTTCTTCCTGAATGTTCTTTTGGGGAGAATTATTCCATTTTGCCATTTTGCCTAAGTTTCTGTCATTTGTGTGTTTTAATAGCTTGTTACGTGTCCTGAACCTGTGAAAACTACTATAGTAAAAAGAGGCCATACACTGTCCAGGGCTGGCACTTCAGCAAGTGTTTTTGGTGTGTGTGGTATGTACTCTGCGGTGTTCTGGTTGCTCATCCCACTGGTCAGTCCCCTGCAGAGCTCGTGGTGGGGAGTGTTTGGGCCTTCAAGCATGTGTGCTCAAAGCTGTTTGTTGAAGTCACCCTCGATTCTGCCAACCTGTCTCCCTTCAACCGTGGAGATCCTTCTGCCACTCCTCAGATCGATTTCTGGGTGTTTCAAGTGATCTGACCTCAATTCAGCTTTGTTTGAGGGATGAGGAAAATCCTGGGCCCCCTGCTTCTCCACCATCTTGACCCTGCCCCCAGTATCCTTTCCTGTTTCCAGTTTTATATAAAAGAATGTTAAAGCACACAAATGAGCATTCAGATGGAAAAGAGGTAGAAGATGAGGTCTGTGGTGCCCTCATTAGGTACCCCACTCTCCCCGTGTCTCCCATTCACCCACCTAGAAGCTCAGAGAGTCTGAATAGAAGACCAAATTTCAGGCGTTTAGCTTGACATGTAAAGTGGGGATTACCTAAGAGCGGGGAAGATTTTTCAAATACACTGGACAGCCCCATCCTTGTCTATCTGCATTATTCTCAGATGTAACCATTACCAGATAAGTAGTACATCTAGATAAACTATACATATACAGGCAGATAATTTAAAAATGGACATGATTTTTTAATTAAAAAAAATCTTTCTTCATTGAAGTGTGACACACACATATAAAAGGGCTGCCTGAGTGGCTCAGTCAGATAAGCATCTGGCTCTTGATTTCAGCTGAGGTCATGATCTCACAGTTTGAGGGATTGAGCCCTGCCTCGGGCTCCATGCTTGGGATTCTGCTTCTCCCTCTCCCACTGCCCTTCCCCTGCTCTCTCTCTCTCTCACAAAATAAATAAATAAACTTTTAAAAAGCATACAGTATACAAATATACAATCCAAAGAGTTATGAAAGCTAACACCATTGTACCCAAGCCAGAGGTCAAAAAATCGAACTTTGCCCCAACCCCACACCATAGCCCCTGGTGCCCTGGCGGTAACACTTGTACTTCCTCTCTGCTGCTTGACTTTGAATATCGCAGAAAATTGTTTGTGCCTGTTTATTAAACTCATACAACTGGAATCACACCATGTTACCCTTTTGTGTCTGGCTGCTTCCGCTCAAAACGATCTTTGTGAGGTTATGCTTGTGAGTGGGTAGCGGTGGTTCATTTCACTGCATTAGTGCATGCGATTTTATTATATGGATATATCCCAAGATATTTGTTCATTTCACTGTTGATGGATTTGTTTTCTAGCCTGGGAAGATTATCACTAAAATCGCTTTTAGATGTTTAGAAGATGTCTTTTGGAGCACATGAAGGTGCAGTGCTATTTGGTACATACTAGAAGTGGAAATGTTGGGTCATAGATCAACTTCAATAAAGTACTGGTTTTCAAAGTGGGTGCACCAAGTCACACACCCAGTAGCACTGTGGGAATTCCTACTACTTCACATGTTCACCGAAATCTGGCTGTAAATATCATTTTAACTTGAGCCATTCTCATGAGTGATGTCTTGTAGAAGTTTTATTTCAAATATCCCAGATTCCTAATGAGGGTGAGCACCATTTTTCCCCATTTTATGATTGAGTTATATGTGTTTTTGTATAGGTTTGAAGGAGTGATTTTTATATTCCGTACACAAATTATTGGTTGGTTATGTGTGTTGCAAGCGTCTTTTCTTATTATACGATTTGATTTATACTTTATTGAGAGTACCTTTGATAAATAGGACCTTTAAATTTTCCTATATTCTAATATATCAATCTTTTATTTTGTGGCTATATATATATATATATATATATAATCACACACATTTATTTAGGATTTGTTCATTTCTTTCCATAATTGTCTACTTTTAGATTTAGTCCAATGTATTTTATTTTGTGTGTGTTTGTAAAAATGATGCCTTTTTAAAACTAATTTTGGGGGCACCTGGGTGGCTCAGTCGTTTGAGCATCTGGTTTTAGCTTAGCTCATGATCTCACGGTTCATGAGTTTGAGCCCCACATCAGGCCCCCTTGCTATCAGCACAGAGCTTGCTTTGGATCCTCTGTTTCCCTCCCTCTCTGTCCCTTCCCTGCTGGTTCGTTCGTTCTCTCTCTCTCTCTCCCCCTCTCAAAATAAATAAACTTAAAACAGTAAAACTTAATTTTGTAATTGTTGCTAGTGTATAGAAATAGAAATGAATTTTACATATTGAACCTTGTAGCCAACAGATTTCTCAAGCTCACTTACTAGTTCTCATATGTTGTCTATAGATACTGTTCCATTCTTTACATTCATTAGCCCTGATTCATTGTGTAACAGTATATTTTAGAGGTCATTTCATATTATTAGACACGAAGCTGGGTAATCCTCCTTAGTGGCCGCTGAATGTGTTATGATACTGATAGGTTACACATCAGTGGAGTGGTTAGGATGGAGACTCAGGAGTCAGACTCTTGGATTTGGATCATGATATTGTCACTTACTGGTTGAGTGACCCAAGGAAGGTCACTTAACCCTGCTGTGCAGAGATTCATGTATCTGTGCTCCCCTTGCAAACGTTACTTCTGTGGTTTGTAAATGGGTATGAAATTCCATATTCAGACATTTCCCCAAAAAGGTTGTACTTATTTATACTCCTGTAGGTAGTTTGCAGGAGTTCTGCTTACTTCCTATTTTTGTCAACACTTGGTATTGCTAAACTTTTATATTTTAAAAATCTTGCCAAATTTTGAATACTGACAAATCTAAAAAATCATAAAACAGTATTTCATGATTGTTACAGTTAGCGTTTTTGTTATTACTAATAAGTTTAAGAAACTTTGGGGGCACCTGGGTGGCTCAGTTGGTTAAGCATCGGCTTTGGCTCAGGTCATGATCTCACGGTTTGTGGGTTCAAGCCCCGTGTCGGGCTCTGTGCTGACAGCTAGCTCAGAGCCTGGAGTCTGCTTCAGATTCTGTATCTCCCTCTCTCTCTGACCCTCCCATGATTGCACTGTCTCTCTCTGTTTCTCAAAAATAAATAAAAAACATTAATAAAAAAAAAAAGAAACTTTGGGGCACCTGAGTGGCTCAGTTGGTGGAACATCCAACTTCAACTCAGGTCACGATCCCACAGTCCGTGGGTTTGAGCTCCCCCATCAGGCTCTGTGCTGACAGCTCAGAGCCTGGAGCCTGCTTTGGATTCTGTGTCTCCCTCTCTCTCTGCCCTTTATCCACTCGCTCTCTGCTTCTCTCTCTCAAAAATAGAATAAAGACATAAAAAACAAAGAAACTTCACATGTTCTTGGTAGCCATTTGCCTTCTCTGTAAGCTGGTTATTAATTTTTTTGCCTATTTTTATATTATATTGCTTTTCTTTTTTCTTATTAAAGGAATTCTTTAAATATATCAATACTTATTCTTTTTTGGTTGCATAGATTATAGGTATGTTCTTCTGGTTTGTGGTTTCTTTTCTATTTTGTTTGTGTTGAGTTTTATTTTACAGAAATGACTCAGTCTTTCATGTTAAGTTTTATGCATTTTTGCCTTACATAAAAAATCCTCTCCACTCCGGAAATCATATGATGCTCTTGTGTATTATATTACAAAAATTGTATAAAAATGTTTTTCACATGTGTGTCTTCAGTGTATCTAGAATTTATTTTTGTATATGACTTGAAAATAGGGATCAAATTTCATTTTTTTTCTTTTCCACATGGATACCCAACTGTCCCAGAACCGATTACTGAAAAAGGCTTTCTTTTCTTTCCCACTGACTTACACTGATAATTCTACCTGATATAAAGTTTCCAGAAATATGTGGCTCTATTTCTGACCATTTTTGAGTTCTCCTTGTCTTCTTTTCTATCTTTGACCAATTCAGACTCTTTGATTTATTATAGTTTTATACTGTGACTGTTAAGTATCACTACCTCTTCTTCCACTGTTATTTTTCTTTAAGAATTTTGGCCATTGCAATTTTCATATACATTTTAGAGTTAATTTGTTAGGTTTCCCCCAACCAATAGCGAAAAATACAAGTTACTTGTTTCAATGTAGAAAGAAACTGTTTTGGGTCTAGAGATCAATTTTGGGAGGCATTGACATGTTTCCAATATTGACTCTTCAATTAATAAGCCACTTTTTGTATTTACAGTTCCACGAAGGTACTGGATGCCTTTGCTAGAGGCTTTCCTAGATAAATTATAGTTGTATTTGTGATTGTAAAGTTGAATTTTTAAAGATTTGTTTTTGTTGTTGCTGCTGTGTTGCAGACAAGCAATTGATATATCTTATAATGTTTCTGTTATCAAACTTGCTGAACTCACCTTTTTGTTTTAAAAGTTTGTAAAAATATTTAGATGTCCCATATATGCAATTTATATTGTATGCAAATAATGAGTTTTCTTTTTCTATTTCCAGTGTTTATGGTTTTATTTATTTATTTTCCTCTTTTTATTTTTCTGTTGAGAGACTACAGTAGAATTCTGAGTAAATATAGTAATAGTAAGAATCCTTGTAAATTCCTGAATTTTTATTTTATTATTATTTTATTTATAAGTTTATAAATGTTTATTTATTTATGAGGGAGGGAGACAGAGCATGAGCAGGGGAGGGGTAGGGAGAGAGGGAGACACAGAATCAAAAGCAGGCTCCAGGCTCTGAGCTGTCAGCACAGAACCCGATACGGGGCTCAAACCTATGAACTGTGAGATCATGACCTGAGCCAAAGTCAGACGTTTAGCTAACTGAGCCACTCGGGCACCAGAATTTTAAAAGGAAAGTCTCTCTTCTGTATGTGTCATGTTTGATCAAGGTTTTTAGAAAGATACCTGTAATCACTTCAGGTTGTACTCTTCTATACCTATTTTGCTAATAATTTCCTTTTACAGTTATGTAAAGAATTTGAACTTTGTCCTATGATTTTTATATATCTACTGAAATGGACTTATGATTTTTATATTTAATCATGAAATGTGGTTGTATTAGTTTCCTAAGGCTTCCGTAAGAAAAAAAAAAAACAACCCACAAACTCTGTGGCTTAAACAACAGAAATTCATTTTCTCAGAGTTTCTTCCAGTTTGAGCCTGGAAGTTCAAGATCACTGTGTCAGCTGGTTGGTTTCTCATGAGGTCTCTTCTCCTTGGCTTCTGTGACATTTTCTCTGTCCTTCATGACCTTTCCTCTGTGTACACACATCCATGCCTTCATTCTCTTTCTCTCTCCTAACAAGGACAACAGTTACATTGGACTGAGGCTCATGTACCTTATTTTAACATAGTCATCCGTTGAAGGCCTCATATGTAAAGATAGCTACATTCAGGGGTACTGGGGTTAGAAGCTCAACAAAGGAATTGGAGGGGATATAATTCAGCCCATAACACTGCTGAAATTGTTGAATTTTTTTCCATCTTATTGTCTGATGTCCTTGGAAATACAATCATGCTGGATTTTTAAAACTAACTTTCTTGCACTATGATTTAAGGGCAAAAATTGCATTAATTTAAGCTGTATAATTTAGACATGTGGGCAAATGTATACATCTGCAGAGCCAAAACTTTAGTCAAGATATACAACATACCCAGATATATGACTGATTTTTTTCTTCATTAGTACGTTGGTGATATTTTTTGCCTACTTAATCGTCTCCCATTAGTTTAAATATTGTTTTCTGAAACTAATCTGCCTTACTTATTATCACATTTAAGATCCTTTTTCTTTCTTTCTTTCTCTCTTTCTCTTTCTTTTTCTGTTAAAATAAATCCATATGTAGTATATTTTGTACTCCTGAATGTGAGGAATCATGTTCTTTTTGAGGAATCATATATTTTTATTATTTAAGGAAAATTATCTAAGGTTCTCCTTTTGATGACCTCTTTCCCCTTTTTAAATCGGCTAGTCACCGTGACTTACAATAGATCTTAGCCCTTACTCATCTTTGAGCTATAAGTTTGTACACTTTTACTAAACTCTCCCTATTTTATCCATGCCCTAGGCCCCGCCTACTATTTTTCTACTATGTTTCTGTGGGTCTTTCTTTCTTTCTTTCTTTCTTTCTTTCTTTCAGAATCCACAGATAAGTGATACCATGAAATATTAGTCTTTCTCTGTCTGGCTTATATCACTTAGCACAGTGCCTTCAGGGTCCATCCATGTTGTTGTGAATGACAGGATTTCCTTCTTTATCATGACTTATTAATATTCCATAGTATGTATATATATGTACACACACACACACACACACACACACACACACACACCATAACTTCTTTATCCATTCATCCACTGGCAGACACCTTTGTTTTTTCCATATCTTAGCTATTGTGGATGATCCAGCAATGAACAGGAAATGCAGATATCACTTTGAGATTCTGGTTTCAGTTTCTTTGGATAAATACCCAGGAGTGGGATTGTGGATCATGTGGTATTTGACTTTTTAATTTTTTGAGGAATCTCCATAACGTTTTCCATAGTAGCTGCATCAATTTATATTTCTACTATCAGTGAACAAGGGGTCCCTTTTCTCTACATTCTCACCAATATTTGCTATTGGTTTATATAAAATGTTTATATATTTATTTCGAGAGAGAGTGAAAGTGTGTGTGCATGTGACTGGGGGAGGGGCAGAGAGAAAGGGAGAGAGAGAATCCCAAGCAGGCTCTGCACTGTCAGCATGGAGTCCAAGATGGGGCTTGATTTCACTAACTCGTGAGGTCATGTCCTGAGCCAAACCCAAGAGCTGGAACTTAAGTGGCTGAGCCACCGAGGTGCCCCTCCTGATTCATGTCTTTCTGAGGAAAGCCATTCTAAGCAGTGAGAGGTGCTGTCTCACTGTGCTTTTGCTTTGCATGTGCCTGATGAGGATGGATGTCGAGCATCTTTTTGTGTATCTGTTGGCCATTTGGATGTCTTCTTTGGAAACGTGCCTCCTCAATTCCTTTGCCCATTTTTTTTTTTAATTGGACCGTTTATTTATTTATTTTTGCCATTGAGTTGTAAGTGTTCTTTATATGTTTTACATATTAACCCCTTATCCAATATGCAATTTGCACATATCTCCCCCCTGCCCTTTTTTGTAGGTTGCATTTTTATTTTGCTCATCATTTTCTTTATTGTATAGGAGCTAGCCTGGGGGAATAGATGAATTGATTTCTTTGTTTGCTATGGTGTTATGGGCCACTACAGGACCCACTGGCCACACAGCCGGGCGGCAGGCTGGTGTGTCTTCTGAGTGGTAGCCACGAAAGCCAGACTGTCAGATATATGCATAACCTCCTTTCAGGGAGATACCAGTGACCTGGAATGGGCCGGACAGATGACATGAAAATGGTGCCCACCAGCCTCCGCTGTCTCTGGAGACGATTACATGGACACAAGCCCTATCCGTAGGCTTTCAGGTTTACGTGTTCTGGGGGCCTGTCCCTCAGGTGGAAGTCTTAGGAGTTGGGGGTCACACCCTTCACTCCTCAGGAAGAAGCTGAGGTTGATGATTTCCTTCTGATTGCATGTCCCCGTGCCGGGGGGGAGGTTTACAGTGAGAGTGCATCTCACCTTTCCTACGCAGTGTGAGTTTTTTCTTGTTCACTCACTGCGCAGAATCTCTTTCAGACGTAATTGTTTTGCGTGTTGCTCTAGTGTGTCTCTGGGAGGAGGTGAGTCCAAGAGCCACCGTGTCCCTGTCCTGGGGTAGAACCATTCTCTCTCAATTGTCAAAGCTTTTTCTTAGCCTTTCACTGGATTTTCTTATTTTAATTTCTAGATCTATTAAACTCTCATATTTTTCATATCTATTTTCATTTTCTGCTAAATTCTGAGTCACTTTCTAGATTAATATTCAAATTCACCATTTTTCTCTTCTTTTCTAATTGACTGCTTAGCTCATTCAATTAATTTTTTTACCACAATTACTATACTTTTCAGTGCTCAAGCTGCTGTTTTCTTTAAATATCCTTGTTTTTTTAATACTCTTGTTGATCTGGGATTTTTCTTTTCTTTCTTTCTGTTTTTTGATGAATTATGTCTTAGTCATTTGAACTCATTATATTACCTGTATCTGATAGTTTCATTATTTGTGGCTCCTGGGCGTTTCTTCTTCTACCTGTTGTGCAAACTGGGTCACACTGATGGAGGGTCGTTTTATAGTTCATTCCATAGATTTGTGAGAAAATCTCGAGTGAGAATTTATTTGCAGTAAAACTTTGGGGCTGTGGAGAGGGCATGCCTCTCAAGAGAAGCTTTTTTCCCCCCTCTGGTCTGTGCTCTGGTCTGTGCTCCTGAGGGCTAGATTTCTCAGCTCAGCCTGCACTTAATGTTGACTTCTTCAAGTAGGGATTCCTAGATTATACTTGAATTCAGGCCTTAGGCCTATGGCGTTTATGAATTTTTAAGAGATTATTCATTCTCCTGACCCGTGGAGAGCCCATCCTAAACCAGGCAAAAAATATTTTTGGTCCTCCTCTGTCAGTGGGACCCTTTTTCCCTCCTCTTACATACTTTATTGAGTCTTCATCTAATGTAGGTGTGGGTTCTTAGTACCAATTCCTCAAGGCCTCTTTGCCTGTCCTCGTGGTGCGTGGTTTTACCCAAGCCCGAGGCAGCCGCCAGCAGCACGAGGTCTCAGACAATCACAGCCCCCCGTTCAGGGGCATGACCACGAGTCGGTCTCTGAGGATTTCTTTATACTTTCCTAGTCAGCTGTGTCTTTACTTACGCATCACACACACACACACACACACACACACACACACATCAGTGTTTTTACACCTTTCTGAAAGTTTTGTTTGGGAGATGATTAGATTATTCTCGGTTTCCTCCAGGGCTTCTCCCTCCTGAGTAGAGAGACTTGAAACACAAAGAGGTGAATGAGATTTTACTATTGTGTTCGCAACAGCCACCTCCTGGGACTGGTGGCCCTTTTCTGATTCCCAGGCCCACAAAGACTGAATGTGAAATAACGTTGCTCCCATAATCTGTAAATAGAGAGACAACAGTGGCCGTATTTTTTGAAAAAGGCTTGGTTTCCCTAGGCAGTTTGTAAATGTCATGATCGAATACAGACACTTGTCCTAGGAGGTGTGGGAAAGGCCAGCACAGCAGACTGAACACGTCCTGAGGACCTCGCCTGTATTTTTAGTCTGAAAAATGGACTGAACTGCAAAATTGCCATTTTGCTACAATTTCCCCTCTTGGATACCTTCCACTGGCTTAAGGAGGCTTCTGTTACATTAGGCAGGTTACAGCGGGTTTCTCTGATTCACACCTTCTGTCTGTATCAGATTATTGTAGTTGTTTTTCCTTCTGAGGTTAGTGGGTGAGTGGCCATTCCTTACAAGCCACACTCCCTTTGTGCTAAAGCCAAATGTGCATTACTTGCTGAGTTCAGAAATTATTAAATATCCTGCTGCATTCCTGGGGTCTTTTTAAATGAAGTTACAATATTCACTTAACAATATTATTTTTCTTTCATTTATTTTTAAAAGATGTTTTAAAAACTATTTATTTATATTTAAGAGACAGAGAGAAACAGACCATAATTGTATGAGAGGCGGAGAGCTAGAAAAAAATCTTAAGCGGGTTCTGGGCTCTGAACTGTCAGCACGGAGCCCAGTGTGAGGCTCGAACTCACGGACCGCGAGATCAGGACTTGAGCCGATGTCAGATGCTTAACCGACTAAGCCACCCAGGCGCCCCAAAAATATTATTTTTCTATTTGAAAAATCTAAAACCTTATTCACTATGACCTTCCCATTATAACAAAGCATAATGTCTTATATAGAGATTTCTGCAAAGCAAGGTTTTTCCAAATATATTGTAAGGATGATTTGTAAATGTGTGGCTTAGCTTATGTAGGAGAGGAGCTATAGGAGTTTTGGGGCTAGAGCAATCTGAAGATATTTAGCTCAAGGAGGAATATGAGGAAGAGAAGCTTAATTTGTTTTTCCTCTCAACACATCCCTTTCAATCAGTTAGTAGCCTTTCATGTCATTAGGAAATATTTATATATGAAGTGTAAAATAAATTAGGAAATGTAATAAGAGCCCTTTATCAAGAAGAAAAACTATTAATATTTATTTTTCCATTTATTCATCTCAGATATTTTTATTTTATATGTCACACATGGAATGGGGTCAAAATGTACAAACATGAGTAATCTGGATCTTTTATCAACAACTCATATTTTAAAAAGAGAATAAACCCTATATATATACATATATATGTATATATATTCACCAGGAAAAAATTCACAGATGATTGAGCTTAATGGAATTTATCAGTCAGGCAAGGAAGAAAAAAACCATTACAGGTAGAGGGAACAATGTTTGTATACACAGATGTGCTACAGTGAAAGTGAACGTGATATTCAGAGAAACTGAGGTAGTTCAGCATTTCTGTTATATCAGGTGCAGCGGGGAGAGGTGGGGGGGGGGTAGAGGAGACAGGACAGGGAGTGGGCTAAACAATAAAGAGCCTGCATCATACGCTCCAGCGCTGTGACTTTCATATCGCGAGTACAAAAAGCTACCCACCAATTTAAAGGATAAAGACCGTATAACATTACTTGAACTAATCATATTTGCCTTTCAGTCTTTCTCTGGCATCCACTTCCACAAATGGTACTGGACTTTGTCAATAATCATAACCTCTCTAAAACCTAAATTTCATGCATCTTATTCTCCTCACCACACTTCCTGAAATGACTGCTTGCTCTTAGCCTGGAGATCTATCAGTACCACCAAGATCACTGAGCTCCTGGAGACCCTGTCCTTTAACTATCCCTCGCGTGCTTAACAGCCTAGCTCCTCAGCCAGCATGGATTTCATGGTCAATCACCATTATAAATCCTTTGCATATAATCTCAACTTTTCTTTTCACCTTTCTTGCTCATACTGGCTCAGCAAACCTAAAGTCCTGATTAAATTCAACTTTGCACCTATTTCCATGCCTGAATTTTAATGGGGCTAAAGAAAACACACAACCATGCTGATTGGTCTCACTTTGAATTCATGATCATGAACCTCAAGTAGGCTGCTTGGGTCATACTGTGTGTTCAGAGTCTATTCTTCTAAGGAGACAGTTCCATATCTTGTATTTAAAAAATATTATATTATTAAATTATCTTTACACCCAATGTGGGTGGGCCTTGAACTCACAGCCCCAAGGTCCAGAGCCACACACTTCATGGACTGAGCCAGCCAGGCACTCCTGTTTGTTCTCTTTTTATGCCTTAAAGTCTCCTCTTTTATCCTCACTCTTGGCTCGCTTTCTATGTCACTGAAAAGTCAAAACAATCAGAGAAGTTTTTCCACAGGCTCTCACTTCTCCTTCTGCTTCCTGTGCTGAGGCCTGATTGCTTTTTTCCTGTTACCACAGAAGTTTCTGTGATACTGTGTAAAACCAGTATCTCCACTTCCCTTGACAGTATCACACCACTTTGTTCCTTGAACCAGCTGATGCTCTAGGCCCCGCCCTCTTGTCCCAGCCTCTGCGTCCATTGCTATCAGATTTCTGCCCTCACTTGTCCATCCCAATTGCTCTTTGACTCCTCCTTCATTGGCTACTTCTTCTCAGGCTCCTTTGCAAGTTCACTAGAGAATGAGATTTTTTTTTTTTTACCTGAAAGACATAACTACATGCTTGTGTGTTACCCATATAAACCATTTAGAAATTAAAAATGATGTAGAAAAATGAGGAAAAAATTGTTTCCACAATGTCCTGGAGCCCTCACAAGGAGACGAGATCCAGCGTAAGGTGTAGGAATTGGTTTTGGATGGGATTATGGGAAGTTCATCTAAGTTAACAGGTTGGGAGAATAGATAGATGCTGGTAGGTAATGGATGTGGTGGTGAGAGTCTGTTAAATGTTACCTTGTGATTGCTCCATTTTTCTTTGTAAAGTAGGAGTAAATTCATTAACTAAAGGTGTGAAGGGTGAAGGAGGAGATGTGGGGATATGAGCAGATAAGTGAAATAATAAATCTGTGTTTCAGTCAACCCATGAGAGACCTAGGGAAACCCCGAACTCTCTGTGCTCTTCCCGAGAAAGTTACCAGATGCCCGAACTAAGGACATAAACAACCCCAAGCATGAGAGATCAAGGTCTATTATTAATATTCATACCAATGCTGATTCCCAGAAGAAAACAGGAGTTACAGCTCTAGATTGGCGGTCACAGGGCCATCGGAGAAATGCAGGATTAGAGAAGGGATAGAATTCATGTATTGGTCAAGGGGTGACTACATTTCCTACTGGTCATCAACTGATGGGATTTGAACCTTGACCAACCTTTGCAGATGTCACCAAAAAGGACATTTGTCTTCTACATTTATCACAGCAGCTTGTAAGGACCGGTGTCAACTAAGGAGGGAGGGAACCGGGGAGAGGCCAGCGATAGGACCCGGGAGCCTCACTGGGCCAAAGGGAACATGCGTCAGGCAGCTGTCATGCAGATGTCACAAACTAGGGAGACTTCCTTGATTCAGTCCTCTGTAGTGGAGGAAGGACACATCTATGAGATCTGCGTATGCTACATACTTCACTTGTTTCTGAAAATTTTCCAGTTATTTTATAATTCTACCCAGGGGACCTAAGCTCCTTGAAGGCCAATATCACTGCCTATCTTTTCGAATGCCCCGTACCCAGTACAGTGTCAGGCACAATGTGACCCAATAAATATTCATTGAAAAATGAAGTACAGTTTTAAGACCTCATTCCTGTATAGTTTGTAATTGCAGCGTTGGTACAAAACCCGAGAAGTGATCTCAAAGTTATTTAAATCCTTATGTATCTCAAACACCGTATTGTCCGTAAGGACCCTTGTTTTTGAGTGAATATAAACGTTAGTCAAAGTGTTTGTATAGAAAAACGGTTTTCTTTCTCTTTTTTCATTTTTCTTACACAGCTGAGAAATCCAGGAGACGAACCAGTTTCGCTTATGGCTGGGTCGTGGGTTTCAGTTCATAGCACCGGAGTCCCACCTCTCCTTCCCTGTCTGGCTCTTCTCACCTTCTTGGAATTATTGTCAGACGAACTATCTATATGTGATGACATGGGTGAGGGATGACTGAAGCCGTTCTACCTTCAATACCAAGGCAGGCCCACTCCTTAGAATTTGGGTGAGGAGCTAAGACTAAGCAAGAAAATGCATCCTCTGTCCTCATGGCTGGAGAGAAGGACAGTTCGGAGGGTATTCAGACATGACTGTTTTTTGTTCCCTCTTGGGCTTATAATGATTAATTTGCGTCCATTGCCCATTGCTCTTCAGTTTTACAGGAATTATTTCTAGAGCTTGTTTGCCTGATTAATTCCTCCTTAGCTTTCAAAACCCTGTCCAAGTTTTAACTTTGCTTTGAAATTATCTCTATCACCTGGGTTTAGACAGGCAAAGATTGTCTACAAGTCTTAGGAAAAGGAGTGATTTAATATAGGGATCTTTATATCCTCTAATATGGGAATTAGAGTTTATCTAAATATGGTGGGATTTGGGAGACCAAAGGCTTAGGGGGCTGAGGCTGGGAGATTGGAGAAATAGTCAGTATGTCCATCTGGAGGAAGCTGCTGATTCTGGGGGTCACCAAGTGGAATTTTGTGGGGGGATCCAGAGTCTTGTGCAGGGGCAGTGCTCCCTCTGCCGCTCCTCATCTGTGCTCCCGCTTCCTCTGTGTGCTCCATAAACACTTGGGCTGACACATCCCTTACGTGCTGTAACGCCCGTTCAGGTAACTGTCCTCTTCCCTGGGTTGTGACTGTAGGAACCACTTTCTCACGCGTTTCCATATCCCCAGAACTTGACACAAAGTAGGCCATTCAATATATATCTCTTGAACTGTCAAATTATTATGATAAAAATATTTCCAAAATTATAAAGGAAGGACCAGTATGTGACTAGATAGGAGTAGAATGAAGACACAAAGACACCATTGCTGAATGTTTCCAGAAGTTGTATTTGCAATGGTGTGAAAACTCCAGAGGAGGACCAAGAGAAGGCTAGAACCCTGTTCGAGGATTAGGATGACTTGTTTGTTTGAGTTTATTTTGAAGAAAATGTCTAAGGCCTAAAACTTTTCTTTTTTTAAGGTTCTAACTCAGTTTCAAAAGAATAAAAGGCAAAACCAAACAAGCAGCACTGTATTCTTGTCTAAGAAAATAGTGTTTTCATAATTCCTACATCATTAAGCTTAATTCCTGAGAAAAATGAAAAATGGTTAATTTGCATTTGTTCAGCATTACATATTTTAGTTAAACAGATTGGGTCATTCATGACTTATCTTACGTGCCTTTAATAATCCCGTTAGTAGTCTGACCTATCTTGAATTCTGGTTTGCAAAAGCTGTTTAAGATACATCTGGTAACGTATATTTTAAGAACAAAAATTCTGTGATATTTTCCTTTGAATAAGTCTTTTTGTCTTGGAGTACTTACCCTTGTTAATGCTGCATTGTTTTAGAATTTACAGTCCTGAATTTAATTCTGAATTCTCCCACTAATTTGACTAACTTTGTCCAAGTGACTCTTCTACCCTGTGTGTGAGAATAAAAATCGGCATCAAATCTCACTCTATTGGAAAACCTACAATAATGCTTTCAAAGCACTTAGTATTCCTAAGGCAAAATGTACTCTATAAACCCAGAGTTTCATTCTTTCTCCAAGTGCACTGCAACTAATAAAAAAAAGTTCAAGTACATGATGGAATTTCTTTTTCCTGCATAAATAATTACAATGACATTTTTACAATAGACACTCCAGGGGCCACTGAAGAAGCTACAAACTCATCTAAGTTTGCTCACACAGGTGTCTCAAAGAGCAGCACCCACGATGTATTGAAGTCACTTCCTCACTGAGTTTTAGGTATCCCATTGCTTTTCATTTTTCACATATCATGTATAGAATAATAGATTATTTGATAAAAAGCAAGAAAAAAAAAGACCTAGAGATATATTTTCCACCACTCTTGAGGTATACAAAATTAACTGGCCACACTTATATATATATATATGTGTGTGTGTGTGTGTGTGTGTACATTTATATTGATATAAATATGTATATAAATATATTCTGTATCATATATATATATCAGCATCTATCTATATAAACAGGAGCCCTTGCCCCATGTACAGAAGAGACTGCAAGGATTTAAATCATATTGGGTGATAATACTCTTGTTTTAAAACCATTTTATAAGCCAATATATTTTCAGGAATCTTGAGATTATGAAGGTAAGATGAAGAGCAGAAGTGTGTAAGTCCCCTGAGCTTTGCAGGAAAAGAAAAAAGCCATAATGTGTAATGTCAGTGGCATATTTTTAAGTATTTACCATGTGTGTGGTGGTATGCACTTTTTTTTTTAGATATTTTAATCTATTGTTGCCTCCATATTTATCCAATTTAGTGGCACCTTCTGTTTTTACTTTCTTCCATATGTACCCCCCATGTTAGAGGCTCTCACTAAG
Organism: Helogale parvula; assembly: GCA_004023845.1. NCBI lineage: Eukaryota > Metazoa > Chordata > Mammalia > Carnivora > Herpestidae > Helogale > Helogale parvula. The sequence goes on along the minus strand of PJEM01001730.1, from coordinate 177,820 downwards.
CTCTTCAATGTCCTCACATTACTTTTGGAAAAAGGGCCATACTTCTTAACAAGGATTAAAGGCTGGGGACACTCTGTTTCCATAATCTCTCTCCTTGGCTCTTTCCCAACACACTATAAAGACAGGGCACGTTTTTCATCCTGCATAGTTAGCCATTTATCACCTAGCCGAGTGCTCTTCTTCTCTGTGATGAAAACCCATTCCACTCCACCTGCTTTCTGTCTTCAAACTTGCGGACCACAACTCATGCCAAGGCTCAGCAACCAAAGTGACGTTTTAGTTTTGAAACTACCCTTTGTTACATGATCATGTCCTTGTTTGGAAAATGGGTCAGTTTGGTTAACCTTGCACTTGAAGTAACGTATCGACACATTTCTTTCAGAAAATTCTCTTCCCTGATATAACTCTAATTTTTGATTCCACTGTTTCCTCTTCCATTCTGACAACTGTTATGGCAAGTTATGTGTTTGAACTGATGGAGTTCAATTCAAATTGGTGTTATTCAAGGCTAACTGGACCCTTCCTGCTGCTCCACAAATCTTTTCACTTCTTTTTAGCTTTTGAATTCTGAACATTAGCTATCCTAAGCTAATTTATTCTCATCAAGAGCTGGCTTCCCTCTCATTATAGGACTTTCTTCTCTATTTTAATAAAGTGACCAAGACCATCTAATGCTACCTCTTTCTGCTATGCCTTAAAATAGACTGATTGCTCTGTCCTCTCCCATATTTTTCATCTCAGAGGAACAGCCCTCCATTTTTATTTCCAAGATTATCATTGGTGTAGTAATAATGTAGCAGGCCATCTCTTGGATGGATCTCATGATTCATCCAATGTCACGATGAGTCATGAAGAGAGTGAATTATCAAGGTGATCTTGGGTTTCAGATGCCTACTGGGTCTAATGCCTTTCATATTTTCCCATATATCTCCTCTTTCTTCTGTGTTCTCACCCTCTGCTTACAGGCTTACAATCTCTCAGCGTAGAAATTCTACTCACATGTGCTCCCCTGAAGTTAGCTCTCTACCCTACAGACTCATTGCATCAGGCTTTGCAGAATTATTCTTTGCAGATTAGTCCAGCCCTTTATAATCATTCCCTCCTTGATTGAGGGGATTTGCTATGTCTCTATCACCTACCCTAGAGTATCAGGATTAGAGTTACGGAGGGGTGTCTTGCTGGCTCATTTGGTAGTCTATGTCCCTCTTGATCTCAGGGTCATGAATTCAGGCCTCACGTTGGGTGGAGAGCTTATTTATCGATAAGTGTATGTGAATACGTCGCATATATGGCAGTGAATACTTTTTTTTTTAGTAGGCAATGGAAATGACAAAGAGAGACTAATGAAGCATGTTGGACTCAGGGGCTTGATTAAGCTGATGTTCTTTCCTTGTTTGATCAGTAGGCCACATTCTGATTACTTGACATGTCCGCCAATAATTTTCTAACAGAAAGAACGAAGGTACTTTCCTGTGAATTTGCAATACCAAAATGATTTAGTCAGGATAAATATTTTGAAAATACTAGCCTGTTTTCAAGATTCTAGGTTTGTACGGTTCTGTATGTAAGTATGCATCTTTATGCATAATATGCAGTGCACCAGCTCTATCAAAAACTGGATACATTCACTACAGAAATTTTGAAAGAGGAAATATTGACCTTCAGCTTCCTCTACTTCTTTTCTATGAGGCTCCTGCCTGCTCCCCCCCCACACCCCCACCCCCACACATGTTTACCAGGACCCAAGAGCCCTCATACTGCCCCTGGCTCCTACAGCACTTTACCTGGGTCTGAATGGATCTGGGTTTCTGTTTATTGGTCCACTTTGATTTAAACCTCAACCTAGACAGTTTTCTGAACATCTCCCTGGTTTTCTTGATAAGGCTGTATGCCAGTATACTGATAAAATTATCCTTGCTGATATAATATTATGTTTTTACAGTTACCATAACATGTGGATAATTTCCAAGATACAACATTGTAATATTAATAGTGGATCATGTTAAGCTTGAAGGCAGACTAATAAGAGTAATGTTTTTGAGTTTTTTGGTAAACGTGTTAGTTTTTCAGCAACTTTTGAGCTTTTCACTGGTTAAATCATAGTTTCTTAGCATGGATCTTTGGGTTACATGAGGACTCCAATATTGCCTGCAGACTCCCACGTGTTTGTGAAGAGCAAAAAACAGTAAAAATAGTTGCAACAATTGCATATGCATGTGTGTATAGATACATATTATATGTTACTATGTATATTATTTTTCTGGAAAAATAGTCCAAAACATTACTCACATTTTTTAAAAACTTTACACTTTGGAAGGGAGCCCATATATATGCATGCATTAAAAAATTAGTGAAAAGTTCCAGTGGCTGCTGTTGTTTTCTTGTTTATAGTCATTGTACTGTTTGATGTGTACTGTGTATATATATGTGTGTATATGTATAGATACACACACACACACACACACACACACACACACTCTATACCATGCATATGGTATGGTGTCTCTTTACATAAACAGCTTGCTACACCTTGAAACATTTGTTTGCTACTCAGAAATACAGCTCGTCCTTCTTTTACCTGAGAATCTCAAAATATTCATGGGTAATTTTTCTTTGCAAAATGAATTGTTCCCTGGTCAGTTTCCCCTCTTAATAGCTCAGAGTTACTAATCTTTTAAATTAGTCACAAAGAAGTAAATAAAGTAGTCACAAATAAATCACAAAAGACAGTTCACAACATTTAGTTTTACTTTGTTTATTTTTAAAACGTTTTTTTAATGTGGAGATTTCAACTTCATCTTCCGAGTATATATTTGAAAAACATGTAGTTGAGTTCTGCAATAATATTCACTTTCAACTAAGGTAGAAACAAAAATGGAACTTCCGACATACCTAACCCATGAATTTGAATATAGATTGCTTCATAATATCGCCTACGGTATTGTATCTGGAAGTAAATTGGTAGAAGAGAAAATGCTGTTAATTTTATTAAAATTAACTTTGTGCTTCATCAGGGTTTTATGTATTTTTTTAATGTTTGCCCTAAGGTATTTCTAGTTAAAACAAAGGGCCTCATTTGGAGTCAGAAAGGATGGACCCCTGGCACCATGTGAGGGTCCTGTTGGCTGAGCTTCAATAGCTCAGTAGTGTTCCTGCAAAACACTTCCCGCTCCCCTGGGCACACTGTGTCTTTCTACTTTTCTTTTTAAAGATACATGTAAACATAAGCATGTGGATTATAAAAATACCTCTGACCTCAGTGTTTCTGCATATAAATTATTTTCAAAACAGGTGTCCAAAACATTTACTTGACCAGAGATAGTACTTACTGTGCTTAAAATCATGTTTGTGCGTACAAATTAAAAGTATTCACAAGAAGCGGTAGTGAGTGCACTTCTCATTTAACGCCAAGGCCTCTCTTGCTGTGCTCGATTAATTGTCACTGAGTGCAATTTTATCATAGTTAAAATGAATTCAAGCCTATTTCCCGCTAGTGATAATTTTGGAGGGTTAGAGAAATTAATATTCCTCAAAAACTAATTAATAATCTCTAAAGAATCATTTGCATAAAGGATGTTAGAGTCTTGCAGCCATTATGTGTTGTATGCAACTAATTAAAAGGTCCATTTTCATTATTGCACGTAGCCAGGAGGTGACAGGTGTGACCACTCCAAATGGCCAAGCAAAGGCTAAGTGATGGAGACATCATGTGGCATTCTTTCTTCCAAAGGGTTACACTCACTTTTTTAGTAAGGTCTGTTGGAAAGAAGGAAGGATGAAAGGAAGAGGAAGGAAGGGAGGAAGGGAATGAGGGAAGAAGGAAGGGAAGGCAGGAAAGCCCATCCAAATTGCAATGATGGTCTTTGAACTTAAGCTTTGTTCAGCCATCAGCTTCAGAACTTTCCATGGTCATTCGACTTGAGTCTGGTTCATTTCTGCCTTTTACCATTGTACAGTGCCTCGAGATGAAGTGTGGATTTCACCATAAACCTGCATGGAAACAGGTTCCTTATATAATACATATTTTTATATTAGCAGAAATAAGTTTCCAGCTTTTCATTTGTTTTGATGTCAATTTATTACAAGAAACCATTGCCTGGAAATAGAGCTACTGTACTGCTCTGCTGAAAATTACTGTGCATAACAGCCTTAATATGTTAAATTTGTTTGACTTATTGGTAGAGCCCACCAAACAGGCTCCACACAAGAGAGCATAATTCTTCGCAGACAGAAGATCCATTCATTATTTCTGTTATAATTACAGCGAAAACATTATCGATAAATCAAGCCGAAATAATTACTCTTTGAAAAGGAAGGGATATTAGCTTTCCGATGGCACAGAAGATGTTGTGTATAAAATCTGTTAGCTTGCTCACTCTCAACCTCGCTGGGACAGCCCAGAAATATCAAATGCGACTTTCCACATCATTTCCTCCACCAAAGTTCATTTCCACCATCAACGGTGGTGAAATTACAGGGCTTCAAACAGAACACATGGAACAAAAATCATTTTATCTGAATGAGGTTGTAACATCAACCCCCCACCCCAACCTCAGCATAAGAAAACAAAATAAGGAGTTTTTATAGCTTTGAAGACAATCCGCAGGAGGTAGATTTTCCCCAATAGCAACAGCCTACTGAAAAGTGTGGGCATAGAAAGCATTTGAATTACTAGCTAGCTGAACATGATTCACAATTCTCAGATAAACTTTTTTTCCCACTGCTCTGAATATGTAGAAAATTACTTGAAGAAATAACTATGGAAAACAAGAAAACTAAAGTCAGCAGTTGAAAATGGAGAAAGTAGTGTTGAATAGCTTGGCCAAATAACTGACATTTGTGGAAACACCGCTCATACGTGATATTGGTGGACTCCATATCTGAAGATAAGATGGGGACTGATGGCATTGTCAGTTGTCGGCATTAAGGTAACTGCAAGGATCCACATGGAATCAGGAGTCTTTCTGCTGTGTATCTGAAGAATCTTTTGGCTTCGGGAAATGGTTGTTTCTGGCTGTTCTCTTCCCTTAAAATGCCCAAGGCTTTTGCTAAATGTGAATGACCTCATTTCTGATTGCTGTGCGCCAGGTCGGGCCGTCTGCTGTGGTTATTTCCCAAACGTCGACAGTTACTCCACATTGTTTCAAATCGTATTTCTGTCTTCTCAAAGCTTTTCTTCAGGCCACTGTGCTTAAAGCCATCATAGGGCATTCTAGGAGCAGACCTCTCTCACAGTCTTACACAACGTAATAGGAAAAATACAAGAATTACTGCATTTGCTGCACCACACAAAATGGGAACATTTGCTTAAAAATGTCCCTAAAGGATGTCGCTGAATATTTGCATCAAGAAAAATCTCTTTAATTACAAAAGAGCAAAACAATGATTTCAACATTAAAATAAAACCCTGGGTTAGCAGTGCTCTGAATGACCCCCCAAAGAGACCTAGCGTTCTTACTGAAATAGACAAAAATGTTACCCGGTCTACACTGTAAAAGAGAACAGACAATCCCTAGTTCGCAGGCTTTGAGTGTGGGAATTATATATAAACCAATTTAGAAGAAGCAGTAGAATATGGAGTTTAAGCTTAAGAGTTATAGAGGATTGAGTTGAGATTCAGTGGGTTAACATAGTTCTTCACAAAAATAAACCGTGCGTCTCATATTTGTAGAGGTCCTTCTGAAGTAATCAGAAATCATTTGGATCCTCATTCTTAAAAAGATTTTACATGAGATTCTCTATCTTAAAGATATTTTATGAGGTTGTATTACTGTGACTTCAAGTTCACTGAGGGACAAGCAGAACATGAATAAATGTGTGCAAATCACATAGTATTTTGAGTGTGTGAAGTATATGCACGGCTCGATGGTTTTTACTTTGGTAATATTTTGTGTGCGGCATGAAGAGGAGTTCTGAGGTGGTATTAAAACTCACATAGTATGTCTTCAATAATCAGTACGCAGTTCAAATCACGCTGCTTCCCACTCACCCCACTCAGGAAGTGAAAGCCTTTCAAAACAAATAGGTTTAATTTTTAACTGTGTGTGCCTGGGTCGCAGAGGGAGATCAGGCTGACTGGGTGTGATCTTTGGGGGAATGCAGAGAAATGATGGTGGTTTCGAAGGCTCAGAGAACAAGATGGCGGCAGAAGGAGCCTCTGGAAATACTGACCCTTCATTTTAGTAACAAGTACATTTCATAATAGGGACTATATTATAGGATAGGCATATTGTGTGTGAGATAGAATTACTTTAATAGCATAAAAATATTATATAATGCATATATTTCATGATGTGTTATATTATGTATGATAACTTTGGAGACTTAATACTCACTCTCTCTGTATTACATGGGACTTTGACATGAGAAGATTTCATGGAGGGACTAATGATTCCTGCTTTTATTTTTGCATTTCCTTCCACTTGTCCTAATTTCATGATATAATTTGAGAAGACTTACAGGCAAATGATTCTAAATTATACAAATAATTGCATTGAGTTTTACTTAAAATAATTATGTTATTTACTTAAAATTATTATTTATGCGTGTAAACTATTAGGAGTTAAATATGATGATAGTATTATTGATAGTTAGTCTCTACTTGTGTATTAGGTTCCATATGCTAAATAGTTACTTAAAATGATTCCTCAGGAACAATTATGGGGGGACTTCACTCTAATATGAGGCGGACCTCATCTGGCAAAGGCATATCATATCTGACCTTTGATGTTTCTACATTGATCTGCAGTATGTGCTTATTAATGAGTTGGGAAGTAGAGGAAGAGACCATGTATTGGGCCCTGGGTGAAATATCAGATTTGCCTTCCAGAGGCACAGATTTGTGGTATAGGGACCACGAGGGCCAGGATGGATGTTGAGTAGGGAGGCCAATCTGGGGAAGGGAACAGGGAACCTACACATGGTTGGGAAGCCTTTTAATCCAGAGAAAGAAAAAGGCTGAGCTGTGAGATGGGCAGAGATGAGGAGACAAATTAAGGTGCGAAGAGCAAGGAATCCCAAAACTACAACGAAAAGCCTGAGAACTACAAGCATCAGCAGAGAGCCGTTGACAGAAAATTGAGTGAGTGAGTCAGATGAGGTACTTATACATTACTCAGAACACAGAGGCAAAGGAAAAGATAAAATAGTGATCGGTAAGACAATGACTACAAATGCTTTGTATTAAGCTTGTAAAAGAATAAAATCCCGAATCAGAAACCAAACCAATGGAACGGAAGCAATTAAAAAACAGGAAGAATATAATATGAATGAAAACAACTGTAATGAAGTAAACATAAAATATCAAGCCTGAAAGAGACTGCTATTCTCTAGGCTTAATTGAAGAAACGACCCTCACCTACAGAAGCACTCGGGCATCTTCAGTCTCAAAAAGATGATAAAATCTGACTGGCTATCAAGCAGAGCAAGAGGAAGAAAATCTTGCTTACTAAAACAACAACAGCGCTGAAAAATCTCAGCATAATAGTCTTCCAAAACACAACCTACCAGAGGACAGTAGGACAATAACCAAGCATGAAATTTTGAGAGAAAACAGTTTTGATATAAAAGGTCGACACTGAAGTGAGTTGATGTTTACCTGTAAATGCAACAGAAAGGTAATGGTTTTCCAGACGCTGAGGTAGTATAAGGAGAGTGACTGTCTCAAAGACTCAACTTCTACTGAGCAAAGGACTTAGAGATACGCACAAAGGAAGAATTTAAGGTGTAGCTCATAATATTTAAGTGCTTATGAATTCAGGATGACTGAAATATTAACATGAAATGACAAATCTAGATCAGTTCCCATTGGAATCAATAAAACAAAAGGCTATATTTATGATGTGTGAAAAATAAAATAGTAACCACTTGGGCTGATATTTCAAGATTGAATTAGTAAGAAAATAGAAATGAGAGGTAATAGGTAGACGGGTCAAAGATATATTTTTTTTTCAGTATGAGGGAAAAGTAGGTTAATATTTTTGTGCATTTCCTTACCTTTCATGTTAGGAGAAGTAAACTCATATAGATTTTGGAAAACTTAGAGACAAAGTGCATTGGAAATTTTTTAAAAGTCTGACTTCTGGGGCACTTGGATGGCTAAGTCGGTTAAATGGCCGACTTTGGCTCAGATCATGGTCTCACAGTTTGTGGGTTTGAGTCTCACTGTCAGCTCAGAGCCTGGATTCTGTTTTAGATTCTGTGCCTCCCTTTCTTTCTGACCCTCCCCCACCCCCCACTCAAGCTCTGCCCTCTCTCTCTCTCTCTTTCTCTCTCTCTCTCTCTCTCTCGCTCTCTCTCTCTCAAAAATAAACATTAAAAAATTTTTTTAGAAGTTTGACTTCCTTATCATTGCACAGAGTAAAAGAAGAGTTTTGAACATGTTACAGTAGGCAAAATAAATGAAACAAGAGGGGGTCTAATAAACCAGAAAATATAAAACAATGGAAACAGACCCAAGATCAACAGTTACTCCTCTAAATGGTCCTAGGATAAAGTCCTCTACTGATACAAAAATGCTCTCAGATTGTGTGAAAAACAAAAACTCAGGTAAATTCAATTGTATGCTGTCAACAGTGTAAAAACCTAGAACAGAGTTACACTGAAGGTTTTCAGGGAATGGATACACATTTATCAGACAACCAGGAGAAAGATGAACTAGCATTTCATAAGGTTAGACAAAGTAGAATTTAAGAGAATAAAATGAGTAATTTTTCTATCTATGGACAAATATTGCATTCCATAATAAGGCTATAATATTGAGTCTCACTGAAATGTGAATTCCTCGGGGACACAGTGACGGGACAGACACACTGACGGGTGCATAATGTTCCTTGAATGAAATAAAAAAGCTTTTTAAACAAAATGGGCCAAAGAAGGGTAACTTTTTATTGGTAAGACTTAATAATTGCTCACTTTTGCCTGTGTGTGGTGTGCATTACAGAAGGCTAATTACATGCATTAACTCCTACAAGTATAATTCATAATGAAGACAATCCAGTCAAGTAACAGAGCAGCGAAGTATCTATTACAAAAGCCTTCAAAAATCTAAGGTAAATTGAAAAATGCACAGTTACTGAGTCATTAATAAACCACTCTCTTTAAATTATTGTGAAATACATAAAATGTAAAGAAGCAATTGCGAGCTCGAACAATATAATTAAGAAAACTATTAATATATGTGAAATAGAGAGCACCTTTTAAATAAGGTTGTATAAATGAAAAAGCAAATGTTATCTATTGTGTGTAGAGTGGTATTCATTGAGATAGGAAATTGGAGGTTATGATCAGTTTTGGAAATCTAGTTTGACACATTTTGATATTGACAATTTGCTGACATGTGCAATGACAGGCTCACCTTTTAGTTTAAAAAATTTTAGTCTGCTAAATAATTCACTACTGAGTGACTGAACGCAATGAAGTGCAACTCCAACTTATCTGGAAAGAGAAGCTTATTTGAACAGTACCAATCAACCATCAAATTATGCTAATGGGACACAGGAGGGATATGACTGAAGGGACGCAGCCCTATGGGTAGGTGGGTCAGGGATGATTCTCAAAGGAAGGGACGTTGTAAACTGGATGCACATTTCTAGAGGTGTTTGGTACAGATACCACAAACATTTCCATATTATATTTAATGATCTTTTTTTTTTTTTACTTCCTTCTTCATCCTTCCTGATTTCTTCTTAGCAAATGATAGTCATCCTTGCTTTTTGAAACACTCCAATTCAGGTGTTCTATGACTTCTCTGGTAATTTACCTTTAGCCTCACTCACTAGTTTCTCTTCTTCTCCTGTGTCTAAACATCTAAACATTGAAGCTTCTTGGGAATAAATCACTAATTATTATTCCTTTTATTCTATTCTACCTGTTTCTCCCCCAACCCCAACTCCATAGACTCAGAAACACTCTTTAGTAACCTGGATTTTCGCATGAAATACTGAAAGCCAGTAATGTTAGTAATAATGGGAAATGGAAGAGTATAACATGTGTGACTGAGATTGCATTGATTCTAAAGATCAATTTTGAGATGCTTGGCTTCTTAACAATTTTCAGTCTTTGATCCTTGAACATGGTATATTTCTTCATTGATTTAAACCTTCTTTAATTTCTCTCAGTAATGTTGTGTAGTTTACACTATACGTATCTGCCCCAAATTGTTAAATTTATTTTAAATATCTTGTTTCTGGATGATATTGTAAGATGAATCAGTTTTTAAATTCAATTTCCCAGTTTTATTTCCCTGCTTTTCTATAAAGATATAATTAGGGTTTGTTTTTTTTACTGACTGTACGTTCTGCATCTTGCTAAATTTGCGTATTAATACTAGTAACTTTGTTGAATATTCCTACAGATTTTCTCTGTAGAGGATCATGAAATCATTCCCACTCTGTTTGAATGTTATTTTATTTTTCCCCTTCTTGCATCTTAACAACATTAGGAGATGAGAGTGGGGTTTTTAATTTCTGATCTTATTGGGAAATTATTGTCTTTCCACTTTTAGTGTGATGTGGACTCTACTGTTTTTCAAGGTAAGAAAATTCTCCTCTATCTTTTTTCTTTAATGTTTTCACCAGGGGAATATATGGACCTAGAGGATTTAAGTTTTATTTTATTGTCTCATGGGAAGGTTTTTAAATTTAAAAATTAACTTTCTTTAATAGATGTAAGGGTCTTCATATTTTCTACTTTTCCTTGAGTCAGTCTTCGTGTGTTTTAAAAATCTGCCTAGGGGCTCTTGGGTAGTTCAGTTGCTTAAGCATCCTACTTCAGCTCAGGTTATGAGCTCGTGAGTTTGAGCCCCACGTCGGGCTCTGTGCTGACAGCTCAGAGCCTGGAACCTGCTTGCAATTCTGTGTCTCCCTCTCTCTGCCCCTCCCTGCTCATGCTCTGTCTCTCTTTTTCTCAAAAATAAACATTTTTTAAAAATCTGTCTAACTCAACTAATTTGTTAAATTTACTGACTTGTTAAGTATTCATATTCCCCTATTAATCTAGTATCTGCAGTGATGTTACTTGTTTCATTTGATAATGTGCATCCTCTCTCTTTCTCCCCCTTGATCAGTCTAGTTGGTGTGTTATCAATTTTATTGATTTTCTTTCAGAGAATTTATTTTCATTGTTACCTGTTCATTGTCTGTTTTATCGATTTTCGCTGTTTGGTGGAAGTTTATTTTTATTCCTATTTTGCTGAGAGTCTTAAAAGTATAAATAAGTGTAACTTCTTTGTTAAATGGACAGTGTTCTGTGGACACTCAAGGGAGGAGACTCTACAAAGCCTGTATGACAGAGGGCGTGAGTTCTGGAGGGGATCTTAGAACTCCACCTGCCACAGGCAGGTACAGAATAATCTTCATGTAGAGCCTGTTAAACCTATTGCTACTTTGTTAGCCGTCTGCGTTCCTTACTGAATACCTCAAAGGATCAGTGAGGATTTTCTATTCTGAGTGATTAGAACTAAAATGTCCCCTTTTGCTGCGTGAGCTCTGAGAATCATTTAGTTCATTGCTTTCTAATATTCTTCACCTGGCCTCATCGAATTTCACTCTTTGCCTCTGCCTTTTAGTTTCCATCAATAAACTTAAGGGAATATTAAGCAGATTTTTGGAGCTCTTTCTCATACAGATTTTGCTTCTTCGGTATGCTGTTCTGGTTTTCTCCGTCTCCTTAAACTTTGATCTCTTTCTTTTCGACTAAGAGAGACTGATTCACCTCTAGGCAGCAAGCGGGGGTTTCATAGAATGATCATGTTTGTTTTCTTTCCTTTAGAGATGGCAGTCTTGTGCTGCTGATTAGCCAACATCTGAGAACAGTTTCCTTATGTACTTCGTCAAGTTATCTATTTATTAACAGTAGGAGGGAAATTTCAGTATTAGGAAATCTAAAATGGCCTGAAGCAGAAGACTCCATATTTGAATATTGAAGGAAGGTGTCTGTACCCAGATAATGGAGGGTGGGATATGGAAATGATCAGTTATTCTCCAGCCTTGATTTGGGTTTGTTTCTGTATAAAAACATTAATCTGTTTCCAAGTATTGAATGTTGATCAGAACTAGATTTAAATAGTGGGGCATACAATTTTAGGGTTAGTACAAATGAATGGTACCTTATTCTGCTAGTAATTCTGTGCCAGTATCTAAAATAGAACCTTTTTCTCTTCACCTCAAGAGTTAAGTATGTTTTTTCTTGTATCCATTTCTACATATCCATCTCAAATTAGGAAAACTTATTGGAGGCGGTCAATGAGAGGATGTGACCGTTGGTTGGCCTGTGAGCTGGACCCGGACAATTGGAGGGGTCTCATCCCTCCCCTTTCCTTGGAACATTCATTCCATCCATTGTTCCTGTGCTGGGATCCACTTCAAGGATGCAGCCCGAGAGAGCAGTGTGTTGTTGAGACCATCTGGGCGGTAGCCATGACTGAGCCCCATGAGGGCCTCTATTCAAACTTTTAAGACTTGGTGGTAGGTGCAGAGATCTACTCATCTTTTGGCCAGGACAACCCCCAGAAGAAAGTCCTCCTGCCTATTAAATCTGCTGCCCACCCGCCTGGAGCAGTCTGCCTCTGTCTTGCATATCTCCTTGCCCTCTGTCTGCAGGGACCAGTTTGTGAACCAGCAAAATTGGACTTGGAATTTGTATCATTCAGCTACAGACACAAAACACCTTGGAGAGAAGCAAGAAGTCTCCTAGACCAAGAGGTCCCTCTATTGGAGGTTTCAGATTTTTACCATAGCTGAAGTGGTTTAGAGGGTCTCATCCATGGGGAAATACCTCTAAGGTGAGGCCAAGTTGACATCAACTTTCTGGAGTACGCTGTCCCATGTCCATTCCTTCTCTTTTCAGTACCCCTTAGAGTGTTAACTTGGCATCAAGTTCCAATGCTGGTTTGGAACTGAAGCTCTAAGGTTCTGGTTGACAGTATTTTTATCAAACATTGAAAAAAATGCTGGTTTCCTAGGTTATTCTCTTTCCTTAGTGTATTTTGTATATGGAGATGTAGGAAGGATATATGTAATGCCAACGTCTGAATATTCAAGGCTTACATGCCAAGTATAATCCAGTCATTCTCCATGTCAGAGACCGGTCTCAGCTTAATCAAAGAAGAATTTCTGGGAGTCAGTTGCCATGATCACTAGTTTCTGGAAATTCCCTAGGTGATTTTATATGCAATTGGTTCTGAGAACCACCCTTTGGATGAAGGCCCTTAGAAATCCCTTGTTTTCTGTTTGCACGTCAACTGTAACTGAAGAGTCATTTTGCGAGCCATTCTGCAGGTGCCTATAGTTTGAAAATAGTTGTATAAATTATGCTAGTTTTCTTTCTTAAAAGGAACATTTGCATATAACTTATGATCTAGTACAGTACATCCAAACCTGTTTAGAGTTTAGCATTAATTTCTAATGGTTCTCTTTTATATAATTTAACGTGTGAATTTATTAAAATATTCTAAGCCTGCTCACCCTCAGGGTGTGTAAGAATGATCCGCGTTCCTGGGAGCAAATTGCAGATCAGCATTTTTAATGCTGCCTAAGATCCTTTGTGTGTGTTTTTTAAAATTACCAACATAGATCAAGTTTATGTTAATTGTATGAAAAAGCAACAGAAATAATCAGTAACATTTACACAACTTTAAGTAGTTAACCTAGTTCTGAGGCAGCAGAATTATCCAAGAGTCAGCACCTTAAAGTAAGTAAAACATGTAATAAAGCATTTTCTTTGACTACTTTTTTATCCTTTTTCCTTTTTTGGGGGGATGCTAGGGGTAAATGTGTGTTGATGTTGTGGTTGTCCTGATGTGGTTTAAATCAAAGTTATCTCAATCTAAGCTCAACGCATTTCCTTATATATGTTAGGCAGTACTCTGTGAATGCCTTCTTTTTTCTTCAGGTTCCTTGCAGGTCTTAACAGGAGCAGAAATGATGCCAAAGGGACAGTAGAGAAACAGGCATGAGAATTCCCTTGTGCAAAATTACACACACAGAATACAGAAAACAATACCTGTACTTCAAAAACTTTTGAGAAATCAACGATGCATTTGTTGAGTGCATAGTTCTGTATCTTATTGACTGAACAATAACCCATCTTTTTCTTGAAAAGAAGGCCTCAGAGTAACGCAAAAGAGGAAACAAATCCTAGAAAGGAGTGGCTGTGTACTTCCTTAGAGGTTCTGTAGCATTTTCTGTCTAAATCACACACTGATTCTCTACATGATCACATTGTCCTTCCAAATAAGTGTATTATTCCATCAGTGAAAAGTGAATAACAAACCAGGATTTTTTTTGTTTTGAATCTAAGATGTTAGGAGCACAGGTGTCATTGAACAAAGGTCCCAGCAACTTCAATGATGACCTGTGATTAACCGAAAGCCCGAAGAGTCTTAAAACTCTTACTGACCTTTCAAGGATTAGAACGGCTCCCTTATACTTCCTTCCTTTCACCTACTTCCTGACTGTCTTGTCACCGCACTGGACCTTTTGTGACATGTCTGTCACTGACAGATTCTTATTGGTGTGTTTGTGTATTTTCAGTCCATTGCTCTTCTGCAAGTTTCTTCCTTAGACACATTTATATTTTTTTAGGACATTATAGACATGGCAAGAACATTTTTTTTATTGGCTAGTGATGATTAATTTTATGTTCATCTTGACGGGGCCAAGGAATACTAGATCTCTGATAAAATGTAATTTCTAGGTGTGTCTGTGAGCATATGCCTGGAGGAGATTACCATCAGAATAGGTAGGCTGAGCAGAGAAGGTCTCTCCCCCCACCGTGCAGGTGGGCGTCATCCAGTTCACAGAGAGCCGGCGTCAGACAAAAAGGCAGAGGAATATGCTCTTTCCTAAGTTCGGACATGTGTCTTCTTCTGCCCTTGGACATCAGTGTTCCCAGTTCTTGGACCTTTGGACTTGGCCTGAATTGTGACACACCCTTGCCTGACTGTCCAGTCCGTAGATGGGAGATCTTGGGATTTTTTAACCTCCATAGTTATGGGAGCCAATTCCTATAATAAGTCTCTCACCCGCCCTCCCCCCCCTCATTTCTTCTGCCTCCCTCCTGCCCTACCCCCAGTATATGTGATATACAGGTGTCCCTGCTTTTGAAAGTTTATGTTATGCCACTTTGCTTTTCTGAAAGATCTATATTATTCCCTGTTTTTGCAACAAAAAGAAATCAAAGAGGATTATTGCTTTTATGAAAAAAGACAAAAAGCAAAAATGATGATCAGTATTGGTTTCGGCTAGGACTGTTAGAGAAGCAGTGGACGTGCTGGGCAGTGACAGTGCCACCAGCTCCGTACCTGGGGACGCACACTCCGCACCCCAGCATGAGGCCACCAGAGCTTTGAAATCTCTCTGTGAGCATCTGCGCTTTGTCTCAATTTGCTTTGTGTGTCCATTAGCAAGAGGTGACCCAAGGTACCAGAAAAGCCTAAGAGGGGTGTATTTTTTTGAATCCGAGAACACTCAAATATTTTTCCATATGGATTAATTATAATTAGTCTTTGCTTTTTGCCATTTTGGCTTATGCACATTTTCCTAGGAACATTCTACTTTCAGATAGTGGAGGAAAACCATATATATTACATATACATATAATATCTAGATATTATATGGGTAGATATGAGTTTATGTTTCTGCTTTTTTTGTGGGTTGACTTTGTTTCTGATTACATTTCCCTAACAATAATCAAATAAAATTTTTGAAATTGTCACCAAATATTGTCTTTACTGATGAATCCGAGATCCAGGAAAGACCCGAAAACTGGCCTGTTAAGGCTCACAATTTTGGTCAGGGACAGAGCCATGAGTAGAAGCCACAGAATCAGCTTTCAGTATAGTGCATTTTGCATACCCCTCATGGCTCTTGTCCATATTCAAAAGCTTAATTGTTTTTGAATGTTCTCAATATGACCAAGCTAATAAATCCAGAGGAATCGTTTTCCCCATGCTTCAATGGAAGCGAATCAGCATGGGTTGACTTCTAAGGTTATTGACATTTTCTAAGTGATAGCTGCTCATTGTAACGTGTAAAGACTTAGTTAGCAGACTTAATGAAAATCCAATCCTTTCTCTACTTTAAGGATGCTGCGTTAAGTAAGAGGAAGAGAGAGAGAAAGAAGAGAGGGATGGAAACCCTGCAAACATGAATCAATTTATTAATATCGTTTTGGCTAGTCCAATAGGATATGACATGAAACATATTTATAGGATTGAAACATATACATGTATTAATGTTAATGAGAAAAACTCAAAGAAGTGATGCATAGCTATGGGATTGAGGAGTAATAAAAAATAGATGGTAATAAATGTTACACTACAGTAGTTTTGACTGCGCAGGGGAAATAGACTTGGAATAAAAACGAGATGGGCAAAACAATCTAACTTATAACACTATGGACTGTAAATTACCCAAAAAAGGGGGGGAGGGGGCAAGAGCCAATTTCTGAAATAGCTTAGATGATAATGAAAGACCGTGAAGGTCTGCGGAAACACTCTTTCATGAGGTATCACCGTAATGTGTAAACGTCTTTTTAAAAATCATCTTGGACATTTATTCTCATTAAAAAAGTTCTAACAAAATATTTAAGGAAAGCAGACTGATAAGCAAGTCAGGGGACTTAATTTTAGATTAGATTAAGCTGTTGCTCTTCTTCCAAACTCTTTGGCTATTATGGCTTATATACTAAATTAAAAAAAAACAAACGCTTAGGGTTAAGGAGAAGGAGGGGTCTCGATTAAATATTACCCTCATTTTAGTGTTTAAATTCGCCCAAAACATTTGGATTTGGGAGAGATGGGATTGGGACGGGTAAAGGAACAGGAAAGATAATGATTATCTGTCACTTATCTCACTTAAATGATTTAACCAAAAAGTGTTCTGTATCATTTACTCTTGCAGTATTTGTTTACTTAAAAGTGATATCACATATGAGCAAAATGCCCATTTCACATCAACATGATCATTGTTAGATAAATTGGAAACAGTGATCGGAAGAAATCCTGCCCTTAATTTGCATTTGGATTTAAGCAAATGCGAAACTGATTAGTATTATGTTCTACCTCATTGCTGTTTACAACATGGTTTTGTCCAGACGGATTTCAAGGAGATTGACTATTTGGTTCCAGGCCACCACAATAAAGTGACTATCACTGATAAACTGAGTCAAGGGAAGTTTTTTGGTTTCCCTGTGCATCTAAGAGCCATGTTTACACTATACTATAGTCTATTAAGTGTGCAATAGCATTTTATCTGAAAAAAAGTACATGCCTTAATTAAAAAATACTTTATTGCTAAAAAATGCTATTATCCATGTTTTCAGTGAGTCATAATCACTAATCATAGATCACCGTAACACATATAATAATAATAAGATGTTTGAAATACTGTGTGAATTACCAAAATCTGACACAGATATAAAATGAGCAAATGCCATTGGAGAAGTGGTTCTGACAGACTGGCTCCTGGCGGGGTTGCCAAAAGCCTTTAATCTGTAAGAAAATGGGGAGTACAAGAAAGGGAAGAACAATAAAACGAGGTATGCCTGTATGTGTCCATAATTTAATATGTGTACGTGAAGCTCATAAATTTCACTTATAATTCAAGTTTGTTCATAAACTTCTTGAACGTATCCCTTCTTATCAGCATCAATGTAAGGTGTGAAATTAAAAATGGGTAAATCATAATTTTTAAAATTTGTTTCTTTGAACATTTATTGCTTGACAGAGTTGGGGGAAAATATCATGACGTGAATGCACAAACAGACTCTCAAACGACTATTTATGAATCGTAAACTCATCCACGTTGATAACAGACTCGGCAACATAAAAATCAATTTTGTTGTAAATTTAGTAGTTCCAAAATAATTGCTTTGTCATTTAAATGAAATTGAAAGTAATCCTGCCTCTCACAGTCACACTGTAATAATTGCAAACTAGCAGAAAATAAGGAAAAAATTATTGAAGCAAAAGCACAGTAACTATTCAGAGAAGCTGCTTTCCTCTGCGGTGTGCATTGTTCCTGCAGGAATAGCTACTAATTGTAGACAATAGAGAACAGATCAAGGAAAAATGGGAATCACTTTATACTCATCAAAGATAAGCCCCGATTAGCATGTCGGCATCTTGTATATTTCGTTCAGTATTTTTTCTATGCCCAAGCTGTGATTGAACTCTTAGTTCACATAGTGTTTTCTCACTAGTTACTATATTGTGAAAATTTTCTCAAGATGGGAAAATTATTCAGATACCCAATTTTGGTACATAAATTATCTTGTATATAGATTTGCCCTAATTAAATGAACTATTTTCTAATTATTGAAAACTTGACTGTTTTATATATATATATGTATATATATATATATATATATATACATATATATATATGTGTGTGTGTGTGTGTGTGTATAATTTGTAATTTATATATAAATTATATATGTAATTTATAAATACATATATGATTTATAACAAGATTGTTATAGTAACAAGATTGTAATGAGGATATTTTTACATATTTTTGTGTCTACTTATGTGGTTATGTACTTAGAAAAGATATCAGAATTAGAATAATTAAGTCGAATGTTATACACATCTTAGAGTCTCTTGATAAAAGTGCCGACTGCTTTCCAGATGTTCAGACTAATTTATATTCCCTGTACCTCCTCGTGAGCCCTGGATGGTGTTGTAAAAAATATGTTTTATATGCTAAAGTATGTTTTCCTTCAGTCACTATAGTAACTACAGAAACTGAATATTTTTGTTGGTTAAGCAATTATACTTTCTTATTTGCTTTTCTGCCCAATCACCTATTTATTATTACATTTTCCTATTTTTCACATATTTTTAAATTGCTTGTATTTGTGTGTGTGTGTGTACACAAACAACATTAATCTTGGCATACTTTCCTATTTTTAAATCAAGTTTAAAAATATGTGATGTTCTTTTTTGGCATTAAGAAGACTTCGTTACTGTGCATTCACATCTTTTGTAATTGCTTTTGTTGTTTTGGTCCTTAGCAAATTGATTCCAGTTCAGCAGTGAGCTAAATATTTCTTTAAATTTTATTTTTTAATAATTTATTTAAATATTCACTATTTTGTCAATTTGAAACCGATTTTAGTTTACAGCCTTAATACTGTTAACGGAGTAGTTCATCCCTTCTCCATTGATTTGTGATAGTTTCTTCAGCATGAAATCAATGTTTATAAACAGTTAAGGTCTATTTTACGGCACTTTACTGTAGTCTATTAATTTGCCTGTTAAATCTGGTATCGCACCAGATTATTATTGCGCTGAATTATTAGACTGGGTTGTTTTGTACAGCCCTGTTTTAATTACTTTATAGCTTACAATCTTTCAATATCCAGAAAGGCATGTCCCTCCTTATTACTCTTCCCAAATTTTCTTAGCTATTATTGATTCTTTATTTTCCCAGGAAGTTTATAGCTAAAGCAAAACAAAACAAAACTATCATAAGGAGCTGACTTGTAATTGTATTGGAAACACAAACTACTAAAATAAAAATTACAGTGTTTGTCTCCTCATTCAGACACATGGTAGATCTCTCCACTTAGCCAAGACTTACTTTTTATTTTCCAGTAATGTTTTTGGGGTTTTTTAAATGGATGTTCATATTTTGAGGATTGTACATAGTTATTTTAAGTTTCTCTCTTCCTGTGGGTTTTTGCCTATACATGGGTGAATTTATTTATATAATTGCGTATAAGAAACCGGGTAGTATTTTTAAATGATTTGTGATATTTTCAGAATCGTTTTCTGCATTTCAGTGAGCTCAGGTGAGCTGGTCTGGCCTTGCCTTCCTGAGGGGCTGCAGCACGACCAGGGACTGCTGGCGTGCTTAGGGCTTACACTCTGCCAGGCTGGATTAAAGCATTTTAGAAGTGCTCGCTCCTGGAGACCCAACCACAGCACTATGAGGTAGGTGCCACCGTCCCAGCAAGTCTAAGTGAAGAGCCCACGGGCCACCAAATGTGCTGGGAAGACTTGAAACCAGGCGGTCTGAACCCAGCATCTGTACCATGAACCGGGAGCTTCTAAACAGTATAACAGCTCTATGAGGTATAGTTCACATACCGTACAATTCACTCACTTAAAACATACAACTCAATGTTACTTTTTATTATTATTAAAAAAAATTTTTAACGTTTATTTATTTTTTGAGCTAGAGAGAGACAGAGCACGAATGGGGAGGGGCAGAGAGAGAGGGAAACATGGAATCCGAAGTAGGCTCCAGGCTCTGAGCTAGCTGTCAGCACAGAGCCCGAAGCGGGGCTTGAACTCACGTACTGTGAGATCATGACCTGAGCTGAAACTGACTGAACCACCCAGGCACCCCTCAATGTTATTTTAGTATATGCACAGAGATGTACCAGTCATTAATCAATTTTAGAACGTTTAGACAGATAAGTTCTGTACCCATTAGTTGTCACTCTGATTTTTTTCCCCATCCGCTCCCAGCTCCTGGAAACCACAAAGTTACTTTCTGGTTCTATAAGGTTGCCTATTCTGGACATTTCATGACTAGGATTGTAACGTAGATAACCTTTTGTAACTAGCTTCTTTCACTTAGCATGATGTTTAAAAAATCTCACATACAGCTCGTGCATGTAGTATATCATGTACAGACAATGGTCCATTGTGTGATTGTCTGATACTTACTTATCTCTTAATCAGGTGATAGACCTCTTTTCCAATTTCTGGCTATTAAGAGTAATACTGCTAAGGACAACAGTATTTTGTGACCAACTTTTTGTGAGGATGTGTTTTCAAATCCCTTTCATGTATATATTCGAGGGGAATTTCTGGATCCTATAGTCTCCATTTAATTTCATAAAGAACTGCTGAAATATTTTCCAAAGCGCTGCACCATTTTATATCCCCACCAGCAACATGTGAGCGTTCTGATTTCTTCACATCCTCACCAACATTTGTTATGAGCTTTTCCAATCGAAGCTACTCTAGTGGATATGAATTGGTGTCTCTTTGTGGCTTTGATTTGAATTTCCCTAATGACTAAAGTCATTGAGCATGCTTTTGCTTCTCAGCCACCTGCATATCATCTTATGAGTAGTTTCTACTCAAATCATTTGCCAGTTTTTAAATCCAGTTGTCTTTTTGTTGAGTTGTAAATTTTATATATTCTACAGATAAGTCTTTCATATTTTTTCCAAGAATGTAGGTTTTTTCCACCTATTTAAGGGTAGTCCTTCAAATCTCAGAAGTTTTAAATGTTAATGAATTATGTCCAATTTATCAAATTTTCCTTTTGTTGCTTGTGCTTTTGATATCATTTAAAAAAAAGACATTGCCTAACCTAACTCAAAGTCATAACATTTTACTCTTTTTTTTGTTTTAAGTTTATTTATTTATTTTGAGAGAGAGAGAATCTGAGACAGGGAGGGGCAGAGACAGAGGGAGAGAGAGAGAGAGAGAATCCCAAGCAAATTGTGTGCACAGTGAGTGTGCCAAGCCCGATATGTGATCTGATCTTGTGAAACTGTGAGATCATGACCTCAGCCAGAATCAAGAGTCAGTCACTTAACCGACTGAGCCACCTAGGTGCCCCAACTTTTCACTCTTCTATCATCTTCTAAGTGTTACATTTAATTTTTTTAATGTTTATTTTTAGAGAGAGAAAGACAGAGAGAGAGAGAGACAGAGCATGAGTTGGGTAGGGACCATGAGAGAGAGAGAGAGAGACACAGAATCTGAAGCAGGCTCCAGGCTCCAGAGCTATCAGCACAGAGCACCATGTGGGGCTCAAACTCACAAACCATGAGATAATAACCTGGGCTGAAGTCAGATGCCCAACCAACTGAAACACGCAGGCACACCTAACAAAGTGTTGCATTTAAATCTGTGATTTATTTTGAATCGATTTTTGTATATGGCGTGAGGAAGGGGTTTGACTTCATTCATACATGTATCCATCGTCACAGTACCATTTTCAAAACAAAGCTTGATATTATCAACAACTAGGCCTGTCCCCTCTCGTGCATACTTACACACACTTACAGACACATATGCTCTTGAACTCTCAGCCCAGGGATGAAAGTCTTCACCTTAATTTACAAGGTTGATGAGCAGACCTGTCAAATGACATGGCTAGGGACTATTTAGCTCTCTACCCTCACCTTGTCTTTTAAGTTCTGGCCACACCTGGCATGAATTCAGTGCCTCCTAAGTGCTGTGTTTTCTTTCATCACAGAGTGAACATGCTACTCAATTTTCATAACACGGCTTTTCCTCCTTTCTCTTGAATCACTCTTACTCATCTCTCAGATTTAAGCTCAATTGTTAATTCCTTATGAAAGCCTCCCTGGCATTTCTCCCTAGGTGAGATCTCCCTGTAAAATGCTAACTTTATTATAAGAAATGGGATTTTGGGTTTCTTTAATTTTTGTTTCTCCCTCTGGTACACAAGTTCAAGCCATTAGGGGTCATGTTACTGTTTGCTCACCATTATATCCCCAGCACCCAGAACTCTGACTCATAGTTAAACACAATCCACACAGGTTAAAAGAAAGAATGAAAAAAAACTTCTTGTTTTGCAATAATTTGGAAATTTTTGTTGGATTGAAGATGGTATCCCTTCTGGTCTTGTCCGGACCCTCTTCTGTTGTTTTCTTAATTTTATTAAGCAGCAACTTACTGGGTGCTTATTACTTATCTGATATTGTTTAAATGCTTTAATCTGGTAGTAAACAAAACAGAAGTCTCTCCCCTTGTAGAACTTACATTGTAGTGAGGGATAGACAGAATTGCTGATAAACACTGAACATAATAAATAGGCAGTTATGTAGCATAATTGAAAAATATAAGTTGTTTCGGTAGTGGAAAATTAGAACAAGTTAAGAAAGATTGGATGTAGGCGAGGAGCGTGCGTCTGGATAGTCCTATTGAGGAGGTGACTCCAATCCAATACTTGAAGGAGGAAATGAGCTCAATGAATTTGTGGGAGAAGGGAAGATTTTTCTGGATAGGAAATATGATAGACTCTTTGATGGGAGCATATTTGGTGTATTTGAGGAAGAACGAGGAGATTATTGTCGCTGGAGAAGAGCGAATGAATAGAGTCATCAGTTGCGAGAGTGGTACATGCGGGTGGCTGAGAACAGTGCGGGCGGCGAGTGTCAGATCAAGCCTTCCTTGAGGCATTTCAGGGTTTTCACTGAGGGAACTGCACGACACGGCTTCCATTTTAAATGATCGTTTTGGCTGCTCTGCTAGAAGGAGACTGGAAGTGGGCCGGTCAGGAGGTCTTTGCAGGAGATTAGCAAGGTCCTAGGAGGGAAGCTGTTGAGCCGTGTTTGGATTCCAAATATATTTTGAAGGTGCAGCCAAAGAACTTCCTGACAAGTTGGATGTTGTCCTGAATCTGCAAACATCGTTTTTAAGCTTGTCCGAACCACATGCTAAGCCATGAAAGACTGATCCCAAATATGTATATATATATACATTCCTTCAGGTAGTGTTTCTTACTAACTTTACATTTAGATTTAGGGTGTTATGAAAAAAACCTACTTTAAACAAATAAGGAAAAAACCCAACTCTCCCCCATCAAAACCCAGTTATCTTCTTTAACTGAAAGGAACACTATTTGTCTATTTTCCCCTTGCTTGTCTATCAATAACATATTATGCTGATCCTCTATTTGCAATAGGGGAAGTATTTTCTTATATTGCAGAAAGGTTTTTAACTCCCTCCCCTTTATTTTGAGAATATTATGACTGTATATTACCACTGTCACCATCCTCCTGACGTCAGGGAAAGTTTACTTCTGGCCTAAGATTTGGGCACCATTCTTAATTCTCTGTAGCAAAGTGTACGCCAGGCTACAAGCTTTTAATAGGACTTTATTAAAGCTTTAAGGAGGGCAAGAAAATACAAGTAAAATACAGTTAGGAAAAATAGCTTCAACCACATGGTTTACTCAACTCTTCCATCCGGCTCTTGACAGTGAATATTCCTGCCATGGTCTTGGTCTTTATGGGTATTGTCCCCTTTCAGTTCATCACCAAGAAATGACTTTAATTGGCCTGGAGTACTTGATGTCAGGTCTTAAATAATGAGATCCAAGAAAAACAAAGTGGCTTCTTATTATAAACTCTACTTCATCTATTTGAGAAGTACAGATTCTGTTCTCATTTTAGAAGACAGCTAATGTAGATCTTTTATGCAAAGCATTCTGAAGACTAGCTATTTAACGACTTATGTCAACTTCTGAATAATAAATTAATCACAATATTATGCTATTAAGTCTAACATTTGCTTCACAAAATAAATGTATCTACTTTGGAAACAGAAGGTTTAATATATCAGTAAAAGCATAGTCTGTAAAAATATCAGAGTTCTGTTCATCTAAACAGTAATGTTTTGTTGGCCAACTATACTTTACAAAGTTCCTGTCTCAGGTGTTTCCTTGTAAGTAAAATGATAATCATACTAACATTTTACTATTTTACAGTTTGTAAAATATCTTCACTGGATTATTTCACTTAATGGACATACCAATGGAGATATTATATCATAATTAAAAACATTACTTTTTAGTTTTTTCTTAGACTCATGATAGGAAGGTGAGTATAAGTAAAGTTTTTCTCAAGTTATTTAGCCAAATGGTGATTCAAAGCCAGCTTTGTTCAGTTCTAATACAGAGTTTTTCAATGTTAGAAAGATTTCTTATTTGAGAAAAAATGAATATCTTGAACACAAACTCTTTCTTGGCAGACAGAGGGCATCAAACTGACATGGTGTAGGAAATGGATGTGTAAGAAAACTCGAATGTGCCCTGAGGCATAGGATGCTAATTTTGTTTTATTGGATTTTACTGTAGCTATTAATATATTTTGCTGGAGATTTATGTGATCAATTTATCCTATGGCCTGAACTAATTCCCCCAGTATATTTTATCAGCATATGTGACTTTTTCTAAGTTTAGCTCTATTTCTCATATTTTCCATACATGAGGAATATTATCCTATGTTTCTACACGTGTTTGGTATTATAAGAATTTTTTTGGGTATTTAAAGAAAACTACAGTGAAAACATTGTCATTGCTTTTCCTTTATGTTTCTACCACAAAGAAACCATTATTTAGTTATAACTGTTGCATGTTGCTAGCGTTACTGGATTCTTCAAAGAGAAGACAAATGGACTGTAGTTTTGGTTGTCTGGCCTTCACTGCCCTGTTGCTCTTTTGATAATATTTTCCAGTGACAAGTACTTATTTTTCATTACCTCATTCAATCATGGGTAATCATATTTTAATAATGGTGAATGTGAAATTAATTAATAACCCACAGGTATGACATTTGGGCAGAATTGCTTTCCTTTTCAAACACAAAGAGAACAACTCCATCAGTAGGTACATATTTGCATATGGCTGACCAACCCATATGGGATTCCAAACAAAAATCATTCATGAGTAGAAGTGTACATTGGCCAGCTGATGCAGGTTCTCTGTTTATAGAGAACTCTTTCTGGAAGATGCTGGTTACTACGGCAGTCATCGTCAGGAAGAATTCCTTAATTAGGGAACCCTTGTAGTGTGTCGGTACATATCAATATTGAAATAGTTGATGTTATTTAACAGGCTTCCCAATTTGTTTGAATGTGTAAGTAGTTCTACAAATACTTAGGAAACCTATGTGACTGCAATTTATCTTGGAATGAATTGTTGCATCAAGTATTTAAAAAATAAGAATATTTTTAAAATAATGTTCATTGGCATACAGCGTTTTTTATATATGCAGATCTTTCCTCTTTCTTTGCTCTCTCTCTTCCTTCTCTCATTTTCTCTTCATACTTTTCTCTCCTCCTCTCTCTCTTTTTTCCTCCCTTCCTTCCCTTCTCTTCCTTTGTTTTCTGCAAAGCCAGCATAGGAAAGACAAAGTAGTAAAAACTTTAATCACCTTTTCAAAGCCATTTTAAATTAAAAGTTTTTTTAAATGTTTTATTTATTTTTGATACAGAGAGAGACAGAGCATGAGAGGGGGAGGGGCAGAGAGAGAAGGAGACACAGAACCGGAAGCAGGCTCCAGGCTCTGAGCTAGCTGTCAGCACAGAGCCTGACGCGGGGCTCGAACCCACAAACGTGAGATCTGACCTGAGCCGAAGTCAGAGGCTTAACTGACTGAGCCACCCAGGCGCCCCTTCAAAGCCATTTTAATGTATTACTCCCTTATGTAGTCTTTGAGAAAATCAATGAAGTTGTTGAAAAAGTTGAATTCAATTCCTATGTATTCCATACATTTTACAAGTAAATTTAAGAAGGTCCCCACGTTTTAAAAACGGTACAAGACATTATCGCGTGTTTGGTTCTTTCATTTTATATTAAATCGTTTGTATTGGCTAATATATTTTATGTATACAAGAGATTATCATAGTTCTTCTTAGTTATTAGGAGAGGAACAAGAGAAATTCAGAGAGGTAACGGGGGAGGGTCAGGGACTTTGATTTTCACTCTGAGTGACAAGGACAGTCATCAGGAGAGTGTGAGCAGAGGAGTGTCGTGAGTGGAATTATATTCCAGAAGCACTAACTGCTGCTGAGCTATGAACTGACGGCAGGAAGGTAGAAGCAGGGAGACTAATTTGGAGGCCATCCCACGAATCAAGCAGGAGATGACTGTGGCCTGGACCAGGAGGGCTGCGGTGCGCGAGCGAAGAGGCGGTCAGATTTGGGGTGTATGTTGACTATAGAAGTAACAAAATTTACTGATGGTTTAGATATAAGGATTTAGAGTAAAGAGGAGCCCAGAATGTTCCCAAGGCTCTTACCCTAAACTACTAAAAGGCTGTTGTTGCTATAAAATAACATCAGGAAAAGTGTCGGTGAAACAGGTTTTGGGAATGATCGGGTTTTCAGTTAAGAAAAATTTAAATGTGGGCTATCATAGCCATCCACATGATGATTTGCAGTGGGTAAGTGAATCGGTGAATTTTAAGTTCTAGGGAAAGTTCCGTGTGGGAGATTTAAATGTAGGCAACGTCATCCAATAAAGGGCTAGTAAATCATGAGCTGGATGAAATCAGCAAGGCGAAAAGAGAAAGATCTGAGCACTGAGTCTTGAGGCACCTCCCCTCCCCCCACTGTTGACACATCATGGGAAAAGGAGAATCAGCAATGGGCTAAGGAAGTAATGGTGGGCTGGGTTCAGGAGAGTGGGTGCAAAGGCAGACAAGTGGAGAGTTTCCCAGTGCTGACGGGCCAAGTAAGATGAAGTCTTGACCATTGCTTATAGCAATGTGGAGGTTGTTGACGACCTTAATTTCCAAAGAAGGGATAATAGAAACAAGTACATATTGATAGAGGATCCCACAAATTGCAATTTGTGAAATTCTCACCTTGAGGGGTCTTATATGATGTGCCTGGCAATGCTTGATGTGTTTTTAAAGTATTGACCCCTGTGCTCCTTAAAAGAAACTATGCAGTAAATTGTATCATTCTTGCCACTTTAGAGATACGACAGTTGAAGTCACAGAGGATAAGCAGGTTGGCCATGGTATTACATGGCCAGTGAGTAACCAAACAAAGATTGACCTCAGGTGGTCTGATTTAATTAAAAAAAATTTTTTTGCTGTTTTTTATTTATTTTTGAGAGATAGAGAGAGACCACACAAGCAGGGGAGGGTCAGAGAGAGAGGGAGACACAGAATCTGAAACAGGCTCCACGCTCTAAGCTAGCTGTCAGCACAGAGCCCGATGTGGGGCTCGAACCCACAAACCGTGAGATCATGACCTGAGCTGAAGCCGGATGCTCAACCGACTGAGCCACCCAGGTGCCCCAAGTGGTCTGATTTTACAGTCCACAATCTTTAGCATTATACTATACTAGCCACGGAGTAAAGGAAAGCAAAGATCAAATTTGCCTATGGTTCGAAGTAGTAGGAAAAAATAGCAAAAATGACCACCTTGGAATCATCGATAAGTGCTAAGTTCAGAGCATTTTAAGATCTAGACTTTTTTTTCGAAACATCTTCTCCTTTACTAGAAGGATGAGCCACTAACAATTAGGGACTGGCTTTTAATGTCACTGAAGAAATGGGCGAGAAATCAGCCTTCACCCCCTGGTGGTAGTAAAGGGAAGTGCAAGTAACAGAAAGACTGGAGTGGGATTACTCGAATGCATATCTCCTGGTTTGCATAAATTTTGAGCCTCAACCTGGACCTTTTGTACTAAAAACTGAAGATAGTCACTGTCATCATAATCTAATGACTGCCAACATCGTTTCTGCCAGCAGTCACACTCGTCCTGAGGGAAGATGCTCAGACTGGGCATATACTCCTTTCTAACAAGCATGGGGAAAGGCTGTGATGTCATTGTTTACTGCTCCCCCTCTGCCTATTTTTATTAATATCCTTTTATTATTATTATTATTATTAATTTAGTAGTCTAAAATTAGAATTGACTTTATCATACCCATAAATATCCATCTAGTCAGATTGGTGTAAACGGAATCCACTGCCTTTAATTCCTCTGGCCATCTCAAGATGTAATTAGAACTCAAACATTTGAATATTTGAGTTGTAGAATGGTAGTTTATCATTTGACTTGATCAGAAAAAACTAATTGAGATTTTCTATTCTTTAAGAGCTTGCATCTTTTTTCTAAAAATCAAAACATTCCATACTCTTTTCAAAAAGTTTCGCCCCAAACTAGCTATATTGTCTACTTTGATCCTTTGAACATATTTTAAAGTCATTGCTTCAGTCAGGCTTAATTTTGCCTAAGCCATATTTTCCAGCCTCTAGGCCAATCATACCCGTGTTCCTTTACAAGGCACTTATCAGGAGACAGTGTCTTCATTAGAATTAATCATGTTGTTTTCTATTTCTGATATCTTAAAATCTTATTATCTTCCAGATTTTATTGTGTTCAGTTTTTAAAATTCAAGTATAATTAACATATAGTGTTATGTTAATTTCAGGTATGCAATGTAGTGATTCAACAGTTCTCTCCATTTCTCAGTGTTCATCATAGTAAGCGCATGCTTAATCTCCTTTATCTATTTCCTGCATCCTTCCACTCACCTCCCTTCTGGAAACCACCAGTTTGTTCTCTCTGTTGTTTGTCTTTTTTTCTTTGTTTCTTCATTTGTTTTGCTTCTTAAATTCTACATTTGAGTGAAATCAAATTATATTTGTCTTTGTCTGATTTATTTCACTTAGCATTATGTCATCCAGGTTCATCCATGTTGTTGTGAAAGTCAAGAGTTCATTCTTTTTATGGCTGAGTACTATTCCATTGTGTGTGTGTGTGTGTGTGTGTGTGTATATACTATTCCATGTGTGTATATATATATATATATATACACATGGAATAGTACTCATACATACACACACATACCACCTCTTCTTTATCCACTTATCTCTTCATGGATGCTTGGGTTGTTTCCATATCTTGGCTCTTGTAAATAAAAATTATATTGTTGGAGGGAGTCCAAATTTGTGCAGACATTGTGGCAAATGATATGGAGGCTTCTTGAAAAAATAAATAAGAAGTACCTTATGATCTAGTAATTCCACTACTGGGTTTTTACCTAAAGAAAATGAAAGCACTAATCACAAAGATGTATTTACTTTGTATAACTGGTTTCCTTACTATATTCTTCATTTCTTGAAAGAATACATTAAGGTGTGTTCATGTGTGTGTGTGTGTATATTGTACGTATAGTCCTGTTATTCTATTTCTTTCTTGATTGTAACTAAGTGGTGACTGAACACTTTACCTGCTCAGACTTACTAAGACATATTAAGAAATTGGACTTTGGTGATGATAGGAAGTCACTGAGACATTCAAATCAGACAGTGACATTAGAGATTTGTAAAATGTAAATCTGGAATAAATACAGCATATAGACTGGAAGAGGGAAAGGCTGGACCCAGAGAGGCCAGTTAGTACATGATTGAAATACTATTGTCAAGAGATGGTTAGCTTTGAATTGTGAAAATAGTAATATAAATGGAGGGAAAATGACAAAATTTGAGACATGTCCAAAACATTAAATGGTTGCCTCTAACCTCTATTCAAGGGTATGGAACATTTTTACCACTGAAACGTTTCTCCTTAGAATCACCTGTTCTCAGTGCATCTAGGTGGTTGAGTCAGTTAAGCATCTGACTCTTGATTTCGGCTCATGTCATGATCTCATGGTTTGTGGGATTGAGCCCTGTGTCAGGCTCTGTACTGACAGCATGGAGCCTGCTTGGGATTATCTCTCTTCCTCTCTATATGCCCCTCCTCTACTCTCTCTCTCTTTCTCTCAAAATAAATAAATACATTTATTTAAAAAAAAGGAATCACCTGTTCTTATCTTTATTATTCTACTACTAGTTTCCCATTTCTGTCTCTTTCTTTTTGTAATAGACTTAGTTTTATTAGAACCATTTCAAGTTCATAGCATAATTGAGCGGAAGGTACAGAGATTTCCCATATACTCTCCGCACCCCCCACAACCTACCCCACTATCAGCATTTCTCATCAGAGAGTACATTTGTTACAATTGATGAACCTGTATTAACATATCACTATCAGCCAAATTCCGTGGTTTACGTTAGGGTCACTCTTGGTGTTGTACCTTTAAGGGATTTGGACAAACGTATACTGTGTGACATGTATCCATCATACAGAATAGTTTGACCTAGAAATCCTCTCTGCTCCTCCTACTCATACCTTATACATTTGAGGTTTGGAGTCTGTCTCTTCTCTTTACCCTATTATATATCCTGCAATGGCTTAATTTCTGGTAACTGGCTTGACATTGACCCACAGCCCTATGACTAGGAAATTACTGAGAACAGTAATACAAAAATAACTTTATTCTTTTCTTTGGACTCAGCACTGAATCAATGCCAACTGTCTAAGATGGCATACTTTTTAAAAACCCTGTTTATTATAGCCAACTTCAGTTTCAAGATTCGCTTAAGAATTGTAGGGACAGAATTTTTCTTCTTACTCCCGTGCCTGAGTTTCTCTGTTGGCTTCTCCAGGACTTTATTTCTATTCTGATTCCCCAAACCCAAGAACTGGAACTGTGCTCTTGAGCTGTAATCCTTGTGATAATCTCCTGGCACATTTCCTTATTCTTACAGTTCACAGCAGCTTCTCTGTGATAATTATACAGATTTCCTGATCAGAACCTGCTGTTAGCTTGTGTTCCTTTATTCACTCACCAAATATCTCATTATCAAGAACCTGTTACATATAAATTATTTCACCAGCATCAAGGGGAGTACATATATAAATAGAACCAACTGTCTGCCCCCAACAAACTTATAACATAGAAGAATTGACTGAAAATGGTCGTAACTACCTTCTCATTCTGATTTATGAGGAATTACCATAAATTCTTGAAGTCCTTTTTAAATTACACAAGTGATATATAAATACATATTTTTATAAAAAATGAAAGTAAAGGAGTATAAATTATTTCTAAACCCACAGATATAATGCATACACATCCATTCTTTCCAGAAGAATCACCTTTAAGAATTTGATGTGTAATCATTCGCTACTTTTCTTTGACTTTAAAAAATACATATATATGTGTATCCAATATATAAATACATATGCATATAGAGTTTTTTCTTTGAATTTTTAAATGTTTATTTAATTTTGAGAGAGAGGGCACAAGCAGGGAGGGGCAGAGAGAGAGGCAGACACAGAATTTGAAGCAGGGTCCAGACTTGCTGTCAGCATAAAGCCCGACGTGGGGCTTGAACCCACAAGCCAGGATATCATGACCTGAGCCGAAGTTAGAAGCCCAACCACCTGAGCCACCCAGGGGCCCCAGCATATGCATTCTTATATGTGAGTAAATTTAGGTTATTACGCAACAATTCTACATAAAACATCTTTTTGGATTTAAGCTCATCTTCACTTGGATTCTATTACTCAGATTTTTAAGTACTTCCAAAGGTGTATTTATAAGGTGACCAAATAAGGCTCTGCCACCAAATTATAGAAAGCTGACATCAGCCCTAAATTATGTGTTATCACTGTTTTAATGTAAAATGCACATTAAACCAATGTCAAAATTTCTCCCTTTTAAGTTATAAATGTGTGATATTGGTTAATTAGGCAATTTACATGGATTTTAAGCCCAAGTGAATTATCCATGTAAGATGGCTTAAAATAGGAAGGGATTTTCATTTTGGTCTGAGAGTCTTCAGGGGTGATAAAAATTTTTGATGTTTTGGGAAAAAATCACTCAGATAATGATAAACGTTTATTTTGCTTAGGGCTTGGAATTCAAATTTCCATACTAAAGAGCTATGGGTATTTAAAAATAGACATAAAATATGTGGAACATTTCTATATACAATGTAATGACACTCACCCAAACTAGGTATAAACTGATGCCTGTTTGTGTTATGGCTGAAATGCTCACTCCACATGTAGCACGTTCAAATCTGAATATTAAGTCAAATCCCATCGTCTCCCTTCACTAAAGCACATTAATGACAGGAAATATTCATATCATCATGAATTGTGTATTTCTTAGATCTGATTTATGAACTTTAAATACATTGGTTTTGCCTTTGCTAATATTATTGATTTATTTGTTGAATTATGCCATTATACTAGAAGGAATGAAAGAGAAAATAACAAGGGAATTGATAATTGGATGGTGGGTGTTTTAGTGTAATAGAAATGCTATGTTTTCACAAGTAGATTATTTATTTATTTACTTACTTACTTGCCTACGTGTTTATTTCAGTTAGCTTTAGCAGCGCTCATTCCATGGCGATCCTAACTTAAGTAACCTAATTGCATATGGGAACTGAGAAGGAAAACAAATTACTGTAACAGGAAGGAAAACTACCATATATATCTGGAGTTTCTAATTTTGAATGACACATTGCAATTTCAGGTTTCTGTTAAGTTCTCAGATTAGAATTTTATATAAATCTTTGGTGCCTATTACAATAATAATTATTTGATATAAAATATACAGTAATGTAAACAATTTTCCAGGTTGATTGGTAGGGTTATGGTTATTAACTGGAAATATTTATAGGTGATAATGTTAATATATTGTCATCTAATAATCACATGTTTGCAACTTTTGTAACTTAACTATTGGATATCTTGAGAGTCTGTTGATATGGGCTTTTTATTAGTTTCACAATCCACTTGGATAAAGGTGCTAATCTTTGGTAAAAAGTTACATTCTCTTATGAAGTGTTAGATACAGGAGAGCAGAATGATTAATTTGTGTCAGCGTTTTAAGCAAGGATCCAGAGAAAAAAGTTTCACAATGAAAAAAAAATCAATCTCCAGAAAGAAGAATGTATGTAGACTCAGGATAAAAACTACCAGATCTAGTTTTGAATTTGGAAATCATAATTGAAGAGCAGAGGTGATGGAATCAAGATAATATTTTAAGGTCACCAAGAATAAGAAACAGAACATGAAAACAGAGAAAAGATCCTTCTTTATGGCTCTGTCTCAGATAACTTCCTTTTAAAATTTGAACCTATTTTGAATCTCTGTTAATGCTGCCATCTTGTTCCTGCATCATGAACTGAAAAAAAAAGAGTTTTGAAATAGTCAACATTTATTAGAAAGGTTTTTAAAGTATGTTCTTAAATTTAAACTTCATCACCTTTCATGTACCACTTATTATCTCTTTTATTATCTATCTCACCTCAATTCTCTGGAAGTTACTTGAGAAATTAAAAGGAAGATATTGAGTATATCAATAATTTTTTAGAGCAAGCATTAAAATGCAGTGGAGTGCAGTAATAGATTTTTTATGGGAGGTATTATTTAGCTTTCCCTTATCGCTTCTAGTTATTTTTTCAAGTACAAGGAAAATGTTTAGAAAAGTACAGTAGGTGTCCATTGTCCCCCATGGATCCAACCCCCACCTCTGAAACAAGTATATCCCAAGTCAAGGGTGAGGGATGCAAAAGAGAAAGGAAGCCATCAACAAAATTTCAATCATTTACTTGTACAATGCATTTTGTAAATCACAAATTTGATTTTATATAATGCACAGGTTAGTAACGCAGTCCCTGGAGTCAGAAAAACTGAGATTTGAGTCTGTCACTTTTTACCCTGTGTGATCTTACGCAAGTGATTCCAAGATTTAGTCTATTTACCCATAAGTTGAAGAAAATACTATACTTACTTTAGAGGGTTACTAGAAGCATGAAGCAAGTTACTGCATGTAAAACTGATAGAAGTATATGGAGAAGGTACATCAAAAGCATTTCTTGTAGAGTAGCGATTGTTTTAATATTGTAATGATATGATCACCTAACTCGTTCTCCATCTAGGGGACTTAGTTGGTCTCACTGTCCACTGTCCAGGTAAAGTCCAAGAGCTTTGGCATGCCACTCAAGGCCCGATAGAGTTTGGTCCAAACTTTCCTTTCCATTCTTACCTTTTGTCAGTACCCAAAAGGACGTGGGTACATAAACATCACACACTTTCTGATAAAGCTTTACAATAGTATTCGCCAATTCTAAGGGAGTTGTTTTAGAAAATCTTTTTGTTTTGTTTTGTTTTAAGAAAATCTTTGATCCATTTGCATACAAATTTACTTTGCCCAGATAGCCGTCTAAACTTTTCAACCCTGCTTCCCATTGTACATGCATTAAGATCCAGATGACTTTCACCTATTGTAAACTTCCTGTGGTGTCTGCAGTCAGAATCTTTGGATAGATTGTATCACTATTTTAAACTCTGAACTTTATTAGAAATATAAAAGGGAGTGTAGACAAAATATGGGAAAAATTCGGTGATCAACTGGTCAAGGAAGGCTGGAGGGAGATATAAGAAATCTAGTTTACAACTAGTGGGTAGTAAGTAAATTTGGTAAATAACTATCTCACAACGAATGGAAGGATCTGTTATTAAGTGAAAACTAGTAGGCTGTCCTCCAGTAAATTTTAATGTTGATGTGAGATGTTGTCCTTTTTAAAATGTGTTTTTCCTTTGAGTTTCCCTTTCTCCTTGTCAATGGAAGAATGTAGGGTTAGTCCCATCAGATGTGACCACGGAACTTTGCATATTTCTATGCAAAGGTGTTCTGGTAAATTGTCCATTAATTCTGAATTCAGAGAAAGCTTTAAAGTTATTAATAAGAAGATTAAACCTCAAGATAAACAAAGACAAAGTTCCAAATACAATAGATTGTTATTCGTTAAATGGCAAAGAGAGGAATACACAGGATTTCAGGGCAGTTGGATCCAGGTACATGTATTTGACCACAGATTTTGACCCAAGCACTTCATATATCATTGCGTTTGAGCAATTAACTATTCACATATTCATATATTCATACATTATTCAGGTCATTTATTTTAATTAAAATAATACAACACCTTCCAATGATTAATAATTAGGTGTTTCACAAAAGTAAATTTTCTTTATTAAAAATCATCAGAATTACACTAATAGATATTTAATCTACTGCTGCATAAAGTTAGTTGTGTAAAGTTATATGCATCGATAAATAAAAATGTACATTGTCAGGATTTGAGTCTTGCCTGTGTCTCTTGTCATTATGAAATGAACATCACAATAGATTTTTTTTTTTTTTTGCTCCAAACAAAGAAGTTGAAATCTCTGCTGTAATTCAACCTAAGGCTATATTGGACCTTTTATTCTGTCTCCATGTTAGAAAAAAAACCCAATAAAATAACACAGTTTCCTCATAATAGAGGCTCTGCTGCCATTCAGAAGCATGCCTTATAACCTGCCCCTTTATTTTTTACACACCACTTCATAAATCAATACGTTTATTTATCTCTTTTGTATTTTTCCTTTCTTTCATAAAAACAATCCTAGTCTATAACACTCCCCTCAATTTCTGCCCTGAGATGGGATGTCTATGTATTGCTATGAAAAACACAATGATAATTTAGTATTTATTACAGGAATGACATCTGAGGAATAAAATCCTTCCAACACTGCATCCAAATAATCCCAGATGAGGATCGTTTTCATGCTTAATAAGTAGTTCCATTCACTATCTCTTGTTTTGTTTGTTGCTTGTTTTTCCTGGTGTGGCGGTCTTGTAATAATTTGTGCCTCTAAAGTATGCTGTTGTTTGATTTTAATAAGACATCAGCTTGCAGTAAAACGGAGCAGATGCGATTTAAAGTGCTGATCTATCTTACGCATCCCCATAAACTTCCATTCCTATTTCATAGGAATGAATAGGAATGAAATCCAGTGCAATTGTAAGTAGGATAATCTATTTCTAAGTATTTATACCCCAAAACGACCACCTCCTTCTTCATCACAGTGAGCATTTTCTTTGGTAAGAAAGCCTCCAGAAAAAAAAAAAAGAAAGAAAGAAATCTCTTATGGGCTGATTTCTCTGGATAATTCTTTGAAAATCGCATATTGTCTATAAACAGACTCAGCAGATTCCACTGGCTGAGAGTCAGGAAAATTAACACTAGATTTCTCTGCATAGTAGACATTAATGTACCTTTTTTTGTTCAATGAGCTACTTTAGCATATGGAATATAAAGTTCCACTCTGTGATTATGTCCCGAGCTAGCTGAGTTATAGGCACTTCAATTACTTTTTGGAGAGTAGATTTTAAATAACCCAGTTCACAGCACTTAAAATATTCTACTGACATCCTGAGGGTTACTCACCCATAGATTTTCAACATAGGCATAATACAGCATCAATAAAGGACCACACAAATGCTCAAATATTGTGTTCCTTAAAAGAATGCTTGGGTATTTTTTAAAGGAAAATAAGCTATGTGTGTTAAAATTTTTTACAGCAAATATGGAATTGGTTAACCTGAAATCCTGAGCTGCTGCAACAGGAAGGGTGACATTTCCAATGTCACAGTCATTTAAAAAAGCTCTTAGATTAATCTGGAGCACCTGGCTGGCTCAGTCGGTTAAGCATTTGGCTCCTGATTTTGGCTCAGGTCATGATCTCACGGTTGATGAGTTCCAGCCTCACACTGAGCTGTCATACTGACAATGTGGAGCCTGCTTGGGATTCTCTCTCTCTCTCTCTCTCTCTCTCAATATGAATAAGTAAACTTAAAAAAAACCCTCAGGTTAATTTAATATGGCAACTTTTCTACTTGTTAAAGGTGGATTGCTCCACTATCACAGTGCGAAAGAATGGGAGAAAATTCAAGAACATTGAGAGAGAAAATGGCACTTCTACACATGGAAATAACTGTACTAGGTGTTTTTCAGCATTCAGGGATGCCATCTTTATTCAGAACACGTGTTTACTGAGTAACTCTCACAACTGAGAACTCACATAGCTCCACTGGTTTCTTCCGTCAACCCCAGCAGGCCGTGCCTCTCGCGTGTACCTCTTGAGAACAAGTGTTAAGGCGGGGCTGGTACAGAAGGCAGCTCTTTGGAAGGATCACAGAGCAATCAAGACAGACAGAATAGGAGAGGCCCACGTTCTGGAGATGAGAGAGGATGACGCAGGAGCCCCATCGTCTCTGGTCTGGAGTCTAGAGCGGTCTCACTGTGCTGGGGAGACAGAAACTGCTGTTGGAGCCCAAGGGGAATTGGACTCCTTGGAAGAAGGAGAAGCGAGTGGGAGGGTGCGTGAGGTTCGCCACCAGTGGATTTGGCCGCTTCCCAAACTGCGGGGGTGTCCAGGAGAAAACACCCAGTGTCAGGCCGCGGGTGGGGTCTCAAGGACTGAGCGAATACTCGACAGTCTCCCAGTTCTAGGGAAAACGCAGCAGCGGTGCTTAAAAAATTGGGTGTCCCCAAAGAGCACTCAGGGATTCTCAGTTACGTTTCCAGAAAGAATATGCCCTGAGAGCGGGTCCTCAGGGGGAGGAGCGACCACAGTCCTCACTTCAGAGAGCCCCAAACCTGCCCTTGTCTGGACTCAGTGACCCACCGAAACTCTGTGCCCGCGTGAAGATTAATCCTGATTCGCCAGGACTTCTATAGTTTTTATAAATAAAAAATCACCAGGCAAGTAATAAATTGTATCATTTATCTTGAATGTATCATAGATAAGCTGCTATATAACGATTGCCACTTCAGATAGCTGTGAAGTTAGGTGATTAACTAGTTGTTACTTAACCTTGTAATTTCTGTATAAGTCTAATTACATGAAATAGAAGTTGGGGTTTTGATTTTTTACTTTACTTTTCTGTTTGGAGTGTCATTGTAACTACTGTATTGTAAATGATGGAAAATAATTGCATATGTTAAAAAAATAAATTGTGTTATAGTCAAAAAAATAATAAAAAAAGAAATGTTAAAAAAATAAATAAAATGCATAGAAACCAAGATAAAAACACAATAAAAATAGATCCACAGGTGATTTAGATATTCAGGTTATTTATAAAGAATAGACTTAGAATAATCATGATTAGTTTGTTTAAAAAAAAAGAAGAGATGGAGACTTGCTAGAGACCTGGAATTTATAAGAAAGCCCAACTTAAAATTTTAGAACTAAAATATCACAATAACTGGATAAGAATTAAGGAGGTAGACACTAAGTACGGCAGGAGAGAAAATTAGAAGACTACAAAAAAGTAAAGATATTTTTAAAACATATAGCGATAGAATGGGAAATTCAGAAAAAAGTATAAAAGATCCAGCTGATGTACTAAAAAATATATATATATAAAATGTGTTTCATTTGAGTCCCAGAGTAAGAGACAATACAACAGAAGCAGTGGTGAAGTGACATTGCCTGAGAATTTTCCAGCACCGGCAAGGGCATCGCCCTCTATTTCCAGAAGCTGGATGGACCTCCGTCAGAAGAAATACAAAGAAAATCACTTAACTGGACCAGGTAAAACTGCTGACCAAAGATAAAGATAAAATCTTCAAAGCAGCCAGAGTAAAAACAAACCAACCAACACATTTTCTTCAAAAGAGAAAAAATAAGAGTAACGGGAGATTTTTTTTCAGTAGAAATAATAAAGACAAAGAGTAAAAGGAATTACAGTTTTATTTTTATTTTTCCAGGTATATTGAAATGTAACTGACATATAATAGCATTGAGATGTGGAACATGACGACTTGATATGAGAATACATTGCAAAAATAATCACCACATAAAACAGTTAATGCATCCTTTCTCTTACATAGCTTCCCTGTGTGTGTGTTTGTTGTGAGGGCTTTTCAGATTTACTCTCTTAGCACCTTTCAAGTATATAATAAACCATTTTTAACTACAGTCACTATGCTTTATAGTAGATGCTTTATACTTGCTTTATACATCTTACAATTGGATGTTTTACCCTTTGACCACCTTCGCCCATTACATCACCCCTCACACGCCTAGCAAACACCAATCTATTGTTTCTGTGAGTTCAGTACTTTTAAAGGTTGTGTATGTAAATGAAATCATGCAGTACTTGTCTTTCTCCATCTCATGTATTTCACCTAGCTTAAAGTCCTCGTTGTCCATCCATGTTGTTGCAGATGGCAGGATTTCCTTCTTTTTTTATGGCTGAATATTATTACATATATTATTTTATAATATAATATTACATATATATCACAAATGTTATATATGTAATATATGTATATATGTCTACATGTACGTATGTATGCACACACACACACACACACACACACACACACATTTTGAGAAACCTCATGTTTTCCATAGTGGCAGTATCAATTTACAATCCTGCCAACAGTTCACAAAGGTTCCCTTTATTCCACATCCTTACCCAGCACCTGTTATTTCTTATCTTTTTGACAATAGCCACTCTGAGGTGTGAGGGAACATTTCATGTGTTTTGATCTGTATTTACCTGATGATTGTTTTCTCATTTCCCTTGCCTTTGGGGATGTGTTGAGTAGGAGATTGCTGCGGTGGAGGTCTAGGAGGTTTTTTCCTACTTTCTCCTCGAGGGTTTTGATGGTTTCCTGTCTCACATTCAAGTCCTTCAGCCATTTTGAGTTAATTTTTGTGTATGGTGTAAGAAAGTAGTCTAGTTTCATTTTTTTGTCCCCCTTTAAAGTGTATTATTATTTACTCTTGAGTACAATACATTCCTTGTATATTTTGGATATAAAGCCCTAACCTGATGTGTAATTTGCAAATGTTATCTTCTACTTCATAAGTTACCTTTTTATTTTGTTGGTTGTATCTCCTGCCGTACAGAAGTTTTTTATTTTGAAGTACTCCCACATAAAATGTTCATTTTTGATTTTGTCGCCTTTGCTTTTGGTATCATATCCAAAAAAATTATTGCTAAAACCAATGTCGAGGACCTTTCCCCCTATTTGTCTACTAGGAGTTTTATAATTTCAGGTACTCTATTTAAGTCTTTATCCATTCCAAGATAATTTTTGTGAATGGTTTAGATAGTGTTTTAATTTGATTCTTTTGCATTCCTTGAAAAGACTGTCTTTTCTCCACTGAGTATTCTTGGCTCTGTAGTCAAATATTAGTTGACTGTATATGTGTGCGTGTATTTCTGGGCTCTTGATTCTATTCCAGTTTTCTTATGTGCTGTTTTTATGCCAGCAGTGTACCTTTTTGGTTACGGTAGTCCTATAATATAGTTTGAAATTAAGAACGGTAATGTCTCTAGTTACGTTTTCTTCCTCAGGAGTGTTTTGGCTATTTGGGATCTTTTGTGTTTCCATTGCACTTTAGGATCATTTCTCTATTTCTGTGAAAAATTCCTTTACAGTATTGACAAGCTCTTGTTGGGGAAAGTCATCAAAAAGACATGACGGCCAGTGAACTGGACGCAGGCACTTAGAGGCTCCTCACCCCTCCCCTGTTCTGGGAATATGGGTTCCACTTGCTTTTCTTCCCAGAGGCTGTTCCAAGCCTTGAGATAGCAATGCAGCGCTGAGAACACCTGCATGGAATGTGTGACTGAACTCAGTTAAGGCCTCTGTATAAACTTCAGAGATTCAGGGGGCAGGTGTAGGGGTCCCCTTGTCTTGCTTTTGTCCAAGACAAGCTTCATATCTAAGTTCCCTTTGCTGGTTACAGCTGCAGCTTACTGACCTGGAATGGCCTGCGTCTTTCTTCGGTCTCTCCCAGCCAATTTCAGGGCCCAGGTTCAGTTTATGTGCAGGAAGGTCCCATAGAGGTTGTGAACCAACGGGTTTGCACTGAATCTGTCGATGGCTTGTTTAGTATGGACACTTTAACAACATTAATTCTTCTACTCCATAACAATGTACTTCCATTTATTTGTGTCTTCTTAGATTTCATTTCTTAGTGTCTCATAGTTTTCAGTGTGCAGATCTTCTACCACCCTGGTTAAATTTACTCCTAAGTATTCTATTATTTTTGATGTTATTGTGAATGGCATTGTTTCTTTTTCAGATAGTTTGTTGTTAGCATATAGAAATAAAATTGATTTTTGTATACTTATTTTTTTATTTTGCAACTTTACTTGTGTTTATTATTTCCACAGTGTGTGTGTGTGTGTGTGTGTGTGTGTGTGTGTGTGTGTGTGTGAAGTCTTCCAAGCTTCATATATCTAAGGCCATGTCATCTGCAAACAGGAACAATTGTAGGTCCTTCTTTCCAATTTGGATGCACTTAATTATTTTTCTTGCCTGATTGCTGTGGTTAGGACTTCCACTGGTGAGAGTGGATATCCTTGTCTTGTTCCTGAACTTAGAGGAAAAGCTTTCAGACTTTCACTGTTGAGTATCATTTTAGCTGTGGGCTTGTCAGATATGGCCTTGGTTGTGTTGAGATATGTTTCTTCGATTCCCAATTTATTGAGAGTTTTTTTTGAAAAGAATGATGTTCTATGTTGTCAAATACTTTTTCTGTATCTGTTGAGATGATCATGTCATTTTAATCTTTCATTCTATTCCTGTGATTTACCACATGTATTGATTTGCATATGTTTAACATCACTTGCATCCCAGATTCAAATGCCACCTAATCAATCGTGTATGACCCCTTTGTTGTCCTGTTGAATTCTCTTGCTAGTATTTTGTTGAAATTCCTTACATTTATATTCCTCAGGATATTACCTTAACTTTTCTAGTCTTGTAGTATCCTCATATGGCTTTAGTATCAAGGTGATGATGTCCTTGTAGGAGGAACTTGGGAGTGCTCTCTCCCATTTTTTGGAAGAATTCAAAAAGAATTGCTATTAATTCTTTTTTTTAAGTTTTTTTTTTTTTAAGTTTATTTTTGAGAGAGAGAGAGAGAGAGAGAGAGAGAGAGAGAGAGAATGAGTGGGGGAGAGGCAGAGAGAGAGGGAGACACAGAAGCTGAAGCAGACTCCGGCTCTGAGCTGTCAGCACAGAGTCC
The DNA here is from genome assembly GCA_004023845.1 of Helogale parvula. Lineage (NCBI taxonomy): Eukaryota > Metazoa > Chordata > Mammalia > Carnivora > Herpestidae > Helogale > Helogale parvula. The sequence continues at coordinate 135,569 of PJEM01001730.1, read as the reverse complement.
AACATGGGGCTGGAATCCACGAAACATGAGATCATGACCTGAACCAAAGTCAGACGCTCATCTGACCAAGCCACCCAGGTGCCCCTAATTCTTTAAATGTTTGGTGGAATTCACCAGTGAACCTATCTGGTCCTGGGTTTTTATTTGTTGGAGATTTTTAATTGCTGACTTAATCTTTTAACCTGTTATTGGTCTATTAAGATAATTCTGTTTCTTCATGATTCAATCTTGGTAGGTTGTATGTTTCCAGAAATTTATCCATTTTCTGAGATGTCCAGTTTGTTGGGGTATAATTATTCATAGTGGTCTCATAGGATTCTTTGTGTTTCTGTGCCACCTACTGTAATGTCTCCTCTTTCATTTATATTTTATTTATTTCAGTTAACTGTTTTTTTCTTGGTTAGTTATATTTTTCAGTTGCTTATCTTTCTGAAGATCTAATTCTTCATTTTGTTAAACTTTTCTTTGTTTTCTCTATTTAGTTTCTACTCTAATGATTATTATTTCCTTCTTTATGCTAAATTTGGTTTGAATTCATTATTATTTTTTTTAGTTCTTTGAGGTATAATATTAGGTTGTTTACTTGAGATTGTCTTTTTTTCTTGATATATGTGCTTACTCTGTAAACTTCCCTCTCAGAATTGCTTTCGCTGCTTTTTTTTCCCATTCTCATTTGTCCTAAGATTTTTTTTTGACTAATATATACACGCAGAAATGAGTGTGTGTAAAGCTGGTGAAATCCAATTAAGAATGATGGATTGTATCAACTTTCTGGTCTTGATATTATGCTAATTTTTCACAGTGGTATCACTGGAGGAAACTGTATTATATCTTAGAACTTCATGTGATCCTGCTATTATGTAAAAACAAAAAAGTAAAAAAAAATACAACACTCAGAGAATTAAAAAACAAGAGTCAGAGTAGGAAAAGATATTTGTGACACATGTGTAATGAAAATATCACATCCAGATCTATCTCTCTAGGTTTATCTCTCCTCGGCCTTCAAGTGTATCTATCTAGGTTTAGATTTGCCCATAGGTATAAATATAGATACAGAAATAGACGTGGATATATATGTATATGTGAACATACATGCATGCATATGTATTTTAATTGCTAACAATCAATAAGAAAAATACAGACTAATAAAATGATGGCAAAGGCCACGAAGAGGCTCCATACTAGGGGACATCCCAGTGACTACAATGTATATGGAAAGATACTAAATGTTGATCATTTTTCATCAAACAAGTTTAAATTAAGACCACAGTAAGGTACCATTATACAGCTATCAGATTAGCTAAAATAAAACAAAAAATTAAAAGTACAAAGTGATACAAAGCGACAGCAAGGGTATGAGGTAACTGGCACTCTCGTGCACTTTTGATGGGAACATTCTTGGATGCTGCTATGTGATCTGGCAATGTTGCTGTTTTGTATGCAGTCGACATACAGTATCGACATACAGAGTTTGTATTTGCACCAAAAGATATGTGCAAGACTCTTTCCAGAACCTTCTGTGCTGAATTGTCTGCTGTCAGTTAAGCATCACTCTCTGATCTCCCTGTGAAACGTGGAAAAGCTTAGAACAACATGTTCCAGAATCCCATTCTTGATATTATTCTGGATTGAATTTTGCCAGTGTGAGTCATTCACATGGGAAAGGAGGAGAGGAGAGAGGAGAGCCTGGTTCCCACAGGAAGCTCATGGAATCTGGTTACAACTTGATGTGTGGATAGGGGTATTAATCACAGCAACTCCTCCATGAGCACTTGAAATCTAACTTGATAATTCCAAAAGGGACAGTGGAGGTGAGCATTCTCAGAGACTCATGAGATGCAGTGGCTTTCCTGGGACCTTTGACAGCCATCCACCTTGGTGTTTCAGGTTGACGTCTCCCGGACCTGCTTGCTGATCTTTCTCACCGGTTCTCAATTTAGTGGCAATTTCTTTTTGTCTTCCTTTTCTCATTCTGCCACCACCACTCACCAGTCTCTCACAAAATTTGTGTAAACCCTAAGCTTTATACAAAACCACTTGATTCTCAGGATAATTAGAGTGGCCATATGTTCTTGAATAAGTTCAGATCGTTGCCAAAACTCTAATCAAACAAATTTCAATCAGAGAAAAGTCAATAGATAATTACATGATACTTTTCAACAAGAGAATACTATAGAGCTATGGTTTTCAGCTGGGGGGAATTTTGTTTCTCACTGGACATTTGGAAATTTCTGGAGATGTCTTTGGTAGGCACAACCAGGGGGACTGCCATTGGCATTCTATGAATAGAGCTCTGCCCAAAATTCCGCTAAACATCTTACCATGCAGAGGACAGTTCTCAACAGCAAAAAATTATTCAGTTCAAAGTAGGAATGATGCCTAGGTTGAAATGACAGAAAAACAATACTCCACCTCCAGAGACTCACAGATGTAATGCAGAACAGAAAACCAGACCGTTTGGATGAAATTTAAAAATGACCAGAAAGAAATTTATGATTGGCTTTGGAAGAGAAGGGCTAGCGAAAAGCGAGTTGGGTATGGGATGCTATCCTATATCTTGATCAGCGTGGCAGTGTCTTACATGGAGAATCGTCAGGTGATAGTTTTTTGGAAGACAGCAGGTGAAAAACTCAAAGCCTCCATATTTGGACATTAGTGCCGTGCATTTTAGCACAGAAGATGGCAATTTGAATGACGAAAGTGGTGAATACATTGGCAGATTTTGAGGAACTTGGAAGTTGAATACAGACGCCCAATCCCACTCACTTATCACAGGAGATACGTTCTAAAACCCTCAGTGGGTGCCTGCATGTGCCAAGTGTACCAAACCCTATATATATTATGGTTTTTTTCTATACATGCCTATGATAAAGTTTAATTTATAATTAGGTGCAGTAAGAGATTAATTATAATAACTAATAATATGGTGGAACAATTGTAATATACTGTAATAAAAGTTACATAAAGGTAGTCTTTCCCTGTCTGTGCTCACCCTTCTTTTTGTGTTGGTGTGAGATGATGAAATGCCTACATGGTGAGATTAAGTGACATTAAGTGACACAGGCATTGTGACATGGTGGTAGACTATTGACACCCTTTGTACATCACAGATACCTGAAACATGGACACTGAAACTGTGGATAAGGGGGTGTCTACCGGAGAGCAATTGCATTCCAAGCTCTTAAAAACCATCTCAAGAGAGTCTATATTATTATGGGGGATTGATTCTCAAAACATTCATAGTCCGAAAGGTTTTATAGATTGGATAGCTCACGATTTCTCACTGCCTACATGCAAGACATATAGTATGTTTTATACATGTCTTACTACATAAGTCTATTTATATAGGTGGCTTATTTGATTATTTTCCTTAGGAAACAAATCTTCGTGGAAAGTGTGCTTGTACTATGCTTTCGATCCTTCAAGGAGTGTTTACAAGAAAGGTAGATATGCCATTTGGTAAACATACAAAAATAATCACCTGAGGAAATTTATGAAAACCATTATAGAGTATTACACTCCTAAATCAAATATTTCTTGCCAAAAAATTTCTGCTTGTAGCTTTGGTTACATAACATAGACTTTAAAAATATTCTTTTTACTTACAACTTAATCTCAAAATATTTTACCAAGATCAAAGGATGGTGTCCCTGTTATAAAAGTTGAAGTCATTTAAAAATTATTCATGGTTCTTTATTAGATACTGGGAAATTCTCTTGGTAAGTGTACTAGTTTTTGATCAATTAGGTCTCCATATACCAGCAAACTCTGGAGAGAATATTGGTCCTATTAAATTTGTCTTGCATCTATTTATGTTAAGGAAGTGGTACACAAGTATGTATTGGAAATTATACATTCACATACATGGAGATAAGACATTAGTTGAAGCTCTGATGCATTACTATTATTGAACTAAATTACTGCCTTTTTGCACATTAAAATTCAAGTGAATAATTTCTATTGTTCTTATTGTTCAAGGCCTATTACAATATTACAGCAAAATGCAAAACAAAAGAAAAAAATACATTGGCTTAATTCATTTATCTGGAACATATGGTATAAAGTAATCTTTAAAAAGCATGGCCTGCATCATTAGATTAGGAATGACTCTAAGGAAGGGGTTTTGTTTTGAGATTTGACTACTGCTGCGTGGACTATGATTATTGTGGCTCATACAATCCTGTACTTGGTAGTTGATGGAAACACTCATGCCTCTAAGGGTTGAAACACAATTAGTAAGATTTTTGATTGATTTTCAAATCCTTCAGTCTCAAAACCACATGGAGTTGATTTTATATGTTTTTTATGGAAATAATAAGATTATTCTTTTGTCTCTTGGCTAGTTATATGTTAGCTGTGCAGAAATTATAGTGCTTCCTACTATGTTGAATTCATCCCAAGATTAATTACACATGTATTAAATGTTGTTATATATCTTGTTATATGTTATGTTATAAATTGGCTTATATAATGTTTCTTTTTCAAAACCGGAATATCAGTTTTTTTTTTCAAAGCTTTGCGTTCTTTGCTGAAATGCTTACACTTGCCTATTATCTCCACAGTAACATAGTTATTTTACAAGCCGTATCTATTAATTCTACTATCCGGAGAACCAAGAGACCTGTTTTTGCTTAATATTCTGTGTGTGTAGGTCTCCAGTCAGATGTCATGTCTTCTCAGGTCCTTAGATATCTTTAATTGTGGGCTAATCATTTTAGTTGAAACATTATTTTTTTAGAAATAATTTTCAAGGTGTTGGATGATGTCATATTCTTCCAGAGAACTATTTTTAACCTCTTCAGGTACTTCAGGATATTAGAAATATATGATTAACCTAATCTAACACCAGGGCATGAGAATTTTCAGGATCTCTGCTGTAACCCAGAGAGGGGCTATAGTCTATACAAGGGTGTGTTTACTTCCATTTGTATCTACTCTTAAGATACAACCCTTTAATGTCTCAATTTTACATTATTGAGGGTCATGCATACATACAAAGTGACATACGAAGGTCACTTGAAGTGCTACAGAGTCAGTCTGTGTCCCAACTCCTGCCCTTCTCCTTCCATACGTGTGAACATGTCCAGTGTATTCTCTCAGCTCCTTGTCTAGCTGTAATACTCTGCAGAATGGTCCCTAATACTTGGCTTATCTCACCCATATCCAATGCATGTCACATCTTAGCCTGACGTTTTTTACTGTGTAATTAACTATTTGATTCTTCTAGGAACCAATATTTACTTGAGTTACTGTATTCATCATTTTCTTTGTTTTGAATTAAGATTTCTTTCAATTACTTTATTCACCATTACTGGAATTTAACCAGGAGTCTCCCATTCCACTATCTTATTTAGGGCTTTTTTTTTTTTTTTTTTTTTTTTTTTTTTTTTTTTTTTTTTTTTTTTTTTTTTTTTTTTTTTTTTTTTTTTTTTTTTTTTTTTTTTTTTTTTTTTTTTTTTTTTTTTTTTTTTTTTTTTTTTTTTTTTTTTTTTTTTTTTTTTTTTTTTTTTTTTTTTTTTTTTTTTTTTTTTTTTTTTTTTTTTTTTTTTTTTTT
>PJEM01001730.1:110656-129915 GCA_004023845.1 Helogale parvula | reverse complement strand
CTAGCTGTCAGCCCAGAGCCCGATGCGGGGCTCGAACCCACAAACCATGAGATCATGACCTGAGCTGAAGCTGGATGCTGAACCGACTGAGCCACCCAGGTGCCCCATGAATCTCTTGAACTTAAAACCGTTTCCACGATTATTTTATTATAAAAGTTCTTAACAGTTCTCCTGACAAGAAAAAAAATAAAAAATGAATTCACAGATTCATTCACCATGCTAAGTGAAATTTCATGATGATGAATAAGGTGTTTAATAAATATACGGATGGTGGTGTTGGCAGAATTAATGCAGGTAGAGAATGCAGTTACAAATGAAGAATAAGTGTCTATTTTACTGCGGACAAATTGCTGCTCCTGCCATGATGGAAGAATTCCAGTGTAATCAGTCTTAATTTGCTATCAGCTGGCTGTTCTTTCCCTCCAGAAAATGATGCCATGTCAAGGAATCAACTGTATTCTCTGTTGTTAACATGTTGGATAGGCAGTAGTAATGTTAGCCAAGCCATCCTTGGTAACACAAACACTGTGCAATCATTTTATCCCTGCTTCCCTGGCCCTTTAGTGAGAACCAGGCCAGTTGGGAAAGGAGGCAGATGAACCTGTATTGAATGGGTCATTTCTGTCTACTTGATCACTGAGAGCCTGATCTGTAGAATATGCGTTTTGATGGTCCATCTCATGGCAACTACGGTTTTTACACACAGTTCTTATACTGGGCATCAGCCCTATGTCTTGTACTCATTCCTCCATTGTTGTTTCTTCCATCTGTGACCACCAGCTAAGCCATTAGCCAAAATATCCATGTAGCTCCAAAATAGTAGTTCTCTTTTCTTGAAGGCAAAGTAGACAAACAGATTTATTGTTCAAGTCTCTCCACTGGGAATATTTCTTTACTCATTGTTATTCAGGGACATCCCTTTGAGGGTCTCTGTGAGCAACTGGTGTCATTTTAGACTGAATCAGCATATTATGTAAAACAATGATAAATAAAGCCCTAGGTTTTTAATTTCTCATATAGAATTTCACATAAAGTCATACATTTGGGCTGAGGTAGAGGTGGTCACAGTATAATAGATGCTGTGGGAATCTGAACTGTTGCTTATGAGATATCTTTGACTTGAAAAATAGCTTGGACTTGATATTTTATATTATACTCATGCTTGGTAATGGAATACTTACCCTTATGTTTTCATAGATCAGATTATGTCTTTTCTGATACTCAAGTCAGATCAGAAGGTCACTGAGTGACTCAGGATCAAGCATTCTGGATCTACCCGTGCACACCATTAAGCCAGAAACTGCCATCAAAGGCGAATCTTACTGGTAGAAGAGAGCATCTTGCCTCTAGCTGCAGTGTTTGTCTTGTCAGCTCTTACCAGAGCCTTCACATGCCAACCGTACTGGTCCCGGGCTCTTGGAGCACCCCTGTCTGGTTCATAGAGCTCAAGTGGCTTAGTCGTTTGCAGTGCCCTCAATTTGCTCTTGTTCTGGGTCCACGGATTCTTGGCAGCTGTATGGTTCCTTTGGTAAATGGATCAAATTAGCCCACTATGCTGTGTTATATAACTTTCATAATCCAAAGAGTTGTGTCTTCTTAGAGCTGAAAATTGCAGAACACTTGTTTTTATCATTTGTTTCTGTCTTTGGAGAGAGAACTTCAACATACTGCAGACAAGTAGATTCGTAGGACCTTCTCTAAGTTGGTTGTCCTTTGATTTTTATTTATTTTACCTCTCTGCTAAGAGCATTACTTATTAAATTTTTAATGTTTTATTTATTTTTGAGAGAGAGAGAGACAGCGTGAGCAGGGGAGGGTCAGAGAGAGAGAGAGAGAGAGAGAGAGAGAAAATCAGAGCCCGATGTGAGGCTCGAACCAATGAACCGTGAGATCATCACCTGAGCTGAAGTCGGATGCTTAACCGACTGAGCCACCCAGGCGCCCCAAGAGCATTACTTATTAAATAAAGTAAGATAATAATTCTTCCTGATCAGCAGATCTAATCAATATGTGACCAACTGGACAAAATAGTGCCATGTCCAAACTGATATCAAAATGGTCAAGGTTAGTCTATGGCAGTGCTGAGGATGACATAGTGCTGAGGTAAGACTGAGAACTTACACTTCTATTCTGATCATGTGAAAGTCAACTGTATATTTCTTGCTTGGCAGAAACAACATCTTTTTCTAATAGATAGCTTTATCTCAGGTACCAGAGGTTGTGTTCGTTTGCACCTGCAAAGATAAGACATCGATACAATTAGAGTCCTCACCTGGTTGCCTAATGACATTACACCGTCATTCTTTAAGATACATTTGCCTTAAACAAAGGCTAACAGGAAATTAGGGATATAATAAAAACCTCCACTGTGTTTTTTTTGAGTCTTGATCATTTCTTTTCATTTGAAAGTCCCTGAAAAATGTGGTTTTGACATTCAGTTGATCCTTGATAGAGAGAGGATGTTCCACTGGATCTGCCTGAGCCTTCAAACCTTAATCAGAAGTTCTATAGCTGGAGGCTGATGTGGGGGTTCTGCAAGTTATAGAAGAAAGGGGTCTTTCCTCAGTGGCAGCTGACTGTATCTTTCTCTCCTCACCACCCAGGTAGCTCTCTCTGGTCCTCTGTCCTGACCCCATTCTTTTAAGTGAACAAATGATACAGGACGATGAGGAGGAGATTTTAGTGAGTGTGAAATCCTTTTTGTGTGTTTGACTCCCAGGTGAGATTCTAAACTGATATGCTCACCACACTAGGCCTTTGCAATTTTAGCCAATTTCTTCTTACCCACTTCTATGGAAGCTGCCTCTTCTTGTCCTGCTGCTCTATCAAAGCAAGTCTTTCTTCTTTTGCCTCTTCTTCTAGGGACTTGTCATTCCTTGGTATTCAATTGCCTTAGTTATGTTACAACTTTCAGCTATCCATTGAGTTAAAGGAAAGCTAAACTTTTGCAGAGTATCTCCCCTCCCCCCCTTTACATATTAGGATGCTGTAACTTTGCTGCCTTCTACTAACAGCAACACTTTTCATGCAGGAAGTAAAAATATTAAAAAAATTGGAAAGTCTGAAAAGTAAAAAAAAATTATGGAAGCCTAGGGATTCTAGGGAAGCCACTCTCAGTGGTCTTAACTGTGATTGTATTAAAGTAGCGCAATCTCAAAACAGGGCATCCAAAATCCACAGGATAATCCCAAGTCAACAAGCTATGGACACCCATGCACCTGTCTACAGTTGCAACTTGAGAATAGTCACTTTCACTTTCCTAAAGCCACAGATTCTGTGGTATCTGTCCACCACCTTCCTCGCAAGAAAGATTTGCAAGTCGAGGTTTCAGGATTGATGCCTTGCACACAGTAGCGTGTAGAATGGTGTGAAATATGCTGAGTATCAACAAATAATATCAGGCACATCTCAACCCATGAAAATGTCATTTCCAGCATAAGCAAATGATTAAATCTCTGAATATGTATGTATATAACTGATCTGTTGAATAAATGTTACATGTTTTATAATCCCTAAATTATATTTAGACTGTGCTGTAATGGCCCTGCAAATATCACAGGATAAACTGTTTTTATTTTAAAAGTACCAAATGAAAATGCCAAAGTAAATTGATACTAAGCAATTTTTAAAACTACTGTTTGCTTGGCAGGAGTCATATTACTATGTGGAATTCTATACCTTACTAGGTGAGGGGCCCATGCGTTTCAATAAAATAATTATCTAGATGACAAAATGCTTTATGCAAACATAATAGTTTTTTTCTTTGCTAGATTCTGTAGGGACAATATTCCGAGTTTATAGCGAGCTTTTTCTTTTTTCTTCAGAGCCAGTACTATGAAGTCCGGTAAACCCTTCTCATCAGTGGACTCTAAGTTCTTAAGAACACAACTATGGATGACTATGGCTCAGCACTACAGATGAATTAATTACTGAAGAATGCTACAACACGGATGCCAAAAAACATTAAACTGAGTAAAAGAAGCCAGGCTGAAAAGCCTGCGTATTCTTATGATTCTATTCCCATTAAACCCAAGAAAAGCCTCATCTAATCTACCGTGACAGAAAACAGATGAGCGCTGCCTAGGCCTGGGGCTGGAGGAGGATGGACTGGGAAGGTGCAGGAAGGAATTTTGGAAGTGATGGAAATACTGTGCGTCTTGATTTGGGTGGTGTTCCCATGGGTGTGTGCGTTTACCAAGACATTAAAATACACTCTTTAATGGAAGCTCAGTATAAATTATGTTTCAAGAAAGTGTGTTAAACAAAAAAGGAAACAAACAACAGAAAGAACTAGCAGAGTCACATCGGGGGGTAAAGGTGGTTTCACAGAGGAGGGGACTTAAAGACACTGAAAGGTCAAAGTCATCAGTGATAGGAGACAAGGCCTTTCAGGAAAAACCTATGTTTAGAAAATGCTCTTGAGTGAGAAGTTCACCTGGGTGATTGTTCTCACATCTTCTAGAAGAAGCAAACAGGTTTTTCCTTTGAGACTCAGAGCAATAAGGGAGGAGGAAGAGTCAGGTGGAGCGAGATCTTTCCCTTCCTCAACGACCACGTTTCCCCACAGCCCGAGTGGCAGGCGGGCGGGGGCACAGGTGTCCTGAGTGGAGCACCGGGCGGCTCCTCCCACGGCCCCTCCTGCTGCTCCAGCACCGCGGGCGAGGCTCCTGCGCGGCACGGATGGCACGTGGCTCAGGTCACTGAGGGCCCTCCAGCGAAGTGTCAGACGAGGTGGCGCATATCAAGTGCCTAACGCAGTGGATGGCACATAGAAAGTGTTACACGAACGGCCGTGACGTTCAAAGCAAGCTCTTCAGCTTCATTCTGCTTAATCGCTGTTGTCTCACTCAATGTTGTGTGAGAAAATGCACAGATCAAACAGACTGCACCCCTCCATCTCAGCCACTGTTTGGGGTCACTAGAAGGTCTCGGTGTCCCGCATTTCTTGTGTAAGCCCCCAGTTGATTTCAAGCTGAAAAATCCTGCTGGGCGTGACCTCGCGATGGTTGGCTCAACAATGGTCCCTACAGACATCAGCACCCCAACCCCAGAACCTGTGAATTATACTACACGAGAAAAAGCTGCCGGCAGTGAAGGTAAGGATCTTCAGATGGGAGATTAGCCTCGGGTGGGGCAAGAGACGCCCAGGTCCTCATAAAAGGGAGGTCCTTGTGAGGGCTCAGAGCAGGAGTAGGTGTCTTGACGGTGAGGTCGGTGTTTTGCGTGGTTTAAAGGCAGGGTTTTGAGTCAAGACATCCAGGCAGACTCTAGACGCTGAGAAACACAGGAAAGGAATTCCCCTCTGCCAAGCACCTCGACTTTACACTTCTGGCGGTAAGTTAACACGTTTTTTGTTGTCTTAAGAGACTGTGTTTATGGAGCTTTGTGGCAGCGGCAGTAGGAATTTGCTAGGGGCATGATGGCTGTCTCTGGTGAAGATCTACAGGTTCTCTGCAGGAGTCCCTAGACCCCCCTTGAACCGAAGACTGCATTCCGGATCCCGTTTCCCCAAGGCGCCTCACTCTTAGGACCCCATATTCTTAGGTTTCTTTGAGATTCATGACTGTGTTCCGTTCTCCTGCCCTCCTAGCTGTGGCTTCAGAGGGAAAGGTGTCTTTTTGTCAGACATCCTGCAGGATGACAACCATATTGCCTTTAGCTATTCATATTTAAAATACACGCCGTTGGTTAAGAGAGGTCCAGGTGAACTAGGCGAGGAATGACCCAGGGCAAACTCATGATTGCTAACAGGAAAAACACAGCGTCTGTTGTTTTAAGTGCAGGTAGAAGCAGAAAGAAAAGCGGCATCTTTTGTTTCTACAATCTCATAAGTGCATTTATAACTTAGAGGCCATGTAGGACTTACGGAAAGGGTGGGGCGGTTTGTGCTTCGAAGAGTGAAACGTAAAAGTAACACATCCCACCTTGTTTTAGGAAGTGTGAGTTAATTACTCTCGCAACTAACTTGTAGGAAGAACTAGTCAATGTGTCTCAGTAAACAGATCACTGCCTTGCCAAGTACTTGAGAGCTGAATATTTTCAGACAAATGATTTTGAACTGGAGAACCGTGCAGGTTCAGTCACTTTGCAATAATGAAGTCTTCAAATTGAAGTGCTTTTGTAACTGTTCTGATGATTTACAGAGAAGAACGGTGTATTTGAGAAACCTATTTTTAAGTTGTTTGTAATAATAAATTTAAGGAAGTCTAGAGGAAATGATAATTTTGTTTTACTTTCTAAAATTTTTATTTACATCGAAGTTAGTTAATATATAGTGTAATAGTGATTTTAGGAGTAGAATTTAGTTTCATCACTTACATATGTGCTCATCCCAACAAGTGCCCTCCTTAATGCCCATCCCCCATTTAGCCCATCCCCCCTTCCTCCCCTCCAGCAACCCTCAGTTTGTTCGAGGTATTTAAGACTTTGTTTAGGATTGTCTCCCTTTGTTTTTATCTTATTTTTGCATCCTTCCCCTATGTTCATCTGGTTTGTTTCTTAAATTCCACATGAGTGAAGTATAATCTGTCTTTGTCTAACTTATTTCTCTTAGATGCAACTAGAGTGTATTATATATACTATGTTGTAAATGGCAAGATTTCATTCTTTTATATTGAAAAGTGATATTACATTGTGTGTGTATGTATATACCACATCTTCTTTATCCGTTCATCAGTCCATGGGCGTTTGGGCTCTGTCCATACTTGGGCTATTGTCAATATGCGACTATAAACATTGGTGCATGTGCCCCTTCAATCAGCACACCTGTATCCCTTTGATAAATACCTAGGAGTGTAGTTGCAGGGTCATAGGGTAGTTCTATTGTTAATTTTTTGAGGAACCTCCATACTGTTTTCTGTGGCTACACCAGTTTGCATTCCCACCAGGAGTGCAAAAGGGATTGTCTTTCTCTGTATCCTCACCACATCTGTTGTTGCCTGAGTTGTTAATGTGAGCCATTCTGACAGGTGTGAGGTGGTTTTGATTGGTATTTCCCTGATGAGTGATATTGAGCATTTTCTCCTGCGTTGGCCATCTGGATGTCTTCTTTGGAAAAGTGTCAATTCCTGTCTTCTGCCCATTTCTTTACTGGATTATTTGTATTTTGGGTCAAATTTGATAAATTCTTTATATATTTTGGATACTAACCCTTAATCTGATAGGTCATTTGCAAATACATGCTCCCATTCCATTGGTTGCCTTTTAGTTTTGCTGATTGTTTCCTTGTTGTGCAGAAGCTTTAATCTTGATGAGGTCCCAATAGTTCATTTTTGTTTTGGTTTCCCTTGCCTTGGTGACATGTCAAGTAAGAAGTTGGTATGGCCAAGGTCAAAGAGGTTTTGTTTGCCTGCTTTGTGCTTGAGGATTTTGATGGCATCCTGTCTTATTTTTAGGCCTTCGATCCATTTTATTTTCATGTATGATATCAGAAAATGGTCCAGGTTCACTCATTTTTCTGCATGTGACTGTCCAGTTTTCCCAGCACCGTTTGCTGAAGAGACTGTCTTCCCCGCCCCCACCCCCCCTTTGCAAATTCTTTCCTGCTTTGTCAAAGATTAGTTGGCTATACATTTGTAGGTTCATTTCTGGGTTCTCCATTCTGTCCGATTGATCTGAGTGTCTATTTTTGTACCAGTACCATACTGTCTTGGTGATTATAGCTTTGTAATACATCTTCAAGTCCAGGATTGTGATGCCTCCAGCTTTGGTTTTCTTTTTCAGGATTACTGTGGCTATTCAGGATCTTTTCTGGTCCCATACAAATGTCGAGATTGTTTGTTCTAGCTCTGTGAAGAATGCTGGCATTATTTTGATAGGGGTTGCATGAATATGTAGATGGCTTTGGGTAGCATTGACATTTTAACACTATTTGTTTTGCTAACCAAGGAGCATGGAATATTTTTCCTTTTTTTGTGTGTGTTTTCTTCAATTTCTTCCCTAAGCTTTCTATAGTTTTCCGTGTATAGATTTTTTTTTTTTTACCTTTGGTTAGATTTATTCCTAGGTACTATATGGGTTTTTGTGCAATTGTAAATGGGACCGATTCCTTGATCTCTTTCTGTTGCTTCATTATTGATGTAAAGAAATGTAACCAATTTCTGTACACTGATTTTTATATCCTGCCACTTTGCCGAATTCATGTATCCATTCCAGCTGTTTTTCAGTGGAGTCTTTTGGGTTTTCCACCCAAAGTATCCTGTCATCTGCAGAAGAGTGAGAGTTTGAATTCCTCCTTGCTGATTTGGATGCTTTTTTATTTTTTTTGCGTTGTCAGATTGCTGAGGCTAAGAATTCCAGTACTATGTTGAATAACGGTGGTGAGAGTGGACATTCTTGTTATGTTCCTGATTTTAGAGGCAAAGCTTTAGTTGTTCCCCACTGAGGATGATATTCATAGTGCATCTTTTGTAAATAGCTTTTATGATCTTGAGGTAGGATCATTGTATCGCTATTTTCTTGAGGGTTTGTATCAAGAAAGGATGCTGTATTGGGTCAAATGCTTTCTCTTCATCTATTGAGAGGATCATGTTCTTATTCTTGATTCTATTAGTGTGATGTATTACATTGATTTGTGGATTTTGAGCCTGCCCTGCATCCCAGGAATAAATCCCACTTGATTGTGCTGAATGATTTTTTTAAACATAGTGTTGGATACCATTGGTTAATATCTTGTTAAGGATTTTTGCATCCATGTTGATTATGGAAATTGGTCTGTAGTTTTGTTTTTTTTTTTAATGGGGTCTTTGGTTTTAGAATCAAGGTAATGCTGGCCTTGTAGAATGAATTTGAAAGTTTTACTTCCATTCCTACTTTTTTGGGAACAGTTTCAGAAGAATAGGTGGTAACTCTTTTTTAAATGTTTGGTATAGTTCCCCTGGAAATCCATTCAGAACTGGACTCCTGTTTTTTGGGGGGATATTTGATTATGGATTTAATTTCTTTACTGGATATGGGTCTTTGAAATGTTCTATTTCTTCTTGTTTCAGTTTTGGTAGTTTATATGTTTCTAGGAACTTGTCCATTTCTTCCAGATTGCCAAATTTATTGGCAAATAATTGCTCATAATTTTCTTTTCTCATTGTTTATATTTGTGCCCTGTTGTTCTTGATTTCTCTTCCTTCCCTCATGATTTATTCTTTCCTTTTTCTTTTTGATCAACATGAGTTTATCAATTTTGTTAATTCTAAGAACCAGCTCCTAGTTTCACTCATCTGTTCTGTGCTTTTTAAAATTTTTTGTTATTTTTATCGTTTTGTTTTGCTAGCATTGCTCTCAATCTTGATTATTTCCTGTATTCTGCTGGTTTGTTTATATTTGCTGTTCGTTTTCCAGATCTTTCAGATGTAAGGTTAGGTTGTGTATCTGATACCTTTCTTCCTTTTTTAGGAAGCCTGATTGCTGTCTATGTACCTCTTAAAACCACCTTGACTGCATCCCAGAGCTTTGGGCTGTGGTATTCCCATTTCCACAGATTTCCATGTACTTTCTAATTTCCTCCCTAATTTCTTGGTTAGCCCATTCATTCTTAATAGGATGTTCTTTAGTGTCCAAGTATTTCTTTCCACATTTTTTTCTTGTGGTTTATTTAGAGTTTCATAGCGTTGTGGTCTGAAAATCTGCACGATATGATCTCGATCTTCTTGTACTTATTAGGGGCTGATGTGTGTACCAGGATGTGATCTATTTTGGAGAACATTCAATGTACACTTGAGGAGAAGGTGTATTCTGCTTTAGGATGAAATGTTCTGCATCTATCTGTTAATTCCATCTGGTCCAGTGTGTCATTCAAAATTGTTTCCTTGTTGATTTTCTGCTTTGATGATCTGTCCTTTGCTGTATGGGGTGTTGAAGTCCCCTACTATTATGGTATTACCAATTAATTTCTTTGTTTGTGATGAATTGATTTATATATTTGGGCTTCCCACCTTTGGAGCATAAGTGTTCACAATTGTTAGATATTCTTGGTGGATAGGCCCCTTAATTATGATACAATGTTTTTCATTTCTTGTTACAGTCTTTATTTTAAAATCTAGTTTGGTATAAGTAGGGGTACTCCAGCTTTCTTGGGTGACCACTAGCATGACAGATGGTTCTCTACCTTTGTACCTTCAATCTGAAGGTGTCTTTAGGTGTAAAATGGGTCTCCTGTAAACATCATAGAGATGGCTCTTGTTTTCTTACCCATTCTGATACACAGTGTCTTTTGATCGGAATATTTAGTCCACTGACCTGTAGAGTGAGGACTCAGGGATAGGAATTTATCACCATTACGTTGCCGGTAGAGTTGGAGCTTCTGGTGGTGGTCTCTGGGTTTTTCTAGTCTTTGTTGCTTTTGGCTTTTTGTTTGTTTGTTTGGTTTTTGTTTTCTGTCTTTTCTCCCCTCAGAGAGTCCCCCTTAAAATTTCTTGCAGGTGTAGTTTAGTGGTTCCTTACTAAAAAAGAATAACCTCCGAATCATAGGAGTCCCAGAAGATGGAGAGAGAGAAAAGGGGTAGAAGAGTTAGGCAAGCAAATTATAGTTGAAAACTCTGCTAATCTGCTCAAGGGCAGAGACCTCATGAACTCCTTTTAGTTTTTGTTTGCCTGGAAAACTTTTTCTCTCTCCTTCTATTCTGAATGACAGCCTTGCTGGATAAAGTCCTTGGCTGAGTATTTTTCTGATACAGCGCATTGAATAGATTCTGCCTCTCCTTTCTGATCTGCCAAGTTTCTGTGGATGGGTCAGTTGCGAACCTTACCTCTCTTCCCTTCTAGCTTAAGGACTTGTTTTTTGCCTTGTTTCTTTCACAATTCTTTGCTTGCCTGTGTATTTTGTGAATTTGACAATGATATACCTTGGTGATGGTCAGTTTTTGTTGACTCTATTGGGAGTTCTTCATGAAATCTTGGATTTTGATGTCTTTGCGGTTGACAAGATGGAACGTTTTCACTATAATTTGCTGACATAACTCTTCTGCCCCTTTTTCTCTTTCCATCTTCTGGAACTTGTATGATTTAGATGTTATTCCTTTTTAATAAGTCACCGAGTTCTCAAAGTCTCGTATCCTCTCCTTTTGCCTTTATTTCCCTCTTTTTTATCTGCTTCATTATTTTCCATAATTTTGTCTATTTTACTGATTACCTGCTCTGTTTCATCTATTCCTGTAGCCATGGCATCCATTTGAGATTGCATCTTGGTTATAACATTTGTAATTTCATTTTTTACTAGATACTACTTTTTTGATCTCTACAGAAAGGGGGCCTATGCTTTTTTCAACCCCAGCTACCATTCTTATTATCATAGTTCTAAATTCTAGTTCAGACATTTTGATTACATCTGTGTTGATGACACCCCTTACTGTCATTTATTTTCTTTCTTTTGGGGTGAATTCCTTCGTTTTGTCATTGTGGAGTAGGAAAGATAATAAAATTAAAAATTAAAAATAAAAAGGTAAAAATGAAATAAATTAAAGGAAGCTAGATCCTAGTTGTGTTTTGGTTTGCTGTTGAGAGAGGCTTGATAGCATAGAGAAAATAGGGAAACAAAAGAACAAAAAAGGGAGAAGAAATTTAAAAATTAAAGTATATAATAAAATAGAATAAAACTAAGTGAAATAGAATAAAACATTTACAAAAAATTTAGTAAAAACTTAGAAATTTAAAAAATTGTTCTCTTGTGACTAGTTCTGTGGTGCAAGTTATGTAGATTGTTAATCTTCAGATCAATTTACTAAGTGTGCAAAGCGCTTTGGTGCTGATCTTGCTGCATTTCAGGAATGGGACCAGCTGAGAGGTTCCTCGCTGCTCCACTGTCTGGAACCTATCCCCTGACGAAACGATAATTTTAGACATGGCTCTGTTTTCAAGTAGATGTAGAGGGAAGTTCTTAAATACTTATTTCCAGGTACTATGAATGTGGTAACTCTTTTCTACAGAAGATTCTCTGCTGTTAGATAGCAGTGGAAGAATGGACGGAATCGGTTAACTTGTATATGCGTGTAAAATCAAATAAGATCTATGGTTTTTGTGGATGGTGCTACAGGGCTTGAAAGTAGTGATTCAGTATTTGTGTGGGACAGTTTCTCAACCTGGGGAGCTTTCAAAATCTGATCCCTGACCACACTGTAACCTGATTTGGGGATTTGGCCTGAGTATATGTTTTTAAAAGCCTCTCTCTCTCTCTCTCTCTCTCTCTCTCTCTCTCTCTCTCTCTGTCTCTCTGTCTCTATCTCTCCCCCCCTCCTTCTCTCTCTCCCTCCCTCTATCCCTTCCCAGGTGGTTGTAATACTCATCCTAGCTTGGGAACCAGCCTATATTTCTTACTAAGATCTGTATAATCTGCTAGGATCTATCTTAGACTAGACCATGCTTCCTCTCAACTTAAAACATAAAGTTTTGGCTGGCTGACCTTGGAAGATGTGATTTTTCAACATGATCTTCCGCTCTCCATGAAAGAGGAGCAGTGACCTAGCCTAAGCCTGGCACATGGAATAGCTGGCTCAATGTATGCTAAAAACATTGAAGATTCCTTGTACTGATTTTATTCCCTCACCCACCCCCACAAATACTTAAACAATTCTGATCCATTTAGTGGGAGGGTAGGAGAGTGGGTGATTAGTTGCTCTTAGAGAAATATTTTTCTCCAGATTCTTGTTCTACATACTTACTGGGCCCTTATTTACAGTGTTCTGTAACTTGTACCGATGTCTACCATTGAGAAAACATTGTAACTCTATTAGCTGAGAAGGATAAGAAAGGAAAACATTGTACAGATGTGTAGACATTAAAAGTTACCCTACTTAAACTGAAAGTACCTTTTCCTTTTAAATTTTACAACCTTATTTATTGTAAAGTACCAATTTGGTAATCTAACATAAGCATCGTTATTTTTAAATGTAAGGAATTAATGAATTCCTAGTCATTTTATCTGTCTTACAGGGCATGTCCTGCAATTTACTAACCCAAAAGTTGATGGTGCTATAAGGAAATACATTTGGAGGGTTTTGTCTGATTTTTCTCGTGGATCAGTCCCCTTTTTACAAAGCAAATAAAGAGTGCCTGTGATTTCTTAAAGATTTCAGCAGCCAAAGTTCCTTTGCAGTAAAATTGCTGAGGCTAATTTTACCCTCTAGCATGTTCTGACTGGTGAGGGCTAGACCCAGCTAATTGGCTTGTAAGCTTGAAAGTTGGTTTTCCTACCTCAAAGCAACATAAATTAATGACCCAATGATCAAAACACACAGAGTTGTGATGGGGTGTGGGAGGAAGAATTCTGAGGAGCAGAAACTGAGGAATTCTTAAGAGTGAAAGTCCTAAGATGATACTGAAGAGGGAAATGGTAGCACATTACAGAGGCTATAGATCCTAGAAGCAGGAGAAGTCTTAGGAGCACCTGACAGGGAGATGAATTCAGGCCCCGCAGAGGAACCAGTCTGGCTGCTTGATCCTTGAGCGTTCTCTCATCCCTGTGAGCCAGGGCACTGAGATGGTCATCTAAGAAACAGTGGGAGACATTTTGAACAGTGCAACAGAACAATGCCCTGAGCAGCAGAGGATGTGAAGCTCAGGACACCAGGCCTTGAGGCTCCCTGCTTGGCATTTAACAGGTGCAGCCAAAGATGGAGAAGTATATAGGGAAACCATATGATATGATAGAAATCTTTATTTTTGAGAAAGAGAATGTGAGCCAGGGACAGACAAAAAGAAAGGGAGACTGACCTGCTCTTTGCTCTCAATGAAGATCCCACTATGGGGCTTGAACCTATGAATTGTGTGATCGTGACCTTAGCCAAAGTCAGATGTCCAAATGGCTGAGCCACCCCAGGCTCCTGAGAGGGAAGCATATTTAAGTAGACTGCTACCTATCTTAAGTTTGATTGCATAAAGAGAAATATTCTCCAGGAGAAAATAGTTAAATGGATATGACTGGCAAAATTTGCATGTGAACATAAAATTGATGCCAGTCAGTAAGAAAAAAAATAGGAACTCTTCAAAGGTAGGTAAAGGATCTGAATAGGAGTTTGTTGACAAGGAAGTAAAAATGGCCAATATATATAATGGTCCTCAGTGTAGCTTCATATTTAGAAACAGAAATTTAAGAAAAGGTCAAAATAAAACAAAGCAGAATGAAATGGAGTTGATTGGCAAAAGTACAAGACGGACAAAAGTGAGGATGAGGGGAAAATGAACTGTCCTATTACTGGTAGAGGTGAAAGTTATTGTGGATACTTAGAGGGAAGATGTGCAATATCTAATAAAATATATATAACAGGATTCAGCTACCTTAATTCTATATGTAAATCTAACAAAATGACATGTAGAAAGATGTTGACTGTATCAGTGTTGATGAAAGCAAGTGGAGAAAGAGTAAGAAAAAGAGTACATGAGACACATAGTCCCACATCAGTATACTGTTCACCTAAAGGAATTCATTAAACCTACTTTCATCAATATCCATTGAACAAAATCTAAACTCTTGAATGAAAACAAGATGCGGTTGGATATGGTATCAGAAGTAAATAGAACAGACCAAGATAGGAATGGATACAGATATCCACAAACATGTTAGTTGCCTACATTTCCCCTAAATGTTGAGAAATTGTCTACTTGAATTAGTAGCAAAACTTAATGAATAAGCTGTCTTTACTTATGGCACTCATGCTTTTTTTTTTCTTTTTTTTCTTTTTAGTCCATGCTGAAAGGCCTTATTCTTGACTCTCTTGAAAGCATTCTGCCAGTGTCTATGTCCTTCATCTTGCTCAGTGCATGGACACTGCTAGAATCGCCCACTCTACTGAAGAACTTGTCACTAGCAATTAACAGGAACCACGCCTCCTCTTTGAAGTTAATTCTATTACTTGTTTTGCAAGATCCTATACTTTACTTTTACAAAAACATTCATTTTCTTTCCAGTTTTACTTCTTGTTGCATCACACTTTGGATTAGTTCAAAAGCTTTCCCCATGGTCATCTTAGCTTTTATCTGTACTTATTCCACGTGATCCTATCCTTTGTGATAATACTATGTACTGTATGTACTAAGCTGAATACCTTAAATGTTTAACTCACAGAAAAAAATTGTCCCCTGGAATCCAGATTCTTAGAGCATGTGACTTGTTATTCCCTGTTTCCGCCACCTTATTTCAAGGTACTGTTAACTTCTTGCTTGGCAGTTGGAAGAGTCTTCTAAAATACTGAGAAATTAGTGGTCTCAGAAAGAAAATCTCAAATTATTAATGGCTAAAAATTTATCAAATAGGACAACTATAAATCCAGATGCCAAAATTGAATCCATACCAAGTTAAATAAAACATCAAGAGAGCCCTCTCCAAGGCACAGATTGTGATGAAGATAAATTCTATAAAGTAGCTAGAAAAATGGACATTACATATAGAAAAACAAAAATGAGAATTATCAATTCTCAGAAATTAAGTAAAGGAAAAAGATAAGAAATTACAGCTCTCTAACTTACTGGAAAAACAGGATGATCTAGAATTATTTTAAAAGCTTTGAATGTTCACTTTTGAGAGAGAACAATTTGGGGAGGAGCAGAGAGACAGGGAGACACAGAATCCGAAGCAGGCTCTTGGCGCTAAGGTGTTTGCACAGAGCCCGATGTGGGGCTCAAACTCAGACTGTGAGATCATGACCTGAGCCAAAGTCTGACACTTAACTGACTACCTGGCCCTGCCAGTTTAGAATTCTATAGCAAGCAAACTAAAGACTGTAATGAAATGAAATGATTGTTTCAGAGAGGGTGAAAAAAACAATTGATGACCACCGATCTGAACTATCAGAAGTGCTGATCTCTTCCAGGGGGAAAAGATAAAATGTCAAAGTGCTCTTCAGGATCTACAAAACAGAATGAAGAATAACAAAAAACACTTATATGTGAGTAAATATAAATGACATTTTTAACTTAAAATCTTTTGTTGCAATAAATGACACATAACCCAAAATATACATAATCTAAAACATTATAATCATTTTTATTATTCTTTATTATTATTTTTTATTTTTGTAAAACATTATAATCATTTTAAAGTCTATGGTTTTGGGTCAATAGGTGATGTACAACCATCACCAGCCCTGATACACAAAAGCTCATCTCCCAAAACTGAAACTGTACCCACTAAACATGAACTCCTTCTTGGTTACCCCCCCGCCCCACTGCCTGGAAATGCAGAACTTAGACTAGATCTCTGTCCATACCCTGCACCGAGAGATGACCTAATGCTCTCCTGGCTTCTGGCAGCAAAAGGTCATGGCCCTAGAATGGCCCCAGATCTCCTCCCCTTCCCCCACCATGTGTCTCCACCAAAATGTATCCCTAAGAAAACTCAATGTTTCCAGGAAAACTTATTGTTTGTTGTAGCCAACACATTGCTCCTGAACTTCTTTTCTTGGCACTTTAGCTGAAAAACTCATAGAAAACTTAGTAGGTAGTTATGGCAACTCCAAGGCTCCATCTTGAAAAGCTGAGAGCCATTGCTTTGAAATGTAATCCTACAGAGGATAGGCCTCTGTGTCAGCCTCTGTGAGAGGTTAGAACCCTAACGTCAGGTAACAGAGCTGGACTAACCACATGGATGTTGACTAACCCCTTGGACCTCTTCACCTTCTCTAACTCGAACAAAGCCCCTGGGCTGCCACTTCCCTCTTCTCTCTTTATAACCCCTGCATCATCTATGCACACACCAGAATGGAACTCCGTTCTTTGCCCAGCTGTGAGTAGTTGCTGAATAAAATCTGTTTGTACGGCCTTAACTCCTGTCGGGGGGTGTGTCCTTGACACCAGCCCCTGGCAACTGCTGTTGGGCTTTTTTTATTTTTTTTAATGAAGTGTCTCCTAAGTAGACTAATATGAAAATTGTCCTGATACTGGTGTATTTTACCTAGCATAATGTCTTCAGGTTTCAACTATGGTGCAGCTGTGTCAGAATTTTTTTCCAGTTGAAGAACATTATATATTTTATATATATCACATTTTCAATCCGAGCACCTGTCATTGAATAGTGGGTCTGCTTCTATGTTTTGTCTACTATAAATAGTGCTGTGAGCACAGATGTACAAACATCTGTTGAAGTTTCTGCTTTTCCTTTTTTTTTTTTTTTTTTTGAAACGTACTCAGAAGTTGAATTGCTGGGTCATAGGATAATTCTATATTTTAGAAGAACTCCCAGATCTCCCTCCATGGCTGGACCATTTTACATTTCTTCTTTAAAAAAATTTTTATGTTTGTTTATTTTTAAGAGACCAAGCATGAGAGGGGGAGGAGTAGAGAGAGAGGGTACAGAATCCAAAGCAGGCTCCAGGCTCTGAGCTGTCCGCACAGAGCCTGATGCGGGACTAGAACCCATGAACTGTGAGATCATGACCTGAGCCAAAATCGGACCCCTAACTGAGCCTCCCAGGTGCCCCTACATTTCCATTAATAGTACACAAGGGTTCCAGTTTGTCCATGTACTTGGCAAAAATTTTGTTGGAGGTTTTCCCACTTCTGCCCTCCCAAGAATAGTCATCCTAGTAGGTACAAATTGACATCTGTGTGGTTTGGTTTTGCATCCTAGTGATATAGACCATCTTTTCACGTACCGGCCATTTGTATATATCTTTTTCAGACCTAAGTTCTCTGCCAATTTTTAAATCAAGATGCTTGTTTTTCGTTATAGGAATTATATATATTCTGAATATTTATCACCTATTATATATTTTTTTCCATCTCCTGGTGGCCTTTTCATTGTTGATGGTGTTTTTTGCACCAAATCTTTAAATTTTGATCAATTTATTTATACATGTATACATTTATTTTTTATGGATTAATTTTTAAATGTTGTATCTAAAACAAATCAACATACCTAATATAATGAAACTTTCTGCCTACGTTTTTCTGTTTGAGTTCTATAGTTGTGAAGTTAGATGTTAAGATTGGAGTTTTCTGAGAGTGTAAGGTAACAGTCCAACCTGATTTTTTTACATGTTGATACCTAGTTTTCCCAGCTCCAGTTTTTTTTTTTTTTGTTTTGTTTTGTTTTTTAAAGATGGTGCTTTCTTGATTGAGTGGCCCTGGAAACCTTACCAAAAATCACTTGGCTATACATGTGAGGTTTACTTGTGGATTCTCAATTCTGTTGGTCTCTATGTGTATCTTAATATACCATAGTATTTGGATTACTACACCTTTGTGGCAAATTTAGCAATTAGGAAATGGGAGAGAATCAACTTTTGAAGGTTTTTTGTGCCATTATTCATGGTCCCTTGAGATTCCATGTGAACCTTAGGGTGCATAATTCTTCTATCCCAAAAGCCATTGGGATTTTGATGGGGAGTGAATTAAACTAGGCTATCCCTTGGGGTTTTTACTCACCTCAGTATTTTTTAATCTATTAACATGATGTCTTTTTGTTTGTCATCTTTCATTTCTTTTAGCAATGTTACCTAGTTTTTAGCACACAAGTTTTATTGACTCTTGAACTTGAAAGCATTCTTTATCATGCCATTGTAAATAGAATTCTTAATTTTCAGATGGTTAGTATATAGAAATAACATTAATTTTTATGTAGACCTTAATATTTAGCAACTTTGAGCTTTTATTTTTCAAAGTATTTGTGTATGTGTGTGTGTGGGTGTGTGTAGAGGATCTTCAGGACTTTGTCATCCGTGGTTCTGTCATCTTTGAACAGATATTTTTCCTTTGCAATTTGGCTGCCTTTTATTTCTTGCATAATTGCACTGGCTAGGACTTCTAGTACTGTGTTGATGAACTGGTGAAAGCAGGCATTATTGTCTTGATCTACCTTAAGGTGCCTTAACGACTATCTTAAAAATAAACACTGTAGCTGTGTGTTGCAGGCTTATAACTTACCATGAGTGTAGAACATACCTTAGAGGAGGGACCAACAAATAAAAGCCGTAAGGCTCTTAACCTTTATGCACAGTGCTACATAAGTGAGGGTGATGTATATTCTGAACTGGAGAAAACAGTGACAATGAAACCAAGTCTACCTGATAAACCCACAGGGGAGGCCGAATGAACTTCTAAGAATACTCAATCTGACAGAAGGTGGGGGATAGAAAAAGGGAAGAAAGAACAGTGCTAACAAATAAGAAACAGCAAGTTAATGGTTTCTTGCTTTTTTTTTATCTCCTATGACAGTATTTTAGTCAGAATATAAGGTCACTTAAATTTAATATAATCAATATGGGTGTCTTTTTTTTAATGTTTTATTTATTTTTGAGAGAGGGAGAGAGAGAGCCTGGGGCGGGGGGGGGGGGGGAAGG
>PJEM01001730.1:62455-102475 GCA_004023845.1 Helogale parvula | reverse complement strand
TCTGTCAAGTTTATGTGTAAGAATTTCAGGTTTTTGAAACTACCATAAATACTACGTAATTTCCATTCCCAATTTTTCATTGCTAGTATTTGCAATTCAATTCTTTATTGGTCATCTGTCTTGCAACCTTACTAATCCATTTAGTACTTTTAGTAGCTTTTTTTGTAGATTGTGTCAGATCTTCAACTTGGACACATGTAGCACATGTGACATTTGACATGTATGATAAACATGTGAATAAACCAAAAGTAATGAATCTTCTATCCCTTTTTCTGTGGCTTACTGTACTGGCCATGGTGCCCAGTTCAGTATTACACGATGGGGTAAGAGATGTTTGTCTTTTCCCAGATCTTAGAAGATCTCACCATTAATTAAAATAGTTTCTTTTATTTCAACCCTGCTGAAAAACTTTATCAGGAATTAATTTTGCTTTTATCAAATGCTATTTCTAAGTTCAGTAAGATTATTTTATAATGTTATGTAGTTTAATATGGTTAAGAGTACGGACTTAGCTTCAAATGTAAAACCAAACTTGTGTTCCTGCTCACGATACCTAATTTTAATATACTTACCTTTTTGTATGATAACTTCTTTTATTTAGAATTGATATATCTGTGTTCTTCAAAGACTGCTAGTCTGTAGTTTGTTTATATAATGTCTAGTTTTGGCCTCATAGACATATTGAGAAGCATTCCACAACACTTGACTTGTGGGAAAGTTTTTCAAATAACAAGCTCATTTTCTATAATAAATACAGAGTTGCTAGAGTTAAGTCTTTTGTCTTCGAAGGAATTTGTCATTATCCTATCACTGGAGTTGTTGAAAATATTGGGCAGAGAATTGAGCATAATCTTCTCAAAATCCTCTTTTATTTGTAGAATAAAACCAGTAGTTACATACTCTGCTAGTTGAAATACAGTTGAAGACCTATCTACCCCCTTTTTCTTCCACTGGCCATTCTGACTAAATCTAATTGGATTTTCTTTTCTCTAACAGCCAGGTTTAGTAAACAAAGAGGTTTTTTTTTTTTTTCTTTTTTCCTCTCCATTGTCTCTTTTTCTATTTATATGTACTCGAATACTATTTTTCCTCTACTTGATTTGGGTTTAATTTGCTTTTTTCTAATTGCTGATGATGGAACATGAAGTCATGAATTTGAGTTTTCTAATACAATTTCATGCTTTAAATTTCTGCCTTTGTATGGCTTAGTGGTAGTCTATTTATTCATATATTTTATTTACTTTCAGTTTAAAGTACTTTCTCATTTCTTTTTTGATTTTTGCATTGATCCCATATGTTGTTTAAAAGTGTTGTTTAGTTTCCAGTTAAGGATTTTGCAGAGATCTTTAATGATTTATAATTCTTTTGTGGTCAGATAATATAGCTTGTATGAATCTAATCCTTAAAAATTTCTTGACACTTGTGGTATGGTCTATCTTAGTAAATGTTCCATATGCACTTGAAAAGAATGTGTATTCTAAGGAATAGAGAGAGTGTTCTAAAATTGTCGGTCAAGTTGATTTGTTTCATAGTGTTATTGAACTGATCCATACAACTCCAGATTTTCTATATGTGTTGATCATATATTGGTACAGTAGTAACAACTGGTAGAATAGTTCTGGAAATGTCTATTTTTCCTTGATGTTTTTATCAGTTTTTGCTTTGCATGTTTTAAAGATTTGTTAAGTATGTAAAGTATAGGATTTTTATGAATTGATCTCTTCATGAAGTTCTATTTTTCTGGAATCTCCTTTGCCTACTATTACTGTAGTGCCAGTAGATTTATCTTGATTAGTTTAAAGTGGTCTACCATAACCATCTGTTTGCTCTTTATCTTCTTGGATATTAATGTGGAAAGTGTATTTGTTTTAAGCACCGTAAAGTTGAGACTTGCCTTTTTATAATATAACAATCTCTGCCTTTTAATTACAGTATCTGTCCTTTATATTTAGTGTGATATGGTTGGGTTTAAGTCACATTTGAAGTTAACAGTGCAGTTTAGGACCAGCCATCTTCACCATGGATGAAGGCATATTTATATTCCCATTCATAATTAAAAATTGGAAATGAGAATTTGTAACAAAACTTAACATAGAGGAAGACCACTATGTTTATTTTTATTTGTCTTTATACAACTAGAATACACAAGCAACTATCAGTAACTGTAATAATTAATGAGAGGCTATAAGTTCAATCTTCCACTTTTAAGGAGGATGCTTAGTTGAAATATCTAAACATTTAAATATCTAAAACTTAAAGGGGGGAAATCCTCAACTTAAAAATATACTAGTACATGCACTGCATGAGGCTAGTTCAAGAAATACTTAATAAATTACATTGCTTGTTTTGTCTTGGAAATTAATGCCTGTGCCCCAACATTGGTTTTCTAGATTCCAAAAGTTATGCTTAGGCCTGGTCTCTTACAAAGTTTTGTGCCCACAGAATAGTGTGATATAGTCAGATAAGTCACATGAAGATACACAAATATTTGTTCACATTCCCAATGTTGTCTAACCCCCATATGCTGCACTTTGCATGGCCGCACCCTTGATTTTAAGAATAGGACTTTCTTACTCCTTCTGTTAACTCTGTGAGAAGCCTCTTTGCACGTTGTCAAAAGGAGGTAGCAGATTTGATAAACATGGAAATTAAATTACAGTAAAGAAACCTGATTAATGAATCCAGTGAGAAATTTGATATCTTTACCATTATTTGATATTTCATTACTAAGAGATTGATGCATATTATACATAGCATATCTGAGAAATTGAAATGTTAAAGCAATTAATATACAATATCAAATATAATGGCTGTGATTTTCATATGCTTCACTCAGTTATTAGCAACTAGAGAAGGTAAATTTAACTTAGAAGGCTATTTAATAGTTGCCTGCCTTGTGTAGATAAGGTCCTGACATGATCTATTTTGGCCCAAGTGGCAGTTAAGACTATTTTGAATCACTTAAAAACACATGTACAATGACACTTTCTTTTTAAACCTAAAATATTCAGTAACTTGGCTATAATATCTAGAGCTCTATTAAGTGGTTAAAAAATTAGATCATTGGACATTTTCAGAGAAAAGTGGTACTAGCTGTGAAGTCCTTGTTACTGAGACTTATAATTATGTTTCTGACAAAAAGATATACTTTCTTAATGTGTCAGTACACAGAACTGTATTTAGTGAGGAATATATAAGTGATTATCTGTCTGTGATGCCCTAAGGTGATGGTCTGACAACAATTACTATAAAGACTACTCCGGAGAGAAATTTCAGATTTGGTATTCACTAGCTTAGAGAATGGCTGCTTTAGCCACAGCAAGTGACCATTTTACAGGGCATGTGGTGATGACTTGTCATGTTCCAGCAATATGTAGCCCTAAAATCTCAGCACTTCTAACGGCTTCTACTTACTGTTTTTTATGAATGATTCTGTGCTGAGAAACCGTGTCCTTGGGTCGTTCTGGAATGCATGGATTGCAAAGATGAGAGAGTTTGTGGTCCATCTCAAAAGCTCAAGTCACATTAAGCCTTCATCCACAACTGAATGTGGCTCTGCTGGGGCAGGGTGAGAGGTTGGGATCCTGAAGGATAAAGACAAATAGGATAGTGTCCATGGGATTCTATTAGAGGAGAAATTAAAATTGTGCTCCTAAATTTCACCAGTAAATATGGAAACCCAGAGACTTTGATAGAAACATTATCAAGTGCATATGATTCAAAACAATCTCAGAGAAGCTTCTGGGTGCCATATTGGTATTGGCATATTTTAGACCACATGCTTGGTACAGAGAATCAAATACAGTTGAAATTAATGTGATTAATTTCTCAGGTGTTTGGAAAAAATCAGAATACCATCAGCACAGTGTCTTGTTTCTAATTTTTCTTAAAGAAGAATGTGTGTGTATAGCCATGATTAGAAAAATAGACCCACATGTGAAAAATACATATGGTATATATGGGTGATTTGATGTTGACATGCCTCCATCAAGAGGTGTGGTCTGTGTTCCCTGCCCCCAAACCTGCATGGGCTTCTGTAACTCCTGTGACCAATGGAATGTAGCAGACGATGTGTGGCTTCTGGGGCCTGGCCATAAGCAGCAGTATGGCTTCTACCTGGCTATGTTTTCCCTGGAAGGCTTGCTCTTAGAATGGAAAGATCACTTCCACTAATATTCTGGATGACCGGCCCAACTGGTCCCCCAGCATCAACATCTATGAGAAGACATGTGACTGAGTAAGCCTCCAGATGTTTCCAGGCCTGGATTTCAGTTTCTTCCTATGATCCAACACTGTGGAACAGCAATGAAAGAGTCTCATAGGTCTTTACTGAACTCATGATGAATAGAAATGGAGAGATAACAATGATGATTTATAGCTTCTAAGTGCTGGGGTAGTTGGTTGCACAGCAGTTGACTGATGTTTCTGTATGGCTCTTCGAGTGAGTTTGGGTTGTTCATCTCTTCATGCCACCACTACAGTTGTCCCCCAGCCCTCACAAATTCAGCCCTGATGACCACTTGCATCAGTGACAAGGTTTAGGAGCTCTGATGGTCATGCCAGCTCCAGGTGCAGGGAGAAAGACTGAGTTTAGATGGGGGGAAAAATGTCCCTGGAGTGATAATCCCTCAACAATTGGTACAAGTATGGTACTTCCAATGGTGAAGAAGAAATACTAGATTTTGGGTCCCATCTATATGTAATTTCATTACAAAATTTGATTTTTTTTTTTTGCTTAGATTGCTCATGGTTAAAATTTATTAAATTCTAACTTTATGTAAAACTATCATTGTATTAGTAGAATGCACTAACAAGATTTAAATATTGAACTGTTAGGGCCATATTGTTAAGATTTTAAAACCCTCACTTTTAATAGGTTAATGTTTAGAGTAGATAATAGAATTTTTTCTTGAAAAAGTTCTGGGCAATTGAAAAAAGTGTACTACTAAAGAAAGACAATGAATGGTTAAACGAATCTGTGCCCATAGTGTTTAAGCAGATCTTGATCTAGAATCTACAGGTCATTTTCATGAAAAAACTCAAGAAGGTAACCCTTTGTTCAGTCAACTGAATGTAGTATTTTGGCTGTTTTTTGCATTCAGTCTCTAGAGAAAATAGCAAATCCCGTTTACATAGGTTACAAATTGAGAAAAATCTCACATTAATAACTTGGGATTCACAGGTAATGTCTTATCAGTGACAGTGATTTATGATCTTATTTTCCAATCAGTTATGCTTCCAGAGATCAGAAGTATTTAAACTCCAACATTATTTTTAAACCGGAGTTTGGAGGAAAATATTTAACCTCAAGAGTTTTTGTCAGGATCAATAGAGTAAAACTATGGAATGTACTCTGTAGATGAAAAATTTCAGTGGTATGGATTCATTATCCTGTCCAGATGGCTATACTCTAGAGGTCTTTCTGCAGCATACTCCACACTACCTATTCTAATATAGCATGGTCAAAATTTAAAAGAAGCTACCCATGCTAAAATTTTGCTCAACATGACATTTTAAATAGGGTCGCAACAAAGACTTTTCCAGTGATCTGAACAGGTGAGCTTCTTGGCTTTCCTCTGGTCTATATCCTCCCCATTAGGATGCACCTTGGTGGGCCACATTGGTGGTGAATATTTTGGTTTGAGACTCATCCTATCAATGGTGGTGGGTTGCAACCCATTTACACACTGTGCTCCAGATATTTTTATAACACTTAATATTCGTGTCTAGGATAGCCTGCCTGGGACATTCAATATTGAAAATCTTAAGCCGATTGTACCTTATATGTGAAGTCTTCTCTTGTTTTACCACCATCCAGTCTAATTCAATTTCAAGTAAGCTATGTCTAACTCAATTCCAATGTTACAGAATTGTGTGTCTATCTCTATTACAGCTGTGTGACAATTCCCTCTGTATTGGTTTCTAAATGAATGTATTGAGGGCAGAGACTAGGTCTCCTGGTAATGACATTCCCTGCTACAGGACTGGGCGAATACTTGAGTTAGAAACTCAAACTCAGTTTGAATTGAACCTTGAAGGATATTGGCAGTTTTATGGCACTGAGAACAAAGAGTGCTTACTCATCACAAGTGCTTTCCTTAATCCCCATCACCCATTTTACCTGTCACTTCTGCCCAAGACCCCTCTGGTAACCATGAGTTATTTCTCCAGAGTTAAGAGTCTGTTTCTTGGTTTGCTTTACCCTACTCACCATGTTCATGAGTGAAATTATATACAGTACTTGTCTTCCTCTGACTTAGCATAATACTCTTTAACGCTATCCACATCATTGCAAATGGCAAGATTTCATTAATTTTGATGGTTGAGTAATACTCCATTGTGTATATATAAATGTATACACACTTATGTATAATATATGTGTGTATAATATATACAATATACTATTTCTTATTTATCCATCAGTTGATATTTGGGCTCTTTCCATAATTTGGCTATTGTTGATAATGCTGCTATAAACATAGGGGTGCATGTATCCCTTTGAATTAGTATTGTTGTTGGATCTTTTGGGTAAATATCTAGTAGGGCCATCACTGGATCAGAGCGTAGTTCTACTTGGAACTTTATGAGGAACCTCCATCCTGTTTTCCAGAGTGGCTGCACCAGTTTGCATTCTCCCCAACAGTATAAGAGGGTTCTCCTTTCTTCATATCCTTGCCAACACCTGCTATTTCCTGTGTTGTTAATTGCAGCCCTTCTGACAGGTGTGAGATGATAGCTCATTGTAGTTTTGATGTGCTTTTCTGTGATCTTGAGCATCTTTTCATGTGTCTATTGGCCATCTGCATTTTCTCTTTGGAAAACTGTTCAGGTCCTCTGCCCATTTTTTGACTGGATTGTTTTTTTGGTGTTGAGTCTGATAAGTTCTTCATATATTCTGAATATTAGTCCTTTATCAGGTAAGTCATTTGCCATCCTCCCCCATTCCCTAGGCTATCTTTTACTTTTGTTGGTTGTTTCCTTTGCTATGCAGAAACTTTATTTTGCTGAAGTCCTAGTAGTTTATTTTCTGCCTTCTTCCCCTTGTCAAGGCATGATTTTGTGGTGATTTTCTTGGAGAGGAGGAGAAAGGAGGCAAGGAGTGACCAGTACAAGAGAGTGACCAGTACAAGATACTAGAGAAGCAGAAGGGGGCCTTTAAATCCAACTTAACTCTTAATGACATCGAAGAGAATTTCCCTGAGCACAGTAAACCTATCTCTGTCCTCTGAACTTTTCTTCCACTTAAAACTGCCTATCTAACTTGTTCTATGAACTCGGAAGTTTTTCAAACTGTCCAATACGGATTTTCATAGATCATCTGGTATTATAGTCTTTGCAAATAGAGCTCATTATCCCAATGGAAAAGTTCATTGTTTAAGGTGCACTATATATATTTCTCACGTATCTGGTCCCAGAAATGCTTAGGATTATAGTTGAGCATAGAGGATGCTCAACCACTAGCATATAAATGAAGAAATAAGGCAAATATTACTCTACAGACTTCTTCAAAACTGGCTTCATAAAGATCAGACACCGACAAGACAATGATATATATATCTATATATATAGATATATATAGATATATATATTGATATATATATATGTATATATATATATAGATATATATGACATGCTGAACATTATTTTTACTTCTCATTTTGGGGAATATAATTAGAAGTGAGGTTATTTATAGTTAACTGCGTATAAAACTGGTAAGGAAATAGTGCCCTATTTTTTTGTACTATGACGACTAAAGTAACAGTCTTTAGATGTTTGCTTTTATGAGATTTTTTTTTTCCCTTTTTGATTTAACAAATTTCTTTCAAGTCCTAGACATTCTAACCTTCTGGAAACAAAATTAGTAATGTTTTAAAATACAAGCTATTATACCATGACTTATTATAGTCATTATTTTCCCAAACTACAAAACAGAATCACTAGACTTGAGAGCAGGGACATATTCTACATCTTTCTGTCCCAGGGCCTAGCAGGTATATGTACTCCTTTTGAACATAACTGAGATATGTATAAAAATAGGAAAAATACATGTCTACATGTGCATACTAGGAAACACAATCTTAGATTTATTGAAGGATGTTCACATTATAGCAGAAAGAAAACACTTGCTAACAGGAAATAAATGGGAAAAAACTAATTAGGTTCCTGTTATGTAAAAGATATAAGATACTGAGAAATAGAAAACTCTTCATAAATTTGACTTGAAAGAGAAAATTACTTCCATGTAGGAAGTTAATAACTAAGGATACATTAGTTCAACATATTAAAGAGTTAGCTAAGATCATAGTATAGTTACCCATCATCTTCTTGACCTCTGTAATACCACCCCTGTGTCCTGGGGAAGAGACATGTTTTTTTCTTGTGTACTGTGCTTGCATTCCCATTCTACACTCGTTGGTATACTTCTGCTAGATCGTTTTCTCCCCCATCTACAGCTAACTAACTGGCAGCTGATCTTGGCTAATCAGATGTCTCTACTGGGCCACGGAGGCCCAACTGTTAGGAGATTCGAATGCTCACAGTTGATACGTACTGTCCAAGTGCCTATAGAAGTGGGTGTGATGGTCCCAGCTACAGACAGCCACATGTTCATCCCTGGTCCCAGTGTGCTCATGAAGGCTTGGTTCTATCCATCCAATAACACCTGCAATCAACATGAGGGACGTTCATTTTATTCTTTGCTTCCTTAGAGTTTTTTTTTTTAATCCCACTTAAAACAAGTGCATTATTTGTAATAAGTGTTCAAGAAGATCATAGGAAAAAGACATTGCTCTTAGCTGGAGTGCTCTGGAAGAAAAAAAAAACTTTGCCAAAGAAGAATTGTTTGTAGGAGTTGGGGGATGGGTAGAAATGAATTACACTAAATGAAGAGCATTCAGTGACAGGGAAGCATGGTACCAAATATTGGAAGCTGAGGAATGTACTATATTGCGGGGAAGTGAATAGAAATGAATCATTTTATGCTGTAAGTATAAGAGTGGGAAACTAGATTGAGAATATATTAAAATGGGGATGCTGGTTTCAAGAATCTAGGCTACTAAATATAATACGTACATTGTACATAAAACATTCCCAGAAGCTAAGTCCTGGCTAAACTGCCGAAGAAAGTAGAGCCCTACTTTAGAAAAATATTATTATTGGGGAGCCTGGGTGGCTCAGTCAGTTGAGCGTCCGCTTCGGCTCAGGTCATGATCTCACGGTTCGTGGATTCGAGCCCCGCGTCGGGCTCTGTGCTGACCGCTCAGAGCCTGGAGCCTGCTTCAGATTCTGTGTCTCCCTCTCTCTCTGCCCCTCCCCTGCTCACACACTCTCTCTCTGTCTCTCAAAAAATTAAAAAAGAAAAATGCTATTTTAATTATAGATTAAAAAAAGATTTACCATTCACTTTTGGCCTTTTCCTTGCATTTGAATTTAGTTTGAAATTAGGAATAATTAAACCCTAAAAATGGTATTACAAATCTATGAAACCTGAATATATACATCAGGAAGAAAAATCAAGTATTTTTATTCCAAGATAGAGAATAGGCAAAAAGAGGAATGAGAATATTTTAACAATTTTTTGAGACCTGTTAGTAAGATTTTTAGGAAATGAAAACTAAGACAAAGTTACAAAGTGACAGAAACGATGAAGAGATAGATTTTTGATAAGTAAAAGAAATTAAAGTAAAATTTCTGATTATAAAAAAAGCATAAGAAAAATGTATCATTTACAATTAGATCTGTATTGACATAAACTCCATATAATTCAGGATTCAAAATTAGGTTGGTTCTAAAACGACTACTGTGATTTCTATGTTAATTAAATTAACAAGTTAAATTACAGAGTAGCATTTTATTATTGCTGATGAAAAGTAAATGTTGTAATCAATTGTCTAAATGTAATTTTGGCCCTATGGATTTGGTGAAACATCTGGAATTGGATAGAAACTTTTTTTAAAGTTTATTTATTTTAAGAGAGAGACAGAGACGGAAACAGAAAGCATGCATGAGCAGGGGAGGGGCAGCGAGGGTGAATCCCAACCAGTCTTTGCACTGTCAGCAGGGAGCTCAAGGTGGGCCCGTAACTCCAGAATGGGAGAGGACTACATGAGCTGAAATCAAGAGTCAGACCGTTACATGGCTGACCACCCAGGCACCCCAATAGAAACTTTCTTGTTTTCATGAATCTCTACAAAGTTTCACTCAGTAGATATTCACACCTTTCCTTTTATTTAGTTTATCCCAGAGTTACTTCTTTACAATCTTTTATCTACTCACTACTCCATTTTTGAGGAATGATAAAATAAAAAGGGACACTCTGATGTAGGGGACCATAAATACTTGTGCTGTCCTAAAGGATTGCCATTAACCATATGATGCCACCTATCTCTTGCAATGTGGTTAAGTTTACTTTTTGAGAGAGTGAGGGAGGAGTGGGGGAGGGGCAGAGAGAGAGACAGAGGATCTGAAGTGGGTTCCACACTGACAGCAGAGAGCTTGACGTGGGCCACGAACTCATGAATGGTGAGATCATGACCTGAGCCACCCATGTGTTCCTAAATGAGGTTAGCTTGCATTCATATGTACTTTAAGTAAAAAAATATCCATTGACTTCAGAAGACTTGATAGGAAAAATGCATTTTACATATATTCAGGATAAAACCTATATGGCTGGAAAAATAAATTACTAAATTTCACTTCTTTTAATTACTTAATGTGGTTACTAGAAATTTAAAACACTACTTGGGCCATGCATTGTATATCCTTAAAAGACTGATAAAAAGCTTGAAGCAATGAAAATTTAGGGAGAGAAAGCCTTCTCTCTTCCAGATTCTCTGATCGAACACCCTACAGCCTAACTGTGTAAGCAAATTGGTTAATTATAACCACTGATCGTGACAGCTTCTGGCAAACTTGTCTCTAACTGCTTTTGATGGCTGTTTGCGTAGCTAACACTTGGCAGAGCAATGTGGATGGCTCAGAGAAGGCTGGGTAATGGTTCCGGGACCAAGGATTTATAGTCTCCCTCTGCATCTTGGCCCAATGGGGAGGTTTGTTTGAATGGGCATTGGGACTCCCTGCATCGCTGGAGCCCAGATACAAGGGCAGACAAGAGCCCTGCCTTCACTGCTGATCAGTTAAATGATGGCTCCGTGTACTTGCTCACAGTATTGTCTGGCTTTTGGTTAAGAATGCTGCTCTTAAAAGGGACGTAAACCCTAAGCTACTGTTAAATATGGAGAACAAACTGAGGGTTGCTGGAGGGAGAATGGGAGGGGGTGGGATAAATGGGTGATGGGCGTTAAGGAGCCCACTTGTTGCGAGGAACACTGAGTGTCCTATGTAAGAGATGAATCCCTGGGTTCTACTCCTGAAGACAAGACTAACTTGTCCATCTAACTTGCATTTAAGTTAAAAAAGTCTTATTGACAGATTTGTTTTAATTTAAATACCTAGATTGTCTCTTTTATTGCAGAGCATCAGAGTGTGTGTGTGTTTGTTTTTTAGCTGGTTATCTTCAGTATGTTTTCTCAGGGAATGGCCTAAGATTTCCCGTGTCACTGTATGTATAGAAAGCACTGTTTGAATACATTTCACTTTGCAAGTATCACTAATCAAATTCACTAGATTGTCTTCTAAGATGCTGTGCCTGTCAACTTTCTTAGTAATTCTCTTACGCCCCACAGTGAAAATGACCCATTGTACAATCTGTTGACGGCATTCATTGAATTAGTTAGGCTTATAATCTCACATACTGGAAAGTATAATAATCAAGAGAATGTTATTTAACATGCAGGATCTCCATCTGGCGTAAATTGCTAATAATTGGGTATTCCAGTCCAGTGTAAGAGCCTGGGTCCTGTTGTCTGCACATCTGAAAACAAAGCGATGTATTTGTAAGCTCCTCACTTGTTCTGCATTACAATTAAACATTTTCTAAAGAACTATTTAAAGAACAAAACTATATACCTTGACTGTTGTATCTTTGAGTCAGCTTTTGATCACTTTTTAAAAATCTAAACAACCACACAATACAAAACTTGATAAGGTGGAGTTCCTTGGTTTCCATGGGGCCATTTTTTTCCATTAAGAGTTTATTTATTTTATTTATTTTATATATTTTTTTATAATAGTTTATTGTCAAATTGGTTTCCATATAACACCCAGTGCTTCTCCCCACAAGGGGCAGTTTTAATGGAAATTCACCCACATTGGGATGAAGGCCTCTGGTTTTTAGGTTTCATAGTATCCTGCTGTCACTAAACTGTTGAGGAAACTGAGCAGTGTGCATACCAAAAACACTCAAATTTTAGGTAGATCTAATGTCCCAATACATGTAAAATAAGAAATAAAGATAAATGCTGTAACAAAGGATTGTGAAATTCTATGCCAAAGCTGTGATATTCCTGAATCCATTGGAGACCCTTCCATTTCTATTGATTTTAGAGGAGAAAATGTCATTTGTCAATTACATTTATTGTTTCCTCTTTGCCCATTATCTTGGGTTATAAAAAAAAAAAAGAGATTATGAGTAGTTTACTTTGTTGCAGAGCAGATTGGAAATGGCATTATGATAAGATTATTTTGCAAAGTAGATAAAATTATTTTGATGAAGTAGAAGAAATCAAACAACTGTCATAAGGTCAATTTATTCTCCATTGGCGAGTCCCAGATATACTCAGTTGAAAAGGTTCTTATGTGGAAAATTAAAAAATTTTTTATCCTAAATCCTACATTTTCATGATTTATTTATTGATGGCAAAAACTTTAAGTACAAGATGAGAAATCTATGAAAACTGCCAACTTTAATTAGGTCTGGTCCAAAGACTCCAAAGGTTCAGTGCAATAATATCAGGCTAACATCAAGATGCTCATCCCTGGAATATGACTCCTCCTTTGCTGGCATGTCCTCTTCCTTCATTTTGACTTTTTTCAGGAAAAGCAGCCTATCAATGTAATACTATGACAAATGGCCAAGACATCCTTTAGTGTATTTCCTGGGTTAGTTAGTTCTCATAACAGCCTTATGAAATAGATGTCATATCTGTCTCATCTTCTCAGATGAGGAAAACTGGCTGGTCAAATTGTCCATATTATATAAGCAGCAAGTGGAGCAGTGACATCTTGGGACCTGAACCGAGCCAATAGAACTCCATAGTTTTAATGGCCATCCAGTCTGGCGGCTCCCTTTCCTGCATTTTCATGGGTAAATCTTGAATACACCTTGTATTTCTTTCTCATGCTCCTCATGCCTTGCCCCTCCAAAATTTTGCAGAAACTATGTATATTTCAAATTCCTATTTTTATTTTAATTGACTTAGCCTCATTTTTCTTGACTTGATTTTGATTATCTGATACAATGAGACAGGTCAGTCTGGTAAAAAATGCCTCATCCTTGATTTTTGCAGCAGCCTGTTGTACTTGTCTTTTTTTAATTCTCCTTTCATTTTTTATTTATTGGCTTCCACTACAGTATTTCTTGAAGGTTTAGCTCTAATTCTCCTCCTTGGTCATCTATCTTAGTGACTACTGCTCTTGTTGCTATGATAATGCTTATTTTTTAAAAATCAGGAGTCTTGCTTTCTCCCTGGATGACTGTTCTAATATTTTGAATTGTCAAATGCTTACTTTCCCTGCAGCATTCATCTACTCTCATTCCAAGGCTTATTTAAAATCACACTTTGACAATAAATACAGCAATGGTTTCAGAACTTCATTACCAAATGAGAAGGTCTCAAATGACATTTCATGTTATCGCTGTCTTCTAAGAATAAGAGCAACAAAAACAACAAATGATACTCTTCTCCTTGTACTTGCTTAGATTTCTGTGCCTCTCTTAATTTTACATTGCGCTTATCAATCCTTCTCCCCATTCTTCCCTCTTCTCCTTAGGTTCTTGGGCCTCCCTCACCCACCCATACTCCTTCTTGCTCCCTCTTTACTGGCTCTCACTGTTGAGAGGCACATCTATTGTCCATCATTTTATCTTCCTCTCTTTCATGGTTATCAGCAAGCATTCCCCTTAACTATCCAAGTGTTACTAAATTGTGATGGCAAAAATGGAAACCAATATCCTGGGCTAGGTGGACTCCATCTGGTCCCCTCTCCTATTTATGTTCCTCTTCTCTTAATTGTTGAGTTATTTGGCATAGTTGTTTAGCCCTTAGTGTAATAGTACATTTTATCATACTAGCTTGCATGGGACACAATTCTTTTCTTCCCTATTCCCCATATGATACAACCATGCTAAGCATGCAATAAACATTAAAATAAACACTTACTTTGATGGATTTATTCTTGATCCTAGAATACAAATTCCTACTTCTCAATTAAATGATGACTTAGCTCCTCTTACATGTGACACAACAAAAATTCTTGTCTAAGGAACCTGTTACTACATTGTTACATAAAAAGTCCTAAAAGTACTTGAACTAATTCTAATGGCAGGGATAATTTTCTAAAAAATTAACAATGAATTACTAGAAATATTCAGGGACTAGAGAAGAACATATCTATATACATTTGTGGTTTGTTTCTTGATCATGAATGAAAAAGCCACACATGTGAATTTGCCAAACAAACTTGTAAAAAGGTCACTACTTTAGATGTTTCATTTCCTTGTATGTTTACTACCCATTGTTGACCATATAATAAAGACCCTGCTCCATTGTATCAGGTTTTTTACCCTTCATCTACTTATGATTGGTACCAGGGGCTTATTGTTACATAGCTTGGGTGACTTATTCATAATTCATATAACTATGACTTATGTCTTCTTAGACTAAGTTGTGTATCTTTTTGTCTTTAGGAAGATAATTTAAGACAAAGATGTAGCTTTATGCTTTCCTCCAAATGCCCTGTGCCTACACGGTGATCCGTCCAAAGATGGTTTCCATTGTACGATTGCATTTACTGAATAAAACCGTAGCCTGACAGTGAAAGAATGTTTTCACCATGTGCAAGAGGCCATTTGTCAAAACTGACCTTTTATGTGAAACAGCTACAATTATTAGTTGATGCAAGTGTCAAAGCCTTGTCGTAAGATAAGGGAGTCTGCTAGGAAATTTTTCCTCATTTGATAATAGGTTTCAGAAAGAGTTATAGATGGATCTGATGTTTCTGTCTAAGGTTGAAAACTTAGCCTGAAATGTGGCCAGAACAATTTAGATGACTGCCTTTTGTTGGACAGAGTTATGTATCACAATTTTGGTTTCCTTGTAGATTGTTCATAAAATCATAATAACTCTAAGCGGTATCTTATTGTCATTTATCTTCTTTTAATGGTAGCACAAGCAAGGAGCACAAAAGCTTTATAAAATAAATGAAATTCCCCATATGGTACATTGTAGGATTTATATATAAGTCAGGAGTAGATGACATTAGAAGTTTTTTATTTAAAAATGGTAGTTATCTAGCATAAATACTGTTGATGACAATGTAAAATTAATTATAAAATGAAGTAGTATTGTTTTGTACACAAAATACAAAAGAGAGAAATAGAATCTGGGAAGCATGAGAAGTATAAAACCCTTTAGAAAAGCTGGGAAAACTTTGGATGGGATTAACAGGATAAGTTTC
Source organism: Helogale parvula (assembly GCA_004023845.1). Taxonomy (NCBI): domain Eukaryota; kingdom Metazoa; phylum Chordata; class Mammalia; order Carnivora; family Herpestidae; genus Helogale; species Helogale parvula. Next base: position 86,899 of record PJEM01001730.1, on the reverse strand, counting down.
TCAATGCAGAAGACCATAGACCTCCTACATATGAACACAATACTTAGGTTAAATGTAGAAGGTATGCCAAAATTGTTAGGGCTTGCAGATCTCATGGAGAGAATTAAAACATAATCAAGTGTTGTAAATAGAAGTGTTAAAAGGAAATACCACAGGAATGTTTTTGATTGAAGATAGCAAGTATAAAAATAACACAGTCTCCTACAAAGGCTAGTAAGAAAATAACAAAGCTGAAGAAAAGAGATTTCTAAAAGGCAAAGAAAGGTATTGAGCATGAAAATCATGGAGTGTGCTAGGCCTGAAGCCTACTTCCCTGATAAAACCATCCTGGCAAGAAACTAGTGTGCCTTGTAATAGCTAGAGCGGCATTAAGTCAGCCATATGGAGAGCTAAAAATAAGCTTGTTAAATCCATCTTTGGTGGTGGAGATGTCACCTTGAAGGATAGGAAAGCAGACACACGAACTTTACGGAAGAAACCTATGTTAATCATGCGTTTGTCTACCACGTGCTATGGAAATTAATCAATTGGAAGAAAATAGGTATGAATATGCGTATATGTCAAAAATATCTTGATCTAATCATCCTTCAAGGTTTTCATTATCCTTGAGAATATGCTCCTACGCCCTTGCTCCCCACCCAGGCCCGCTTATGCACACATATGTGCGTTCCTCTGAATGGCACTCTGGAACCATGAAAATCGGACAATCTGAGAACTGATCTTACTAATCAATAGGAAAATCTTAACTTTTCCTGTGACCTTTATCAACTTTGGTCTAAGGAAGAAATCCTCCCACACTGTTACTTGCCAATGTACAGGAAAATGATGAATAGTCAAACATCTTTTTAGCTCACTGTAACTTGACACATTGAAAAATGGAGCCTTGATGGTTTTCGTTTCTGTTTTCATTGTAGCTAACGAACTAAAATGAGGACTGAATGTTACTCTGACGGTGACCTTCATCTCTTCACACAGAGGAGTTGGTTACATCTTAGGTAAGTGTGGAGCAGAGAAATCTCTGGCCCCATTGCATGCCTCCTTTTCTGGGTCCCACATATGTTTTCTGTGTATCCTACACTGCCTGCCTCAGAAGCAGGATTGCCAGTTGGAAGGGAATATTTGGTTGCTACGTGTAAGGTTGTGTGACAGCTGACTCCTTGGCAAGGACTTAGCAAGAATAACTCTGAAGGGTACTTGTGTGTTCTATATCTACACTGATTGTTCTGCTCATTTCTGAGTTTTGATCCATTTTAAACAATTTAGCCTTTGTGCTGTCAATGTTGTGGGACATTGCTGAGTTACTTGAATATGATGTTTTTATCCACTTGTCTTCCTTGGGGACATCTTCATCCTTTACTCATTTATGTCCCTAAGTTCACCTTCACTACATTTCTCTGGATTTATGTCCAGAGTCTCTGAACCAGCAGCCACGACCATTCTCCACAGTCAGTTTCTCCTAGATCTCCACTTACAGTTCATTCTAACTTCTAGCATTCCTGTGCGTTTCCTGACTGCACTTCCATTTTTACCAGCTGCTTCCTCTTGGAACTGTCCACTTGTGTAGAACTGTTACTTAGGGATATCACTGGGAGACAAAACCACTACAAGATTCCTGTCTGAAAACTAACAGAATCATGGTGATGAATTGCCAGCTAACTTTTAGCTAGTTGTGATGGGGCACTGACGTTGATGAACGTCTGTAATTGACATCGGGATTTGTAGACGGAAGGGCGAGCAGCTAAGTGGGTACTGAATGCAGTTACTCATCATGATTATAATGTGGGAACTGAAACCTGAAATGTTGTTAGGTCCTGGTGTTATTTAATTAAAACCATTGTAAATGAAACCAAGCACATTAGGGCCAAGCCAAGCAAAGGCAGCCTGTGTGTATGTGTTTTGGTGTATACAATTTTGTAAGCTGTGTTGTACTATTTGGTGTTTCCGCTATTGTATAAGTCTGAAATGGGCTTTCTCTCAGGATATGACCTAAAAGTGAGTGTAACTGTCCTAAGAGGTAACTAGAGTTATCTGAAGCAAATTTTGAAATCTCAATGCTGTGTGAGGTAGTATATGATTTTTATGACTTTCTGTTTTGTAACAGCCTGAATGTAATTTATGCTTTCATTCTGAAGAATACCTTTCACTGAGGGGTTGGAATGTTTGGTTTTGGGTTTTGGGACACCAAAGAGTTGTTTGAGCCTGACATTAATGAAGGCCTCACATTATTTATTTGAGATACAGTTGACATAGAACACTACAGAAGTTTAAGGTGTACAATGCGTTGTTTTGATGTATTCATACACTGTGATATGATACTACCATAGCTTTTGCTAATACCTCTGTCACCTCACATAATTTCTTTATTGTTGGTGAGAACAATTAAGCCTCTTAGCAACTTGGAACGTGATATTTAAATGACCATATGAATACACTGTAAATGTATTCATAGGATTTAGGAACTATTTTTATTATTAAACTGTTAAACTGTTCAAGCTCTTCCTTCTGTTTTTGGAAACAAAAGGAAGAGGTTATAGGCTTCTTACTCTTTGAAAGTTTCTCTTGACTAGCACATGCCACTTAATATCCTAGAACCTCAGAGCTATAGGAAACCGTGGACTTCCCCTCCTCTCACAGATGAGAAAATGAGGAATGAGCCAAAAAGGAAACAAATAGAAGTGGAATAAAATTTTTCAGGCACGCAGTACAGTTAAAATATCTTGGTGATGTTTACAATCAAGAAAATACACTTCTGTCTGTCATTTGACTTAATCTCCTAACAATTTCCCTCTGAAGTTGGCTTATAGGAATTAAGTTGACTGTACTAATAGAAAACCAGACAGGGGTTCAGGATCTTTGGGAGTTGACACAGCTCCTCATCTTGGTGTCTGGGCCCTGTAAGCAACCTGCTGCCATTGTGTGAAAATGGAAACCACTTCCACACTTTTGTAGGCCCTCACTTATGGCAACAACTAAATCACGCTTTGAGTGACTTCCCTACATGAGTCCTTGGCAATCTTGGTGTCTTGTGAAATATTTGTAGGTATTACTCAAATCTGCAAAATCTTGCCAGCTAGAACTGCTAATTCGGTGTCAAACAGAAAGCTTTCTATAGCCACGTACAGAAGGAAAAGTGATGAAATGATTTGCTCTGGGAAGGTGGACCGTGTTGCTGGTGAGTCAGTTGTGTGCTATTAATGCTTTGCTTGATAGACAAGGTCCATGGAGGTGCAGAGGCTTGACCTTCCATTCTTCGGCTGTCTACCCTCCATGAGGATGACTTCACTTCATGGGTTGCCTTTTCCAAAGACTTCTAAACCTTTGACGCAAGTGTGCATTATGTCACATATGCCTATTCATAATTTCTTTTGCCAAAATGTCATATAGGTGAAGTGAAAGATAAATTCACAAAAACAGATGAGTATACAAAGGAGTTAAAACATTCAGAAACTTTTAAGGAAAATACCTCTTTTTATTTCAAGATGTTGAGTCTTCTGTCAGTGCTTGGTATGGAAAGCAGCCATCCTAAAATAGATGGCTTACTACAGAAATGATGGTGACATTTTCAAAACAGTCATAACTAGTACATAACAATACACCTGTGATTTCTCTAGTGAATCTTTCATGCTCAACTTCCCTATATATGGGATTTAAAAATAACTAAAGTTTTCATGCAGAAAATTGTATGTCCGCAGCAAATTTGACGTGAAAGATGAATCAAAAAATGCCTTTGGAAAAAATGCCTTTGAAACTTTTCTGTCAAAAAAAAAAAACAACCCCCCAGTAAATACTGTAAGAGTGGTAAATTTAATGTGGCACACCCTTAAAGGTTTATTTGTGGGACTGAAACACTGACATTGAGGTTGCTACTGGTATAATACCTTCGATAGACCTTTTTCTCAGTACCATACAATCAGCATTTGACTTGCCCTTTGTCCTTCATGATTATCATAAGGTCAGATAATTACTTCTGTAAACAGTAATCAATGTTGAATAATTCCATTAGAGTTTCTATGTTTCAATTTTATCAAACATAATTTTTATGAAACATTGAGTTATCTTTTGAAATTTATTTATATTTCTGAAACTTGAGCTCAGAGAATCATAATTTGGGAAATAGCTCAGTGAGGTAATAGACATTTCACAGCCAGAGAGCCTACTTGGAGTTATCTGTGTGTAAGAAGCAATTCATTCAAGGTGAAGATTGTTAAACGCACCAGGTTCACATATTTCCTAGAGGCTTGCATTAAATCCATCCAACAGTCTAATGACCTTGCCACCAGCTTCCTCCTAGAAAAATGACACTTATATTTGTAAGGTTAAATAAAAAATATAATGGGAAAACCAAAAAGGGAAGAATGATTATGAATCAAAGGAACATACCGTAGATCTTCCCTTCAGTGATAATTTAAACCTTTGCATAATGATCACATCAAGAACAGTATCTGTTCTTGTGAGTTGTCTATATATTGAGCGTGACGTTTAAGTTCAGTGTGAAAAACTGAAATAATGGTTTTACATATGAGAAAGCGTTTAATAAGTGAAATTATTTTGGGTCATGATCTTAAGGGGGGCTCCTTTGACTATTCCTGCCGCCATAGTCTCTTTGACATATCATACAGACACGTGAAATATGTTGTGGGTAAAAGTGATGTATCAAGTTGGTAAGATATTTTTGGTAATAAACAGTCACAATTCAAATGAAGAATAGGTCATCTTAATTTGTCTTTTATATATTTTTAATTTGTTTTTTACTTACTGTGAATTATATGACTGTTACATGTTTTTAAATCCAGAAATAATTTATACACGATGAAATCTTCATATTTTAAGTACACAGTCAGATGAGTTTTGTCAAAAGTTTATATCTGCTTATTTCACATCTTGGTCAAAACATAGGCTATTTTCACATTGCTCTTTTTGGACCATCTTTGTACCTCCAAGAAGCAACCATTGTTAGGTTTTTTTATTACCATAGATGAGTTTAGTCTTTGGAAGACATCCATATAAAATGACTCCTGTGATAGGTACTCCTTTGTGACTGGCTAGATGCTCAGCAGAAAGGTTTTGTGATTTTAAACCTGTTTTACACATACTAAAACTGTATAAATACATACAATTTGTATATTCACATGTGTGTGTTTTATGCACAGTGTATCACCTGTGTAGGTTAGTATATCTATTTGATAGTGCTAACACCACAGGCCATGTCTCCTATTTCATTTATTTTTTGATGTAATTCTCTAAAATAGGAAGTAGTTAAAATTCACCTTAGGACTTAAATATGTAAATACACTTGAGCATGGTTACAAAATTAAAGATTAGAACATAAAAGGATGAGTGATTAGAATTTTTTTTTCAAAAATCACAAAGGATAAAGGTATTCTTTTTCTCCCCTAAAATTCCTTGAATCTCACAGACACCCTTATCTTGGATCCTGGCTCTGTGCCTGGGCTTCTGTTTCTTCAGATTTCCATAGCAGTGTTACTGTATCTCTTTAAGGCATTGGTGTTTAAATTGGTCTTTGTTTTCTTTTGTTTCATAAATCTGTATATAGTGGTTCCATTTTTCTGTTTTGAATCATTGTTTACATTTGCAAAGGAATCCAATTTGTTTCACTTAGTTACCCCTAGGGAAAACAAATAATCGTTTTTTGGTAGTTGTCATTCTGCTTATCTCTTCTCTGTGTTGGTAGGCATATCTGGATTTCCAAGGTGTTTGCTGTTGATACTAAGTTGGTGTGATATTTTCTACCGTATGTTTTGTTCACTGCTCACTGCTGTCTGACCTATGGTTCCATCCCCCTCTCTGAGCCCTACTGACTCTAGGGGAGAGTTGACTTGTCTGCACCAAGGTCATCCTTCTGAGAACTGGGTAAGTGATGTCCCGATTTAGAATTAGCAGAGGTGTAAGTAAGTTGACTTGTTTCCTACTATGTGAATCCTTTTGACTGAACTAGTTCTATCTAAATGGCAGTCAGTAGTAAGAGCAATTCACAGAGAGCCTCAGAAAGCCTAATGAAATGAAGTGTATTCATGGGAAGTTGGTACCTATTACATACATGGCAAGGTTGTCCAACTCCTTCTGTCAGGGGGTTACATTTCCAGGCGGCAGGATCTAGAACCACAGAAGTAGGGGGAGCTGTCCGTGGCAGGTAGCAGTACTGCACTATTCCCAGATGCAGCAAGAGCCAAGATGACAAATCATTCTCTTCTTAATGGTATTTAGAGCTTTCTGCTGTATTAGGACTTTTATCTCCCTTCACATATTAGCTTATTCAGCATCTAAGACATTTCCTCACAAATCAATCTCTTCCTTCTTTGAGTAATTTTTAAACTCCACAGATGATTTTGTCTAATTGTTTCTTGTAATTTCAGGAGAACCTAATTTCTTATTGGCATATTTCTCTAAGTAATAGTCTGTAGGTCTTTTCTATATAGACCCAAAAGAGCATACTTTTTATCAAAAGAACTTGGTAAACACCACGGTAGTATTTATGGTCTTAAGTATGGATACGTTTAATGGAATGTGAGATGGCAGTTAAAATAGAGTGTCAGTATAGGGAATTTTATTGAGTGGTGTCATGAGGATTGGTCTTTTGACCTAAGTATTTAATAACTTTCTTGATTTAGAGGGAAAATGAAGCCTAGTCTTAATATCGGACATATCAAGGTATGCCATGGTATTAGAGGAGTATGCATAAATTGTTCTAAGAAATTGGAAGAAAAAATTCCTGCCAATATGAATCATGAAGGTTATAAACTACTTTGGCAAGGCAGAATATGGGATAGTAAAAAAATTGCATAGATCACAATTATACATTTTTAAACCTTGAGATTTGAAGAATCACCTGCCTAAAATATGTGAATATTTTTGAGCCACAACTGTTGAGTTGTTAGGCCAGAACCGTTAGGGGGCAGACTGCTGGGTGGTCTGTCCTCGCTACCATTGGGCATGCTGTTGTAGAAATTCATTTCATATCCGTATATGATAATTTCTTCATTTAGAAAATGGGATGAGAACTTTATTTCACAGAGATGCTATGAAACTTACACAGGGGACCATAGGAGTGAAATATCAGCTACTACAATACTCTGGGGCTCATAGAATGTTAGCTAGCATTCCCTTTATCATTACTGTGTGCGACTCACTGTGGAGAATCTAACATTGAAAACAATACAGCAAGAATACTCACTTCCAGAAAGGGAAATTCGCTTGTTTACAAGTCACGTGGGGTGGTAGACACAAAGAAATTGATGGTGGCGGAGGTCTGACACGCGTCCTTGGCTGTTGCACAAACTTAGAGGTGGTGGAAACCTCTCCGGTTACAACTTTACACATTTATTTCCAGTCTGGATACTTGATATTGCTCGAAGCAGTTGTTTTTGTGAATCATAATTTTCATTAAATCAAACTTTAATTAAAAAGTTTCTGCCTGGAGACACTGCCTTCGAAACACTACACAAGGCTCAGTAGAACTGTTGGCCTGTTTGTGACAATATTAAATGTCAGGCTGAAAAATGTCAGCTCAGCAGATGGGTAATTGTATACTTGAGGACTTTTAATGGACAGATGTATTTCAGTATAAAATTTAATCTGTTAATTAAACCCCAGCGCACTCAGGAATAATCTTATTTACATATGCTAATGCACATACATAGTACACATGTATCCAGTATGAGTTCAATAATATTATAAATAAGTGTGTATGAATCTTTCTTAATGTCAAGCAAGTTTATATGAAATGTAGGTCTCTCAGGTGCATCTCTGAAAGTGAATCTGAGTTCGGGGCAGGGTGCTTGAGCGTTGACTCCAAGTAGGAGTGCTGAAGCGGTCAGAAACGGGACGGACAGACGGTGGTATGTTGTCAGTGTCGTCGATGCAGAATTGAATTCTGCAGGGACATTGGAGAAACACACAGAAGGCTTCCCAGATTGGTCTCTGGGCTGCAGCCTTAAGCATCAGCTCCCATCCTTTGTTGGCTGAAAATTGCCCGGTACTTTGACCACCCCTCCCTTCTGTAATGGACCAGTTTAGGGCCAAAGGGACTTGGAAAAGGCACTGAGGTGGAATGCTGTCAGTCTGAGGGTCAATTTGCATGAAATTGCCTGATCTGGCATCTCTGAAATGAGACTGAGGCCAAGGGAATAGGGGGCAACAGAAGCATCTCCTCTTCTGTGTTCTGTTTGCCCTCGGTGCTGCTCAGATCCAGCTTTTCGGTCATCAGCTCTGCATGGTGGGAGACAGCCGGAGTTTCATGAAAATATTGCTTACATCTAATAAGTGGAACTAATCTGAGGCCCCATTGTTGCCTCTGGTTCAGGGGCTATAGTTAATACCTCCCTCTTCTAGGTTTCCCTCACTCTTGGCCAACATTTCACTTGGCTAATGGCAATGGAGGGGCAGGATTTCTTCTCTGAAGGACTCTTATCTCTTACCAGGGCCTGAATGCTGGGCTCTCCCTTTCACTTGGGTCAACAGGCCTGGAGCTCCCGGGAAAGGCCCAGGAACTTCCCCAAGTTTCAGACTCCTTTGTCAGTAGGTAGTAACAATCCTAGATACTCAGGATACCTAAGCCAATTACTACCACCAGTGCAATCTGTGCTGACGACAGAGGAAGTGTTAAGGAGTGAGCATAAGCGCATTTGTGAGAAGGAGCCTGTGCTGTTACGTGCATGCATGGTCTCTGTCCTCGCCCATCACGCAAGTACTGTGGTGGCTGGGGACGGGGGTCTTCTGAAAGTGCCAGACAAATGCTCTTATTAACTAGGATGAATACCTCTTCTGTGGAAGATCCCTACTGGTGGATGTTGACCTGAGACACAAGTAGTCTCATCTCATAGTTCATCCCAAGTGCCTATTTGCATGTTTGTTCCCCACATCTCCTTGATTCTCGTATTAATCTTGAAATATGAAGAACCATGACCAAACAGCCAAGACCTTGTCCCTGCCTAGGACTTCATGTATAAACCCCCCTCAAGCTATTTTACTCTCTGTACAAAGACAGCTTCGTGCATATAGCACTAAACCCTCACCGTTATCCCTAATACCACCTCTAGATGAGTCTGTGGGAGCAACGCAAGAACAACACACGTTTCTCACACACTCAGACACACTTAGCTGACCATCTGTGAGACAGCTCTGGTTTTTCTTCCCTTCATATGCTGTTTACAAGGAGCTTCTTCAAAGCCATAGTTTGAGAAGGAGGTGTTGCTCCAAGAGTTAGGAGACATGAAGGCTCTGAGTCCAATACACAAAGCTTATTTGAGACACTTGGGTCCACTCGGACCTGATTACTGACTATTTTCATTACATGGAGGATTTGTGCTAAGTGATCTAAAGGCTTAGAGGTAATGAGGATACTTATCTCATGGACAACTCTGAGTTGGGAGTCACTGAGGGTTCTGTGGTCAGATACCCACTAACTGTGGGCACAGTGGCATACTGGGAACTGTTGCCTGCTGGTATATTTCTCTGCTACAGATTACACGGCCCGGCTCCAGAACCTGAGGCATCTGGACCGTAACTCTCCTGTGGCAGCTCACCAGGCACTTCTTATTGCAGCTTTAGTTATTACTTGGAGTAGACACTTAAAGTTGGATTGGCCTCCCCATATCCTGCAGCTCTAATGGTAGGGATTTTGCAGCTTAGTTTAGACTGTACTTCACCTCTTGTCTGGGCCCCACTTGAAACAAAGAGCCTTTTGAGAATCCCAATAAATGAGTCCATAGAATTTGCAAGAGTGACATACGCCACTTTTAAAATCCTAAGAGGCCCATCAAGTTCTGGAACTTGTATTTTGTAGTAAGGGGTTCAGAGTGTACCAACTTTTTATGTTGGGAACGCTGCCCTAAAATGTCCTGGATTGCTGAACCCCTTGAAACTTCAATATGAAAGGGCTATGAATATTTTTAGGTCTTTAATCCCACCTTCTAGAGCACTTGCCTCTATACCCTGGCCTAATTACCATATCCTGAGTCCATGTTTTATGTAATAAGATCTCAAGTCCTCAGTCTATGTTTTGAACAGTTACCATTCGTACTGAGACAAGACTGTGTACTGTTGTCATTTCCACGTAAAAATGAACTGATCTTTGAGGACTGAAGAGACTGTACATCAGGTCAACAACTACATACTGAGTTCCAGAGCTTGTGTTAGTGGATGTATCAAATATATCATTTGCAGCATAGCAGCTGTGATAAGGATTTCCACTTGGTTAAGCTTCTTTTAGTTTTTTTTTTTTATCCTCTGCTACCCATCTGGTTGATGAAGGGAACATAAAAGTGAAATAAAAAACAGTATGTTGGAGGAGTCCTGGGTGGCTCAGTTGGTTAAGTGTCCTACTTCGACTCAGGTCATCATCTCACCATTTGTGAGTTTGAGCACTGTATTGGCTCTGTGTTGACAGCTCAGAGCTTGGAGCCTGCTTCTGATTCTGTGTCTCTTCCTCCCCCCTGCTACATGCTCTGTCTCTCTCTCTCTCTCGAGAAATAAATGTTAAAAATATGTAAAATAACCCAATATGTTGGTAATCCCAATACTTGCATGATTTAAGTCTGAAGCTATTGCTAAAGTTTTCAGAACCACCTAGGACGCAGTATTGCTCCCTATTTACTAATCAGGTTCTGAAAAAGAGTGGCAGTTTCCAGGGATTCTACTGGGTCCTTCTTGCCATGTTGACTCTTAAACCAGAGTCAGTATATCAATGGGGGGTTATGACAACTGCCATGTCTGTCCATTCCAATCAACCATTCGGGGACCTGTGATTCATTTGGATCCATTGGACCCATAGCAACACAGACTTGAGCCACTATTCCATTTGTCTGGCTTCCATCCGACCCCATTCTACCAATGAGACTCCCTTTATGTCTGTCTTGGGGGTGGAAGTCCCATAATGTAGTAGTTTCTATTGCTGTGCACCATACTTTCATGAACTTACTGGCTTAATAAACACACACACTCTACCTTATCTAGGTTAGAAATGCAGACATAGCACGACTCTTGGCTCAGAGTCTCACAGGCTGGAGTCAAAGCATTGGTTGGACTGTGCTCTCATATAATGTTAGGGGTGGTGTCTTCCAAGCTCACTTGTTTTTCACAGAAGCCATATTCTAGTGACTATGCAACTGAGATAGGTGTTACTGGTGTCAGCTGGGGACCACTCTCTGCTCCTAGAGGACAGTCTCCAGGTCTTGTTGTATGTCTTCCTCTGTAGGCTCTCCCAGGAAATGGCAGATTATTCCTTCAAAACAGAAGCAGAGTTTTATTTCTCTGGAATCTTTTCCAGGAAGGGCCCAGGCCTTTAGGGGCTCACCTGATTAGGACAGGCCCACTATAGACAATTATCTTAATAACTAATTTGGAAACCTTGGTTATATATAAGATTTTTTTTCATTTTGTCATATAATATAACCAAAGAATAAGAGTTAAATGCCTATTTCCAATCACACTCATGGACAGAGGAGTTATACAGAACAGGAGTCTTGGATGTTTTAGGAATTTCTGCCTGACACATTTAGTATTGCTACGAAATCAGACACCGCATCGTGTGGCCTTCTGAAAGCTTTGGGAACATACCTTGTCCCAGAGTATAGTCACCTTGGTAAAGGCTACATTTCCAGCAGGCAAGGGGTTTACATCCATGTTCCATGGTGGTGTCTTCTATTATGATGCACGGGAAAGCCTTGAGGATTTTGATGATGAGACTGCCCTACTCAGTGGTATTTTTCTGTCCAAATAACCCAAGAAAAATAATTTGGAGGGGGCAACGAATAGCACAGCAGGCATAAGATCATCGCTGTTTCCAGTTCTTACATGGAATAGCGGAATTAAATATGGTTTAAAAGTAGAAGTCAGTGTGTATGTGTGTGTATATGTGTGTGTGTGCATTTACGCACACACGTCTATCCTTTATATTAGCTATGTGACACTGAGCGTGTTCTTTGCCTTCATTGGTACTTTACATGCAAAATCAGGTGGGTCCTTCAAATCTAATTGCAACCTAGCTAATGTTTTCCTTTAACTTCTAGGCACCCAATATGTTCATGCTCTGTATTTTCTTTCTTGGTCTGAAGATGGACAAATGTTATGCACTTGAACCTTAGATGCATTAATAATCCCAACATTTTGAGTTCCATCAAGCATATGGGGCAGATACTCTTATTGTAGGAGGTCAACTTTCTCATTTTAGGTGATGAAGAAAAGAATCAATTTCAAATGTATGGAACTATAGTGTGCATCATTTCACGTGGGATGGTCTCTAAAGAATTGTAGAACATAGAAGGCCCTGGTCATCTGAAATGGAGTAGGGCTGTATATCTCCAGTATTTGTGGATGGAGGCTCATGGAGCTACTGGAGATCGAGAAGGAGACTGTCTGCATTTCAAAGACCAACTTTGACAGAATAAAACTGTATCTGATGACGTGCAATTATCCAGGCACTTAGCTGTCTGCAGAAATATTTACATAATGTCTATGGTTAATTTTAGAGATTTCGCAAAATAAGACTGGTGAAATCACTTTTAATTGTGTAATTAATCATTTGTGTCTAAGGAAATCAGCTATTTAAACTGAGTTCTGGATCTCAACATGAAGACTCTCCATTGCACAGCAAGTTACCGCTTGTATTTTCAGAGCAGATCTCATGCAGCCGAGATTACGGGTCATTTTGCTTTCTTCTGTGACTAAGGTCTGCCCTGAGGAAAGGCAATAGAATCATCTAGAAGATCAATTTCCCAGTGGCTCTATGAAAACTCACCACTACCACAGTGGGAGAACAAAAAAGACAAAAAGTCCTATTTCTAATTAATATTTTTCACACTGCTGATAAATATAAATTTATTATATTTATTTTCAAGCTGTTCCATACTATGCACTTAGATGATATCAACAGTGGGTTTCCCAGGAAACTACTTTTATAAATCATATTACTTTATATGTCTGCATATTAAGCTATATAAGTAGCTTACAATCTCAAACCTTATTCATTGCAAGTAACCTATTCTCTGTATTTGTCATGTAATTTTGTATTCTTACTGAATTTGGACAACTTTATGTGCACCTTTCAAGGATATTTTCACAAAGTAGTTCTAAAGCTCTAATGAGGGTGTCGGAGATCCTTTTGCCTCCCCTCAGTCTTGCTGTCACCTTTAATTAAAGATCCGTATTCATTTTACCTCTCATTTTTAGCAAATATTTATTTCCATTCTAAGCAAGCCCTGTGACTTGATAATTCAGTTTTATACATGAAATTATATAATATTATTCTTTAAATTATGAAGATGACTTTTTCTTGAAACATCTATATTATATGTAAGTTTTATTAGCCTAGATATTGAAATCACCGAAGCACTGAGCTATGTTTAGAATCTCCTTGTAAATTACACAGTTTGGTAATAATGCAATGTCTTTTTGTAGTATCCAGTGTGGCCTTCTGATCCTTTTGGGTTTACAGCTTTATATCTTAAATTCATTCTTTATTTTGTATTTTATTTTATTTTTAATTTTTAAATGTTTATTTATTTTTGAGAGACAGAGACAGTGCAAGCAGGGGAGGGTCAGAGAGAGAGGGCAATACAGAATCTGAAGCAGGCTCCAGGCTCTGAGCTAGCTGTCAGCACAGAGCCTGACATGGGTCTCGATCCCATGAACCGTGAAATCATGACCTGAACTGAAGCCCAACTGACTGAGCCACCCAGGCACCCAAATTCATTCTTAAAAAAAAAATCTTTAATGTTTGTTTGTTTATTTTTGAGAGAGAGGGAGGGAGAGGCAGAAAGAGAGGGAGATAGAATCCCAAGCGGGCTCCACACTGCCAGCACAGAGCCCGATGTGGGGCTCAAACTCAGAAACTGTGAGACCATGACCTGAACCAAAAGCAAGAGTTGGATGCTAACGCACTGAGTCACCCAGGGACCCCCTTTCTTACATCCGTTCTTAAGCAGTGTATTGTATTGCGCTGGATACCTTCTAGCCTTTGCTGACCTTCTTGTTGGTAGTGAATCAAGTATTTTGGCTAGTCTGTTACCCAGCTTTCCTTGTGATTTCTCTTAAATTCTGAAAATTCCAAAATAATATTCTCTTAGCCCAGGTGATGAGGTTCTCTGTACGGATCTGGTGACTTGTTTATTCAATATATAAAAGACTAAACATTTGATTGTCTTACTTATGCTTGAGGTTTTAGGAAATGATCCTTTTCCGATTTCTGAGTTGACTGTTATAAACTCAACAATCATAAGCACAGTCACTCTTACCAGGTTTGGTTGTGGGCCATGTCTCTTGCTAATGCCTGCAGGAATGCTGTGCAACTCTTCAGGCTGCTGTTAGCCTTCAGGGTTGGAGGTGCATGATGCATGGTTTATCACAAGTTCAGGCTGGGGAATCAGCTATTTGTTGAGCAAGAATGGACACCAGAAGGAACACGGGGTCAGGCATAAAAGGGCTAGCTCTCATCTGGACTGGGTTATTTCTTGGCATGTGGCACTGGGGAAGTTAGCTTCCTTTAGCTTGTTGTCTTGATAACATAGGCTACAGTCTACTGTGGTGGCTATTGAGAAAATGAGAGGAGATTTTGTGCACTTACTGGATTGCGCACTGCCCACCACAGAGTAGGTACTTTATAATGACAGTTTTCCTTCACTATCTAATGCCATTAAGTCTTAGAAGAGTTGGCCATTGATATTTCTATAGGCTTATATCTGATAGAAGAGATTTCCACATGTAAATGTGACCTCCTGTGGCTAGCACTCCAAAGACACTACTTTCAAGTTTTATGTTAGTAAATTTTCTTACTATCGCCTTTTTGGACTCCGTGACTATCATCTACAGCTCCATTTATGGACTTCGGCTGTCCTCTCTCACTTTGTCTAGCTCAACTGTACAAAAATTAAACTTTTTTTAGGAGTCTACAGTGTTCAGTTTACCTCTTCATTCCAGAAATATTGGAGATGATAGTGTCCCATGAGGAGAATGGATGAACTTGGCATCCTTTACAGATACTGCACAAGGACACAAGTATCGGATGGCATTGCTAATGAGAGCTTACGCAAAAATAGTCAATAAACTTGCATACACTAGGCAGTTAGTCTGATTAGACTTACATTAGGCTTAAAGATGGATCTGTTTTTCAATCTAGGATGGACTTAGAACCAAAAATGCAGATGGAAGCATAAGCTGTGAGATTTGTGCTGTGTTTGCAGACCAAGATCACTGCTACACTGAGGTGGTATATTTTTGTGGTGTGAGGAGTGTACACAAGTGTAAGAACTTCCCATGTCAAGGCCCCTCTAGGTGTGACCACTTTTCTTGGCTGTTGGCTCTACATTGTGTAAGATTTAGTTCTTAAGGTGAAGCAATTGAAGTATTCCTTATTCACTCATGTGGTTCTTACTTAGTGGATCAAAGCAGACTTCAGGATGATTTATGCGTTGCTAGGAAGACACAGAACCTTGAAAGTGAGCACTGTTGCTGATTTTTTGCTGGTTGGTAATTAAAATGACTGTCATTGCTTATCCTGTTGCCTTTGAATTATTTCATTTTAATCTCTACAACTACTTTTGACTTTACTGTTTATTTCTTCACTTCTCATTCTCTTCTCTGGTTGTATCAACATTTTACAAGGCACATACCATCCATGATTAAGCTCTGAGTTTTTCATTTATGTATAGAAATTGATCTTATTTACCATGAACACATTCTATATGCATTTTTATTGTACATGTAAATCCATATCTGTGAACCTGTTTTGTTTTAGATTTGTGGCAGAGCTTACAGCTTAAAAGTTTTTATTTCAGCAAAGATTATCACTAATTTTTAGGTATTTCTGCATTGCTGATCATCTATTTTTTTCTTAAAATTGTGTCCATCTGCTTTTTTCTTCATGTCTGCAGAATTATGTACTGAGTTGAAATACTATACACTACTTGCTCTACATTTATAGCTCCAGTCTTCTTTCCTGTTCTTTCCTTATTTAAAAAAATTTTTTAAATGTATGTTTATTTTTGAGAGAGAGAGAGAGACAGACAGACAGAGACAGAGACAGAGCACAAGCAGGGGAGGGACAGAGAGAGAGAGAGAGAGAGGGAGACGCAGAAACCAAAGCAGGCTCCAGGCTCTGAGCTGTCAGCATAGAGCTCGATGTGGGGTTTGAACCCTTGGACTCAGATCATGACCTGAGCTAAAGTTGGATGCTTAACTGACTGAGCCACCCAGGCGTGCCCCTCCTTTCCTTTTCTTAATGGACTCCAGTCAAAGTCTTGGCACTAAAAGCCTTTCATTACTTACTTGACTCTGGCCTTTTTACACTTTATTTGCTCAGTCAGTTTTATAGTCTAGTTGCTCTTTTTTTTTGTCAAGGGTCTTATAACATATTCTTCCAAGTACAATAGTTCACCAACCAAAACCTCTCTAACTTCAGTTCATAATGACATTCCCTTATTACATGTCTCTCATAAATTCCTTTTTGGAATAGCTAGTAGAAATATGCATTGAACATAATTGCAAATTTTTTTTTTTTTTTTTTGCTAAATCAACAGGAACTGAAGCATGCCCCCTACCAATCTTACTATTGCCCCTTGAGCTGTCCTGTGGAGGTGGTATGTGTGAACAATGGCTGTGACAGAAATTTGAGGAATAAAACATCTTTTTGAAGATGTTTAAAGATGTTTCATAGCATGTATACCTTTACTCTTTCCCCACCCAGCAGCCAGAGCAGTGCTCGATAATGTGTGTTCCAGACCTGTGGTGAGCTTTTGACATGAGGTGAAATGTCGCCGCTCTGGCCGGAAAGTCCATGCTTCAGTTTGGTAGTGGTGTTGAGTGTCGTAGAGCCAGCCAGTGTGAGCCAGCTGGAGGAGACAGATACACATGGACTCAGTGTCCTCCTTGCTTTGATGACCTCCAGGGAACCAGCCCATTAATCAGTTTGTGTAGAAGTAAGGTTGGCTCAGTAGCTGGTATAGCTCAAGAAAAAATGATTAACTCACAATGTATATACTAAGTGTGTTCTTTGTTCCAGGTTTTAGGTCTGTATGAGTAAAACCCATCAGGCCTTTATGCCAACCAATTGATGTGCTGAATTCTATGGGTGCACTGATGCTCTTATCCAGTATATTTTTAAAAGCTGATCATTGCTATATTTAAAATGACTTGCATGTAGCTATTAACTGCTTGATAGTACGTGTGAATGCTATCTTTTTATTCTATGGCTACTTGGAAAAGCTCAAGCACTCGAGGAATGTTGCCTTAACAGTTCAGTTGAGCTTCCATCATTAAAGTGTCCCAGGTTGATTATTGAACACTTACATTACCCTGCTACTGTGGCTTCACTTGAGCTCCTCCTAAGCTGCTTAGCTTCCCGGAGTTAGTCCCCTCTCTACAATCATTAGCTTACTGAATTATGCCGCATAAAGTACAGTATTATCAGTGGATTGTCTACACTGCCTAAACTCAGGGGGGTTCATCCCCCCCCCCCCCCGCCATGTTCTTGTATTATATCTGGTTGCTAGGAAAAATACAGATGAGTCAATCCAAAAAGTATTGTATATGGCATTGCTCAATATATATACTTTGATAGAGCTTCTTGTATTGACCAAATTCTAACACTATTTGAGTGTAAGTGCTATGGGGTATTTGAATGTTGTTGAACAGGAGATCTGAAAGCTACTTTTTGAATCTGCCTGGGTTTACATATGGCAACTACATCCAAGCAGATGGCATTATTTGAGCTTGTTTCAGTCCCCTCTTCAGTCTACCCAGTCTAAAGAAGACAGAAGCATGAAGCACAGTCATCTCTTTACAGGCATCATGGTCTTCACCGCAAAAACCTTTGGACTCGTTTGTTAAGTACAATGCCAGAACCATTACAATGCTGGGATTTCCCAAATGCAAAAGGATTTTCTTTACAGAACTTAGAGTAGGAAGGTAAAGGCGGAGACTGGATAAGGTGAGATATCAGCTCTAAATAGGTCCCCTAGGAACAAATCTGGTTCTGTCCGATTCAAATACTGTAGGGAAATAGAACTGAATTGCCCATTTCGTTCCACTGATGCCTCAAATGTGGATGAAACCCCTTATCTTCTCTATTTAAATATGTATATTTCATTGAAATGTTACAATGTACAATTGTTACAAATGTTACAACGTAACAATATGTTAACATTTCTTCTTAGAAAACATACCTCTACTTGTAAGGAATTGGCTGACAAACATCTCAACCATATCACATCTTTTAAGATCATGAGGGGTTTTTTCGTACAAAATTTCTTTTTTGTGTAGAATTTAGTGCACATGCATCAAAGTTTTGGGTTCTGTTCATTTAGATTTCAGGCCTGCCTTAATGATAAAGAGCTAGAGCCATCTACTGGGTTTTTAGGACTTTTTTGTGTGTCAAGGTCAATTTTAAAAATCTCTGTTGTTTCTTTTTTTGGAGTTAAAATATATTAGTCATTGCTAAATATTTTGTATAGCCATGAAAAAGATTCAGTGTCCCATCTACAGGAGACTTAGAAAAATTAATCGTGTCAGTTTGCTTAATGAGGAATTTAACAAAAACATTCTCATGCAGGTTATTCCAGCTTTATGTTAAATGTAGTCTTAAAAGCTAAATAATTCTGTTAGAAATTGAAGTTGTTGCTTAATACAACCTTAGTTTGACCTTGACAATGATGCACAAAACATGAGACATTAGTAACTATTGAGTGTTAATTTCGCTTCCATGCATATTCTTTTCCAAGCTTTTTAATCAGAAGATGAACTTTCTTGTTTATGTGAGACTTGAAACATTAAAACATGGTCTCAGATTTTTAAGTGCTTTATCTTTAGTCAAGTTTATGGGACCAATGTGTCCGAGCACTACCACCGAATACTTCTTTAATGCACTGATAAAGTTCCGTAATTCTTTGAGGCAGGAGACATGCTTGCACTTGATAGCTTTACACAAAAATACTTGGAGGGCTTGACACTTGAAGCCAGAATCATTCTGAACCTCTTACATTTGACTAGAATCAGTCATGGACACAGGCTCTTAAAATGAAAAATATTTTCTCCTTTCTCCCATTCTGTGACAGATGCACATTTCCTTTTAAAATATAGTTGAACAACTAACTGAACAGATCTTAGAAAACCTGCATCAATTTCTTCATCTATTGTTCATTGTTGGCTCAGTGGAGAGCTATGAATCAGAGGGAGGCTAAAAATCATGAAAAGCATTCAGTTGGCAAGGACTTATTGAAAGCCTTCAATATAAAGAATACTGAACTAGTAGTCATCGTAGGGATAAAAATAAAGGCATGATCTGGTCCTAGAGACCGAGAGGATGGATGATTCAGTATTGCAACAAGACCTCTCTTCCTATATAAGCTGCATTTAGTCTCTATGCCTCCAAGTTGGGCTGCATAAAAATAAGATCCTTTTCTTTTGGATAATGTCACATACTTGATTTATTCATCTGAATTCCCAGAAGTACTATCAGTCTTTTCACAGGTTTTTTACCTTTCCATACGGCCTATGATATTACATGTAACTTCCTCTTTCTAATTTGAAATTTCAATAGAAAAAAACTTCAATTTATATTTCTAATGTTAAATTTTGTTACTCTAAAATACTACAACTAATGACTAAAGATTCCATTTATTCACTGTCTACTTGGTTCTAGATTGTCTGGTAAGGAATGAAAGAAACATACAGAGAGTCCTTGGTTTTCCTGGCCCCATTTTAGCTAAAACTCTGGCATTATGGGACAATGCCCTCCCTTGGCAATTTATGCTTGATTTTAAATGTTTGTTTTACAGAAGAAGCACAAAGAATACAGAATTCATCCCTCATAGTTTATCCTAAAGATTTCATCTTCTATAACCATGGTCCATTTATTAAAATTACGAAGCTAAAACTTGTAAGATTCTTGGAACAAAACTAATTGGTGTTATGTGAATACCACTGGGTTTTCCATGAATGCCCTTTTGCTGTTCCAAGATCCAATTCAAAAGACTGCATTGCCTTGAGTCTTCACGTCTCCTTAGTCTCTTCCAATCTATGAGAGTTCGTCTTTTCTTGTCTTTCATGGCCTTGACACGTCTGAAGGCTGATGGCTAGATACTTTGGTTTAGCATCTCTTGATTTGGGTTTGTCTGATGTTTCTTGTGATTAACCCAGTGCTACAGATTTTGTAGAAGAATATCAATGAAGTATTCTTAACCCATTAATATAATTTACTTGGGTTCATGTCAACCTTTACTATTTGGTTAAGGAAATGTCTGCCAAGATTCTCCTGTGTAAAGTTATTGTTTTTTGCTTTATATACTCTGATCACTAGAAGGAAGTAACTAAGGTCAGCCTATTCTCAAGAGGCTTGTGGTGGTTAAACCTCTTGACACAAGGGGTATCAAAGACTTGGGGGCATATGTTAAAATTACCACAAAAATATTTTAGTGATAGGTATGTTAAAATTTGACATTTTAGCATTTGTCTGTGTACTTTGCCTGCATAAATTATAACTATGTTGTTCCTAGAAACAGCAATGCTCTCATAGTACTAAGAAAACAAGATCTCGGTTTTCAGATGCCATTCTACAATGAAAGGAACTATGCTCCTTGGGGGAATAACTGATTTTTGGGTTGGAGCAGGAAATACACAAAGATGAGCCTCAAGCATCTTACAGTGCTAGAAAGCAAAAAGCGCTAAAAGCCAAACAAAGTATCAGGGCATGTTAAAAGGACATGTTAAAATAAATTTAGATTATAACCCCCCAAATAAGATTAATAGCCTTGAGTGCAGATTAGTGTTAATAATTATGTAAATGGGAGAAAAGGAATAAACATTTCTTATAGATTTTTAGTTACTAGATGTAGAAACACTGAAGGAAAGAAAACGACTTATAACTTAATGCAATGACTTAGATCTTTAACAGTGACTTAGAACTTAATAATTTTAATCAAATTTAATATCTGAAAAATATATTTTATACAATTTTGATCTAAGCTATGAATCATTTTGCATAATGCTTTTAGAAATTGATCCAAATGTTTTATGCCATAATACTATATTTTATAATAAAATTAACATTGTTAAAAATTTGAAAACCATACATAGTTTAAAAAAAATGCCGTCAGGTTACAAATATGTCTCTTTGGCTTCTAGTAAGTATAGTCAGTATTTTTATTTGCACTTTTCTTGGGTGAGCATTCATGTACTTAGGCATCTTACGTGCAAGATTTAAATATTACTGTGGATGCTGTTCTTCTTGATTTTTGATCACTTTTTTACAAATGCCATTTTTTTCTGGTATTAGGTATTTTATAAATCAGGATCTTAATTAGCAGGTTCTATATTATTTAGGAGGTCTACATACATTTATTTAAGGAATCATCTTTAAAAACTTTGCCTAAGGGTAGAAAACCCTTATATGTAAGTCTTTGCCTACACATCATTATAGTTCAGGTAAGCTTTTAGCAGAATTAACAGTTAAAAATATAAATGTTTAAACCTTTTCATATGCACAAACCCATTACTATTTAATGCTGTCATAAAACTATAGTATAGTGTAACTTTTATAATATTGGGGGCACCTCAGTAATTCCAGGCATTTTACCCTGTCACTGATGCTAAATGTATCTTTACCCAAACTACTGACTAAATTCTTAAGTGTCTTAAACTACTAAGAAATATTGCTAAATTGCAGTGTATATTGCACTGTAGTTAATTACCACCATCAATGATTATTTTTTATGTATCATTGTTAACGTTAACTATAAGCATTTTGTTTAAATCCTTGCCAATTTTATGTGTATAAAAGTATCATTTAACACTTGTCTTTAATTTTAATAAGTTTGGACATGTAAGATTGAACAGAATAATGAAGATGGGTTTGTATCATGAATCCATGTGAATCCTCTCTCATAGTTGCGCATATATCATCCAATGGTGAATAGTTACTTAATACATTAATTCAACATCACATGAAAAGGGGTCATTCAAAAATTTTAATGGATGTCCATTTTACTTTCCCACCTTTACTGAGGTACAGTAGACAAAGCCTATTTATATTTAGGTCCTATAGGAAGAAGTTTGCTTATTCTGATGGGAGACCAAGGAAACTAGAACACAAAATAGAATTATCTTAAAATAGACTGTGAAAACTAACTGAAAAATAGACCTACAAGAGATTTGAGAATGCTTAAAACCTTTGCAGACATGGTAGTTCAAAAGGTTCTATTTTCATATAAACCTAATTACTTTATAGAAAATACTAGAGAATCAAGAATATTCTAAGAGCAGATAATGAAACTTTAAACTAATTTTGTCATTTTAACACAACAGTAAATGTAATTATGATTTCAATAAAAGATGTTTAAGTAGCTTTTGAAATATGATCTATGTGTGCATCAGTCATTTGTTGGTGGCTTTTAGGTGTGTAAGTTGAAATGTCAGGGCTATAATGTCATGATTATTAACCTGTTTAAGTTAGCAGATCTCTATAATCTAGTAAAATACATACTTGGATATGTTCTATTGCCCTGTTTGCCAAGAAAAAAAACATTAAAATAAAATCTTTATTGTCAAAACACCTGAAGATGCCAGAAGGGACTTGAATTCTCTCACCGAAGTGCAAGAAAAGGCAAAAATTGAGGCAGAATGCACATTTTTATTATGTTAATTTCTTTTATCAGCAAAAGTAGAAAAATCATCCATCTGTTGAATTAAAAAAAAAATGTTTGCCAAGCACTTTATTCCTTTTAATTTTAATCCTTGTGTATTTTAAGAGAAATGAAACCCATATGTTGGCTATTTTTACTTTTAGATTCTACCAAAGTTACACAAGTTTTTTTCAAGTTGATTGTATATCCCCTTAATCTGTGTTTTATCAGTTTCAGATGAAATCTTTTAGGTAAAGAGGTAGGAAAATAGAGCCTTGAATGGTTACATGGATTCTGTCTTTTAATCACTTACTACTCTAACCCTTTATTCCTTGAAAAATGAATGTAGCCAGGCTATATCACAGAAGTCTTGATAGAAACTTCAGTACTAATGTCTGCATCATGTTGGTTATACTCTGGTCAAGGGAATTAAGTGAACCCTGTGTTGCTAATGACACTAAGAAAGCAAACGAGTGAGAAGGGTTGTCTTTTCTGAATAAAATGTAAATAAAAGGATAGTCCACATCATCACAATAACCAAAGGCATCTTGTGATTGCCTGGGTGGCAATCCTGGAAGTCTCTCCTACCTGTGAAGAGAGACCCATCCAAGCAAAGCAAAGACTGTAGCCCATTACATGTATCCTGAATGAAAAATTGGATTGGTTTGGGAGTATTATTATGAAATAGTCATGTCAGCTCACACTTCTGTGGGTTTTCTCCATGACAGGCACTACTGTTTCAGTCTGTAACATGACATTTTGTCCGCCCAGTAACTCAGTGAAGTAGTTAGTCTTGTTTTACAAAGACTTGAGGCAAGTTTGACACAGTCTATTTGAATCATGCATCATGATTCCAGAATTCATACTTACAACCTCCGAGTTCTGTTGAATCTCAGAAGAGTGACAGTTAATGAGGAGAAACTGGAAACCCAAACTGGTAGGGATGTGCACTGGTTCTTTCTCCTGAAACAAAACTGCCATTATTCTGGAAAGAGGTGGAAAGAAAATTTAGTTTGGGTCACAATAGCTGGTGGCTGATGTCTGCTGGTTTGACCAGACAAAATATATAGTCACCCACCCTTAGACTGTTAGGTATAAGACCCACAAAGGGCCGCTCTTACCTCTATAATGTACAGCCCTTGACCTATGCTGTTAGCATACCATGTGTTACCTACCACCAGGCCCTTCTGGCACCCAACAATGTGGTTGACTCTGTGGTCTATGCCAGGATGACAAAGAACATGACTGCTGATGGCAAAAAAGGCATGCAAACCAGAGTCTGGCTTTTTTAAAACAAAAACATAATAAACTAAAATAATCTAAATCTCCTGGGTTGACAAATGACAGTCCTATGACATAATTGAATGTCTGCTTAGTTTCCTGTTGTATAGACTGTGTGAGGAAATGAGAAATGCTGTAGTGGAATAAAAAGAAATGTTTAATTGATTGGAAAAATGAAGTTTTTCAGGATTCATACTGGGATAATATAATCATGCTAACTCCAACCTTCAAATAAAGAAATCCAAGGAAAAATTTAACATAGGCAGCATTCAGTATATTAACAAAATTATTAGAGAAACAGATGTTAGGAGGACGTAGGTGGCTCAGTGAGTAAGTGTCCCGCTTTGTCTCAGGTCATGATCTCACAGTTCATGGATTGGAGACCCACAGTGGGCTTTATGCTGACAGCTCAGAGCCTGGAGCCTGCTTTGGATTCTGTGTCTCCCTCTCTCTCTGCTCCTCTTTAAATTGGGCTCTGTGTCTCTCTCCCTCCCTCCCTCCTTCCCTCCCTCTCCCTCTCTCTCTCTCTCTCTCTCTC
>PJEM01001730.1:44533-62355 GCA_004023845.1 Helogale parvula | reverse complement strand
TATGAAATCAGCCTAAAAACATTCTTGTAAGTGGAGAAGCTAAGAAAATACACCAGTTTCTAATGAAAGAAATAAGATAATAGAAAACTTAATGATCGAAATATTTACTTTTAAACATAAATATAACCTTCTAAAAATATTTTGAATGGAATGGTTGAGCAGAGATGTAAAACGTGCCCATTTTTCATTTTAAAAGTAAAATTATAGTTAAATAAAACTATGCATGTTAAATTTACACTAGTGTAAAACATGCTCATAAAACTAGAGGCATGATAGGTACCCTCAAAATAACTGGAAATGATGAACACAAAACCAAGTGCAGTTAACTGTGATCACAGCATATAAAACAAAGGCTGAGCAAGGTGAGAAAGCCTAAAGCGGCATCGGCATGAAACAAGGAGCCAGAAAACCAAATAGTCTTACAAGAACACATTTCAATACTTCAAATTAGTGCTCTGAAAGCTAGACGTTCAACTTCAGTTAAAGGTGAAATCCAGATATCTCAGAAACAGAATCGCTTAGAAAAAAAATTAGAGATTAGGCAACGGATTTCTGAAGGAATAAAAGTAAAGCTAGATATTAGTTTCAGACAACTTTGAATTCAAAGGAAAGGTATTATATGCTTAAGGGTTGCTATGCTTGGAGTGAATCTCAAGACAGAGTGGTCATGAATCTGAAAATTCGTAATAAACAATCACAATATGGATGAGCAAATGTTATCTTTGTAATATGAAAACAAATTAACTGAAAATAGACATGGAATGGAAACAAAATTCTCTTTATATATAGAAAGGATATATTAAAAAGACAATTGTAATGAGACCCTTTTTTTGACAGATTAATCGAAAATGAAGAAAATGGGTTAGGTTGCTAGTGTTGGCTGCCAATCAGTATGCCTTTTCCCTTTATTTGTTGATTATGGACTTAATGCAATTATTTTGCTATCAATAAAGCCAACTGAAGTACTGTATTTTTCAACCTACCTTGCAGTTGGGATGAATACAGAACTGGATTCTGACCATTGAGGTGTGTGTGAAGCTTATTCTGGGTCCCTTCCGGATCTCTGTCGAGGTAGTTCTCTGAGAGAATGTCAGCTGGCTCAGGCAGAAAGCTGTGCCTTGTTTCTTTGAGCCATCTGGAACACAGATACACAGCGGGAATTTCATGTCCATCTCAGATCAGGAAGAAATCCTGAGGAGAAAGGCATGTACTAGAATAACAGTGAAGTAAATTGGATTGCTGGTGACTATGAACTGCCATTTTGGACTGGATTGCATACCTTCAGAGTTATTACTATTTTTTTGTTTTCTTTTAATGTGAGAGAATTCCTATTCAAAGTCCACTGTATTTGGAATTTCCTATTTAATGCAATAAAATACAATATCTGAAACCCATAAAGAATTTTAGCTCATATAACTAATGTTGAACCCATTTTTTTATGTTTTTATTTTATTTTTGAGAGAGAGGAACAGCGTGCAAGTGGGGAAGGGGCAGAGACAGAAGGAGACACAGAATCTGAAGCAGGTTCTAGGCTCTGAGCTGCCAGCACAGAGCCCAACATGGGGCTCAAATTCACTGACCATGAGATCATGACCTGAGCCAACTTCTGATGCCTAATGGACTGAGCCACCCAGGAGCCCCTTTTTCCTTTTTTCTTATTTTAAGTCAATTTTTTTTTTTTTACCATACTAAAAGGCTGCATTTTTCTTTACAGTATCCATAGTTTTCTTATTGAGATGTAACTCCTGTCTTACTAATTTCAGATGTATAGCATAATGATTTGTCAAATGTATGTATGGCAAAACAATCACCACAATAAATTTGTTTAAAATTCATCATCCAGATAAACGTTTTTCTTGTGGTGAAAACTTCTAAGATCTACTGTTGGCAGCTTTCAAATGCACAACTGAGGATTCCTAAGTACAGTTAGCTTGACTTACATCCCCAGGACTTTCTCTAAAACTGAAGCTGGTATATTTGATCGCCTTTACCCATCATGCCAACCTCCCAGCCCTGCCTCTAACAACCACTGATCTGTTCTCTATATCTATGAGGGTTTTTGTTTTGTTTTTTGTTTTTGTTTTTGTTTAGATTTCACATATAAGTGAGATCATTGAGTATGTGTCTTTCTCTGCTGGATTTCACTTAGCATACTGTCCTCAAGATCAATTCATTGTCAGAAAAGGCAGAATTTCTTTATTTTTTTTTTAAATGGGTGGATGATACTAATTGTATACAAACATAATTCATTTGTCCATTCATCCTTCAATGGCCAAGTTGTTTCCATACCTTGGCTTTTATAAGAAATGCTTCAGTCAAAATGGTTCTGCACATATCTGTTCAAGTTAATGTTTTCATATTCTTCAGATAAACCCCCAAAAGTGTGATTGCTGAATCACATGCTAATTCTATCTTTAATTTTTTGAGGACCCTCCGTATTATTTTCCATCATGTCTATACAGGTTAACATTCCCAACAGTGGACAAGGGTTCTCGCTTCTCCACATCCTCACCAACACTGGTTATTGCTTGTCTTGTTAGATATAGAAACTCTAACAGATATGTGATGATGGCTCATCATGTTTTGATTTATATTTTCCTGATGAGTGGTGGTGAGCATCTTTTGATGTATCTGTGGGCCAATTGTATACAGTCTTTGGAGACATGTCTACCCATATCCTCTACCCATTTTTGAATTGGATGGTCTTCTTTGCTGTCAAGTTGTATAGTTTATAAATTTTGGATATTAACTCTTTATCAGATAAGATTTGCAGGCTGCCTTTTTGTTGATGGGTTTCTTTGCTGTGCAGAAGCGTTTTAGTTTGATACAGTTCTACTCGGGTTTTTTTGCTTTCCTTGTCTTTGGTGTCAGATCTAAAGAATCATCGAAGACTGATGTCAAAGAGTTTACTCCCTTTGTTTTATTCTGATGTTTCGGTTCTTGCATGCGAGTTTTTAACCTGTTCTGAGCTCATTTTTGTGTATGGTGTAAAAATATAGTTTAGTTTGTTTCTTCGGCATGTGGCTGTCCGGATTTCCCTAACACCATTTATAGAAGGGAGTGTTCTTAACCCATTATGCGTTCTTGCCTCCTTTGTTATAAATTGACTATGTGTGGATTTATTTCTGGACTCTCTTATGCATCCCATTGATCAGGTGTCCATTTTCATGCCAATACCATACTGTTTTGCTAACTATACCTTTGTAATACAGTTTAACGTCAGGGAGTGTGATGCCTCCAGTTTTGTTCTTTGTTCTCAAGATTGCTTTGGCAATTTGAAGTCTTTTGAAGTTCCATACAATTTTTAGGATTATTTGTTTTATGAAAAATACCATTGGAACTTTGGTAGGGATTGCATTGAATTTGTAGATGGCCTCTGGTGGTATGAACATTTTAACATTAATTCTCCTGATCTGTGAAAATAAACGGTCTTTGCATGCATGTGTGTTGTCTTTAATTTCTTTCATCAGAGTTCAAGAGTTTTTAGTGTACAGGTCTTTAGCTTCTTTTGTCCACATTCTTTCTAGGTATTTTGTGGGTTTTGATGTACTTGTAAATGGACTTTTTAAATTCTCTTCTGGACAGTTTGTTGTTAGTGTATAGAAACAGAGCTCTTATATGTATATTGATTTTGTAGAGTGAAACTTTATTAATTTTAACAGTTACTTGGTGGAGATTTTAGGATTTCCTATGTATAATATCCTGCCATCTGCAAATAGTGACACTTTTACTTCTACCTTTCCAATCTGGATGCCTTTTATGTTTGTTGACTAATTGCTGTAGCTACGACTTCATATACTTTGTTGAGTAAAAGTGGTAAGAGTGGCCATGCTTGTCTTGTAGCTGATCTGTGAGGGAAAGCTTTTCACTGTTAGGTAAGATGTAGCTATGCCCTTGCTGTGTATGCCCTTTATCATGGTGAGGTAGTTCCCTCTATGTCTCCTTTATTGAGAGTTGTTATAAATGAGTGTTGAAAAGCTTTTTAAATTAATCTGTACTGCAGTATAATTTTGAACTTGTAAAAGGGAGACAATGAACACAGTGCAGTTCTAAATAATTTCTGTAAACTAATAATATGTGCTTAAACAAAGCTTTAAAAAGTTGCGGCTATTTAGCCAAGACATGGCAAAAATGAAAAATACTACATTAAATAATCAGAAAAGGGGAAATCATATTCGTATTCATGATTACACATGCTTAGGACCAAGAGCCTTCATCCAGTCTTGACGACTGGGACAGGGTGGAAGGGACAGTGATCCAAGACCCTCTGTCCTCATGGTTCCCTGGGAATGGGCCAGCATTACCTTTAATTACATGCATTGGGTCACATTCTTATGGGTGATACCTAGTGTAAGGACAGGAATTCTACTTCTGGATATTTTCAGTGAGAGAATAAGTCAAGAGGCATTTGAATTTATAGCAAAGGATATTTATATGGAGATGTTTTTCAAATGTAACAAAACACAGGAAATAACCAAAAGCATCATAATTAAATTATGGTAAATAGGTTATTAACAAAACATAATGAACAACTTTAGTTGCCTTTAATATTACAAATATTAAATATATGGAAATTTGTATAGAATATATCTGAACGCAGTGCCTGGGTGGCTCATATGGTTAAGCCTCCAACTTCAGCTCAGGTCATGATCTCACAGTTCGTGGGTTGGAGGCCCGCACCGACCTTGGTGCTGACAGCTCAGAGCCTGGAGTCTGCTTCTACTTCTGTGTCTCCTTCTCTCTGCCCCTCTGCTGCTCACAGTCTGTCTCTCTATCTCAAAAATAAAAGAACATTAAAAATTTTTAAAAAATATATGAACAATAAAAATCAAAAGGGATGCACAAAAATATTATCAGTTGTAACTTCTTTCTAGTGGGAAAATAGGTGATTTTTACTCTTCACATGATTTTTTTTTTTTTTGCTACTTGTTTGCTGTGGGCATGAATTTTTAGTTTCACAGAAAAATTAGAATTTTTGACAGAGACCCATGTAGAAGCTAAAAATGAAACTAAGATA
Organism: Helogale parvula; assembly: GCA_004023845.1. NCBI lineage: Eukaryota > Metazoa > Chordata > Mammalia > Carnivora > Herpestidae > Helogale > Helogale parvula. The sequence goes on along the minus strand of PJEM01001730.1, from coordinate 57,338 downwards.
CATGAGCATGTTTGGTAAAATACAAGTTATATGAATACGAGATTGTAATTCAGGGAACTGATTCTTTGAAATTATTTTCTTATTAACCAGATGCTATTAAACCTATATTCTCATGATTAGAGATTGTTTTTGCTTCATTTGCTCAGTGTGTTCAGAGGAACACAACATAGTTCCACATGCAATTGCCTGTGAGCCGAGACAGGTGTTTCATACAAGGCTTCAGTGTCTACTCTCCTATTTGTCAGGAAAATGTGTACAACCTGCAGAAATTTGGCAGTGTCTTGTTAGGGATAAGAAGAAGCAGATTCATGAAATAATAACCCATATCAAAAGTCAAATGAAATTTTCGGTTGAACTGTGCTCAAAGAGAAACCTTACTTCATCTTCTAAAAGAAGACTGCAGTTCTAAAAACAATGTTATATTGGGTCTTAATTTTTTCCTGTAAAATGTCTCCAAAATTACTCAAATACTAGAAAACTTCTCAAACAATCTAAATGAGTGGTTTCCTTGTTGCAGAAAACATTTGGAGGAAAGATAGTTGGTGTGAGTTTAATGGACTGCCTGACCAAAAAAGCAGGTTTGGGATATTAGGCTGTTGGATTCCTGTCAGCTGAACCAAACAGAACTTGCAGTTTTTTCTGTAAATCAGTTTGACTTAAAATACTAGAGGCTCCACTGCTGGAAGATGGGATATTCCAATGGCAAAAGAAAAGAGCCACGATATAAGATTTTGCAACCAACATGCAGTTGGGATACTATCTGGAAATACTCTCTAATGCATTTCTTTCTCTAATATTTTCAGTTATTTTGGTACCTCTCCCCCTTGGGATTCAGCACGTGAGCATCTGTTAGCTTGTGGGAGCTTTGCTATAATAGAATGAAAAATAACAGGACCAAAATTGTGAGTTTCTGAATTTCAAAAGCTCAGATATAAGAAGAAAAAGAATAAATATGTTGTTCAATATTTCCCCCTTCTCTCATCAGAAAACATTGCTAGGAGTGCCTGAGTGCCTTAGTTGGTTGAGCATCCAACTTGGGCTCAGGTCGTGATCTTACGGTTCATGAGTTTGAGCCCTGTGTTGGGCTCTGTGCTGACAGGCCTGGAGCCTGATTCAGATTCTATCTCCCTCTCTCTCTCTACCCCTTGCCCACTCACATTCTGTGTCTCTCAAAAATAAATATTAAAAAAAAACAACAACAACATTGCTAGACAAGGTTGAAATGGGAATGAGGAGAATCAGACAAAATACAAAACAAAGTTATTCCAGTGGGTCTCCTTTGTAGGATTTGAGGGGAAATTCTATACTGGGGAGTTGGAGAGTTGAGTTGACCTAGTTTGGGGTTAGTCTGGGAGAGTGAGAAGAGCCCACTTGGCTGGAAAGGCTGATGAGCAAGGGCTAGGAGGGCTCCATGTTTTTCTGAGGCAGAGGCACCTGAAACAGCCTCACAGTGTTTGCTTTAATATCATGAGAATTCATCTCAGTTGTTTTTCCTATCCCCAAGTATCCCAGAATTGCCTGAAACATAGAGGACCTTGAAATGTCACAAGGTTGAGAATGAAAGACCATAATCTCTCAGATGCTGGAGATAAGTCCGTACAGATGGCTACATCTCAACAACTACTACTATGGCCCAGAAAGGACTAAGATCTTTATCTGCAGTGGAGAGATCACTAGACCCTCTAGAGATCTTTTTTAAGAAAAATAGGGGTCCCTGGGTGGCTCAGTTGGTTAAGCATCTGAATCTAGGTTTCACTTCTGGTCTTGGTCTTGGTCTCACGTTTCTTGAATTGGAGTTCCACGTTGGATTCTGCACTGACAGCATGGAGCTTGCTTGAGATTCCCTCTCTCTCCCAATGTCCCCCTTCCTCTTCTCATGTCCTCTCTCTCAACTTTCTATATAAATACATAAATGTCCTTTTCTTTTTCTCAAAGTTTATTACTTACTAAATCATGTAACTTAGAACTGCAATGTATGATTCACCAATATCCAGATTAACAGAGCTCCTATATTTCTGACTATATTTCTAATCTTACTCCAGTATTATTCTTCTAGATTGATAAGTAACCATAAGATAGGTAACCATAATAAAAAAAAAACTCATGAAAGCATTGAAATAGAAGATGGTGAAAGTTACAGTAAAAGATGAAAAGATGTGAAATAAAACCACAGCTTTTACAATATAAAAAGTTTAGAAAGAAACAGAATAGCTCTTGTCTACTAGTGACCCTAGATCTGTTTCTGGAAATAAATTACTTTTTACCATGTAAACACATGCTTTTGTAATTTTATCATCTGAACTAAAGGGATGTTAGTTTCCATAACCAGCTAAAACAATAGAAAGGATTTAGGAAATTCAAATCAATTATATTTTCGATTCATTTAAAAACATCATCTATTCCCTCCATGCCAGTCTTGGGCATGTTTTTTTCATGACATTTCTTGCAAGTGTAGTAGCCCACATGATTTTGAGTGATGTGGAAATGGTCTGTCACAGTGCCAAGACCTTCAGTGTCCATGGAGAAACGTGCCCATCACGAATTTACAGATGGAAGAATTGACCGCATAATCTGCCTCAGTGCCTGGTGGCTGAGGAGAAGCTCAACTGTACAGGAGCTGTAAAGAGTAAGTGCTGGGCTCCTGATGGAAATAAGCAGACTAGAAGTAATTATCTTTTGAGATGAAGGTAGTTAATACAGAAAAAAAAGGGGGGCTGAGATGCAAAAACTGGATATATTGTTGAAAACGTGTCACACCTCTGGTTAGATGAAGAGAAAGAAAAGGCAAATAAGAGTTGTGGAAACTCACGGAAAGGTTGGACGGTACTCTGTTGCTCTAGAAAACCAGCAAAGCCATTATAGCCCAGTCTAAATTACTAATCTATAATCTGCATATAATACTAAATTGAATAAAAATCATAGGATTATGGTTAACATCCTTTTTCGGACAGGACTGCTGGAGGAAAAAATATGTCTGTCTACAGTGTGGTAATAACTGATGACGAGGAAGATTAAAATCAGAGACTTAAATCAGTCAGTGATGTGTATAAAGCATCCTCAGAGTGCCTTGTGAAGACTGTATGGAGATGCTTATGATGTTCTCTCCACCCAAGGAGACCTTGGCAGCCAGATCCCATTTGATGTTTACCTGACATTTAACAATATACATTTTGAAAGGTCCTCTGAACTAGTTGAATTAAAACATATATTAATATTATGTATATAACGGTATTTTCTGTCAAGTGTATACATAAAATGGTTACATAAAATGGTTGACAAATATTTAGACAATCCAGATACTGCAAAGAGTACACTTGTGAAATGAGCTTGATCCATTTTTGCATCTACGAGTGTGCTCATGTGAGTCGTTTTCAGAATTCTGTGCCCCTGCTGCATCTCCCTGAGAGCCAGTTGGATTCAAAGTTCAGTGGCTGGCCAGATTCCTAGTTCTGTTTTCCATGGCCCCACAGCAGAGACAACTTGACCCTCCCCTGGCTTTCATCCAGCTTTTCTGTACCTGAGCGTTCATTTCCATTTTCATGGAACCAGTTTTGAATATAGGTAATTTTTTTTAAGGAACCTGATTTTTCTTGGTTTAAATATTTCAACATTAGATATTTCTATTCTGAGTACTCAGCTTAGAGTGTAGTTCCTTGAAATGGTCATGTCTTCATAGTCTAAATGACATCCTGAATCAATTCTCCAATTCTCCAAATACTAGCATCTTTGATATCAGTTCTGTGTCATAATACGTTGAAAACTGGCATCATCTCTCCATGTGACCAGACTTTCAGTTATATATAAGGGTGCTAGATTCCATCAGTTATGAACCTACTTTGTGGTGAACCTCTGGGTGGCTCAGTCACTTAAGCCCAGTTAAGTCACCTCTTGAAATGGACTCAGGTTGTGATCTTCTGATTTGTGAGACTGAGCCCCATGTCGGCCTCGTGCTGATAGAGCAGAGCCTGCTTGGGATTCTCTCTCCCACTTTCTCTCTGCCCCTTCCCCTCTTCTCTCTCAAAATAAATATTTTTAAAAAGGAACCAATTTTGTGCTATTTGCACATTATTCTTAAAGCTCCACAAATCTGAATGCTCCTCGACATTTCCATTACCTGCTACTAGCTAGTAAACTGTGTTACCGGGTAGGAATGAGAGCAAACGGTGTCCTTCACAGAACATCTCGTAGAAAACTCTGCTTATGACCCTAGCTTAGTGTCCTACATGGTGACCCACTGGGCCACATATTTCAGATGCTGTAGCTGCAACCTGGTTCCCAAGTGCCTGGAGCAAATAATCGTATTGGAATGTATTTGCAGGGTTGGTTTGTAGGGCTTATGTTATTAAACTGCTGAAGCTCTATGTTTGTACTTGGAGTATAATTTTTCAAATATTCTTGGAAAAGAATGTTGTGTTCTTACTCATCCCAGTCCCCCATCACCAACAACAATCTACAGGGTGGGAGAAACTTTAGGGGTGATGGAGACGTTTGTGACCTTCATGGTAGTGATGGTTGAACAGGGGTAGATGTATGTACCCCAAGTTCATGAAGTTGTACACACTAAAGATGTCAATCATACCTTAAAGAGGTTTAGGGAATGGGCCATTTCTTTTTTTTTGTTCTTTTAGAGTTTAATGTCAAGTTGGTTTCCATAGAATATCCAGTGCTCATCCCGATAAGTGCCCTCCTCCATGCCTATCACCCCCATTTGTATTGTGTCTGTAGATTGTAGGTTGTTTAAGGAAAACATTGATGGATGGGTGTTGGCTTGGTAAGTGAACTAAGAGGGCGGTGGATTCTAGGCAGAAGAAAGAACATTGGGGCAATTACAGCAAAATAAGAGTATGCTGTGCTTAGAGATGAATTATTCCAAAATTATTCACTCCTCTACTTTGCCATTATCCTCTACATCTCTATCATGGCTTTTCCCATGTCTTCTTTTATTAAATTTATCTTGTAAATATCGATTTTCTTCCTAAATTAGGAACTCCTTGTAAGAACATTTTGGGTTTTTATTTGATTTTCCATGTTATCTAACTTGGTAGCTTGTATAAAATAGCTGTCCAATAAACACTTATAATTTTTTGTTATCTCGAGTTGAAGGATTTACCAATTTTATTTTCCCCAATGTTTCACTCCTTTATTTATTTTTTAAAATTTTCATTTTATTGTTTTTATTTTTGAAAGACAGAAACCCTCAAGCAGGGGAAGGTCAGCGAGAGGGAGACCCAGAATCTGAAACAAGCTCCAGGCTCTGAGCTAGGTGTCAGCACAGAGCCCAATGCAGAGCTCGAACCCATGAACCGTGAGATCATGACCTGAGCTGAAGCCAGATGCTTAACTGACTGAGCCACCCAGGAGTCCTATTCACTCCTTTATTTAAAACCTCCTCATTCAGATACATACTTCCAGGGTTAAAAAAAAAAAAAAACCCACAAAACTAACTCTGAGAAAGGCACACAAGACTGTCATGGGCCTTGTGTAAACAAAGTGACTTCAAGCCATATTTTTTCGAGAAAGACACATTTGGGTTTTTGAGTAACTATAAACATTGGTTTAAAATATCCTTCACGTCCTTAAAAACGCTTATAACATTAACAGCTCTCTGTGATATGCATAAATACACACATTAGTAAAATATCACAGGTTAGAGTCCTTAAAAATGCTTAAAGCGTAACTGTTCACACAGCAGTACGCATAAATACACACATTAGGAAAATATCACAGGATACAATTGTTAAAAACTGCTTATAACGTTAACAGGTCTTACTGTGAAGTGCAGGTAATGACAAAATTATCTAATCAAGGAAAGTTTTCATGCGCAAGACCTCGGCTTCACCACAAATAATGGTGTTATCTGCAGCAATAGATGTATTCAGAGAATGCAGTGATGCCATGGATGCTTACGTTCTTTTTTTCAGCTACACTATACATCTCCTACCCTGAAAACAATCTAAATTACATGTACGTTTTGGCTACAAAATCCTTTAATTCTGGAATATGCTATTGTTCTTGCCTCCATCACCTGCATTTCTTGAATCCCTTAATGGTTTTAAAGGAGCTAAATTTATTTTCCATTAAAATTTTTCTGTTTTTGTGGAGGTTCTTCTATATAGAATGGGAATGCATATGTGTGTAAATAGCCCTGTTGTTTATGTTGGCAAAGAAGGACTTGGCGGTGATTGTATTTATCCTGAGCATATGGGAGTTGGCAAACCAGGAACTAAAACTTATCAAATCTTGAATCAATATGCACAGGGTTTTAAAACTCAAGATAGATTCAAAAGGGATTACATTTGGACAGTCCTTCAAGGCTCTGGAACTAGCCATCAAATTACAAAGACATGTATAGTGCAAGCAATATGGTTCCTCTTCTGTAGGAATCTACCCAGTAGGTCATGTGTTTTCAACTGCTTTTTGATGGCCTCTAGCCAAGAATCCTCCACACTTAGATTCCTGTGCTATGTCGTTGGTATTTCTTTCAATAAATGGTGGTGGTTTTCTTCTTCTTCCATTCCTCTTTATAATGCAAATATTTCTGTGAAGTTTGTTTATTAACAATCTAGGGTAAATTCTAATAATCTAACCTCTCTCTAGGACAAGAGGGACTAGCATACTTTAATAGGAAAAGTTGGATGTAAAGTGCCAGAACTAGAATTGGGAAACCATTGAAAATGTTTTCAATCAGCGATCAATGAAAACTAGATAACCTGCTACCAGGAGAAGGGAATTGTGGTAAAGTCTTAGCAGTGGTATTGGAGGAAATGTGGGATAGGTTGGAGTGCTCCCTATCACCAAACAATGTTGATACCCTAAGAACCTGGCATGATGGTATTAGGACAGGGGACCTTTGTGAGGTGACTAGCTCTGCCCTCATGAACTGATTCAATGCCCTTCTGAAAGTGGTCATAAAAACTCCCTTGTTGTCCCCTTTCACTATGTGAGGTCACAGAAAAATGACACACCGTGTGAACCAGGAAGTAGGTTTTTACCAGACCCTGAGTCTACCAGCATTTGATGTTGGATTCCTGGTCCCAGGACTGTGAGAAATAAATTTGTTGCTTACAAGCAACCCAGTTGATGGTACTTTGTCCAGCAGCCTGAAGGAACCAAGACATGCCAACCACCAGGAATTCCTGATGGCTACTCAATAATAAAAAACTCAAAACTGACCATGATTTGAACTGAGTTCAACCCTTGGGTTCACAATTTGACCCTGTGTTGTAGGATTTACCTCCAATATCTGCCTTCCACTTAGTTCTCAACCACTCAAAACTGTGCAAATTTCTAGGCACATTTATTTTTTTAGTCCTCTTCCTGGGTATGCACTTTATATTGCTAGGAATGTCCTGCTTTTCACCAGGTGAATTCCCCTCCAGCCTTCTCCAGATGACCAGAGAATTAGAGGTTATAATTTTGTGTGTAGGTGTTTCTAGGCACAGTTAGACTTACAGACCCTTGAGGAAAGTGACTCTCCCCTGTAGAAACCCAGTATGTAACTTGAGTAAAGAAGGAACTAATATGCTTGTGATCACATTACTCAAGAGAAATGAGCTTGCTACACATTGAAGAACATCTTTCCTCTTTCTAAGAGGTGCGTATAATAGAATTAGTCTCCTTTGTTTCCTCTTCTTTAGTGGATTTGGATCATAATTCTTCATGTGTGTACACTTCAAATTAAACAAGTGCCGTTAAGTATGAGTAGAAATGAATGGCAAGTGAAAATTTGGAAATGATTAAATGATGGGAGGATATTTTCTTTTGAGGACTTTCTGTAGATGATCAAGTTTTAGTTAGGGTAATATTTTCATTTCTATTTCTAAATACTATTTACCTTAGCACATAATTTTCCTTTGTGATTTCAGTAATGCCCCATGGAATGATAACAATGGTTAGATTTTATTAGAAATTTGGAGACTAGCTATAGAAAAAGCTGATGATATTAGAAGCCTTTGTTGAAACCTGTAATCTAGAGTTTTTCCTGCAGGAGCCTTTAGCCATGGAGCTTGGCTACCTTGTTAAGAGACAGTATTATCATCAATATTTTCATTACTTGTTGGGTAACCATATTTGCCATGTTTGTCACAGTCTTTCTTTGTTCTGTAGAAAAGGTGAGGCTCATTATTTGATTGCAGCATACTTAAGATTTCTCAGAAAGCCTTCACTGTGTGACTAAACTAGGTAGCTTTTTCCGTGACCTCAGAGCTCCTGTTTTGGGATGATTATGTGAATAATCTACCCACAATACTTGTTTTGTTAATATGTCCCTGGTACCAAAGTTGGTTTTTATATAGGCGTAAGTAGCTTTGTTGTTCCCTGTGCAATGAGTGTGTAGTAGTGTTACAGATTTCATTATTGCCTTGGAGCCTCTGAACACAGAGGAAGTATAACTGTGTTAACCTCACACAAAGGCTGAGAATGGTGGTGATGGTTGGAAGGGAATAGAAGGGAGTAGGAGAGACCGAGAGGAAAACAGGGAATTGATTCTGAGAATTCTATTAGTAAAGAAGCTCACTGATTTTTTCCAACAAACTTTTATTTCCTTTCCTTTACTGAACCAAGAGTTCATGAGTTTGGGGGTAAATGGGGGTAAATAATAGTTGGGCTATTGATTTTTGCTCTTAAGAGCTTTTCCCAATAGATGACAAGCTAGCTGCATGTTATGACATCACAGAAAAGGATTCAGAAGCCTTCTGATATAAATATCAGTACAGTTAACATGATAAATACTTTGCATCCCAATGTTTTCCTTAAGAAGGCTATTCATCGTAGCTACTGTTGATGATTCTTCATAAAATACAGATTCCTCATATTTGGAAATTCTGGTCCATAGCGTCTTGCCCTAAGCAGATTGATCTATTTCATTTACCTCTGCAACTGATGGAATTTGTGTCTTATCAGTGTAAATTATTCAACTCTGTAACTTGGTCACCCTGGCACTACTCAGTCTCCAATCTGTTTGCCTTCCAAACTAAATTTTGATTTCAATTTCTCAGTTCTGATTTCTCCAACCCTAGGATTTTTCTTTGCATGAAATCCTAGAAACATTGTTTTCATTCTGGTTTGATTTTTGGGTAGGGTCTAGATAATGGCTTTAAACAAGAAGACTTAATTGTTTTTCTAGTTGCCTCAAGAAAAATCACATTCAGTGCTATGTATGACCTACAAAATCTCTCTCGGTCTTGTGCCGTGTCCGCCCTGGCCCGCGGGGTGGTGAGTCCTCCTGCCCTGTTTTCTCTCCCTCCCTCAGGATCAAGAACCCAGGAGGACTCACCGCCCCGCGGACCGGAGCGGGACACGACAGTCTTGCCCCAGTCCATCTTTCCAAATTTGCTTGCTTTTATTCAGAAACATGAAATAATCTAAGCATTTTCAAACCTACTCTTCCGTATTTAGTGCAGTCATTTCTCATTGTTGTAACTTTCTGTGACATTGATGTGAATACTAAATTAGCAAATACTGAACCATTGCTTCTCAAGGAAGTACAAAGTTGGGCTCCTGCAAACCTGTGGGCACATTATTTTTAACTGATTTATGTGTTGTGTTTCACTTTGAAGACATCTTGTATAATGTGGCTGATTCATTAACACTAAATTGAGAAGCAGCATCACTGCGACACACGCGTGAACAAAGCTTATCTAATAATGTTTCCTTTCTGTACCGCACATCAATAGTCTTGAACTTCGAAACACCCTTCAGCACTCTGCTTGGGGTGATCTTGTTTACTTATTTCTAATTCTGTTTTAAATGTTTGATTATTTTTGAGAGAGCTAGGGACAGAGCCAAGCCAAGGAGGGGCGAAGAGAAAGAGAGGGAGCCGCAAAATCCAAAGCAGGCTCCCGGCTGTGAGCTGTCAGCACAGAGCCTGATGCGGGACTCAAACCCATGAACCATGAGATCACTGACCTGAGCTGAAGTCTAAGGCTTAACCGACTGAACCACACTGGTGCCCCATGCTTGGGGTAATTTTAAATTGAAAAACTACCAACAAAAATCACAAAAGTGAGAAGCATGGCACTAGAAATGTCTCTGTGAAAAGGACTCTTGTGGACAGTATGAAAACTGAAACAAGAAGGCAGAGTGTCACCTTGTTTGACCTCCACTGGTGTTGGTTTGAAACCTCAGGAGCTTCCCAGGTGTAGTCTGAAGCTGTCTTCCCAACTCGGAGGCCAGGTAGAGACAGAAGAAAGAGGCCATTGGTTGATTGGTATGTGGTGGCTTTAAGAAGAACGGGATTTTGTACATATGACACTTGTTTCGGCCAACAGCATGACAAGTAGATCCCCATCCCCCACCACACCATCAAATCTTCAGTCTTAACACTGTATTGCTATTGCAAAGCCAGGTCTTTGGGCCAATCCTGGAAGTAGGGAAAGGCTAGTGAAGCTCATGTTCCAAGGACAGGGGGAGGGGATGAGGAGCCTCTGAGTGTCAGGGTCCAGCTCCTGGGTCAACGGTGGCCATGTCATCTTGCTGACCTGTCTGGCAAGTCAAGTGTTTGACCACCCTGCACATCTGTGAACAACTGTAAAACCACCACCACTACTAATTTTGGGGTTGCAAATTGCTCAAGTAGGTTCACTTAAAAAATACCAAATCCACATGTCAGAATTGACTATATTTTTTTCTAGGCAAGGTATAAGTAAAAATTGGGAAATGGACTAAAAAGATGGTATTTTTAGGCAGAGATATTAGAATTCTTATACATGGAGTATTCAGACATTCTTACCTCAAGGGTAAAGATAAAGGCCCAACATATATTGTATACTTATGCGCCAGGGTCTGTACTGACTGTTTCATGTATGTTAATTCCTTTAAGCCTAGCCCCAATCATGAGCTGGGGAAGAGAACTCCCACATTACTGGATTAGGTAAGTACATGTACAGCGAAGAACAAGTAACGGACTAGCCAAGCAGCTGCCATAAAGGTGAACTGAAGTAGAATGTGTGACCACAATAGGAACACCAGGAAATTTGTCAGAGCAGATTGAATCACAGCATCCAGCAGGGTGTATCAAGAACAGACAGTTACAAAGAAGCTGTCAACAAAACCACACAGTCTCAGGTTTTAAACCCCAGTGTTATGACTAGACCCTTGGACATGATAAAAATACGGTCTTCTTTGCAAAAAAAGAAAAAATCACTTGCTCTGAGCTTTTAAGAAAGGGTCGTTCCTCTGCGTTATATACACACAGCTTGCAAGAAAGTGAGGTAATCTTTTGCAGGATTCTTTTGGTCTCTTATCTTCACATTTCCCCACTACTTTCTTAGACATCCTTTTCCATGGTGTGGGAATGAGTGAAATGTGAGGCATTCATCTACCTGAAACAAAATGGGTATAAAACTTTTTGATGGCATCGTGACTAGAATTCTCCTGAGAAATGTTAAGTGTAGGCCCAGCCTTGTTTCCTTCTCCCTGGAGCCCAGGTAAATTAATCACATGGATTACCAATGCATTGAAACTATGACCTTTTAAAACACAACTCCAAGTAGAACATTTTATTAAAAAATATTTTTCTTACTGTTGCAAGATAGACTATATATATCAACTACATGTATTTAGGTAATCAAGAAAATTTCACAAGAAATGTGTGGTTTTTTTTTTTTTTTTTACTCTTATAGGCTAACTTTCTTTTGACCTCAGAGGTATAATAGTTTCATATCTTAAGACTCCCACTCAGATCATCCTCTTTTATTTCCAATGCTCTATTTTATCTTCACACCATTGCTGCTTTGCTTAAAGGGAGTCATTATACTCTTGACATGATTTTATCAGGTGCTCTGTTGTAAACCACCTTATTTCCATTAACAAATGTATGAAAATAGGGGTGAGGAGGGCAATTCTCTTAATTAGCAAGTTGCTTTTCTACCACAAAAGAATGGAACTACCTGGAAAGCAAATTTAAATTAACAGCTTTAAGTAGGTTAGATATAAAATGCTCAGAATAAAAGAGGGAAAGAATGAAATAGTACAAATATGAGTGGTGATCTTCCTCAAAGGAAGGTTCATATCTGTCTATCACTTGCAGTGTAGCTCTTCTAGTCTACCAAAATATTGAATCCAGCAGAGTGGATAGAGGTGGGGTCTTAAAGGGGTAAAAACAAAAGAAATCTAACCATGACCCTTTCTACAACTTTGATTTCCTCTCTTAGTCTCTGATGTTTTCCCCACCTTTTTCTTGTCCTACATTTTTGTGTCACTTCATTTCCTCTGTATTCTCTGCCATCCTTTGCAGAGTTTCTAAAAAGAAACCTTACAACCATGCTTAACAATATTAGTGTCTTCCAATTGTTACTATCTTACTGTCTTCTCTATTCCTCTTCATTCAGTTGCTTGATGCTTTGTTTTGCCCTTTCTTCCAATTAATCTAAAAAATATCTGCTTTAGTAATTGTAAAAATAAAACAAACTCAGAATATATGTGAATTTTAACAGCTAATTCACTCACATGTTCACCAGTAAATATTTAAGAAATGCCCAGATGACTTCAGAGACTGTTAAGTTCCAACTGGGCACTAATGAGCTAAAACTATGCTTCCTGTCTAGTGGAGGACACATACCTAATGAGACAATCATACAAAGAAGAGTATCATTGTAAACAGGCCCTGATGGTTATGTTAGCATATAAAGCAAAGGAAAACCCCTGGGATCAGGACTGATTTCCTTGAGGAGGTAATCCTTGAAATCTAAACTCAGGGAGGTGATATGGTAGCCAGCCACCTATCCTAAAAGAAGCACATTAAAAGACCCACAATGGGAATGAGTGATAGAGTCTGAGGAAGTGAGAGATGACCGGGGGGGGGGGG
>PJEM01001730.1:30664-44433 GCA_004023845.1 Helogale parvula | reverse complement strand
GGATATTTTTTCTATCTTTGATCTCACGAATATGTCTCATTACATCTCTTGATCTTCATTTTGTTCTTAAACATTACTTGCTGTCATTTTAAAACTGTATTGTTGAGTGACTTTCACATATAGTGCAAATAATGTGAGTGGATTGTATGCCCTAGATGTGGGATAAATCATAATTATCTAAAATAATTCTTTTTGGACCTTGAATTATTTCTTCTTGTAACAGATCATGTAACAGTTTCCCAAGAGGTTTGGGAGTCGAAGATTAGGATGTCACTGACTTAGTGCACAACGTGGTATGTTGGTTCATAAAGTCTTTGGGAGCTTTGCAGCTGTAATCAGAAACCAACCCTAATGCAGGGAGGGCAGGGAGAGGTCCAAAGAAAGAGGCAGACCGTTCTTGGTTGGTAGGTAGTGGTTTAGTAAGCAGGAGAACTTAATGAGACTGTCTTAGGTGGCTGCAAGATGAGTGAATGCCCGCACATGCCCGCCTACCAAATCTTAATGTTTATAGAGACGTTTTGACTGGGTTCAGTCATTGTTTCCAGGCTCTGACCTTGGGGCCACCTCTGGGAGCAGGGAAGGCGAGTCGAAGCACAGAGGAAGGGCGAGTAGTCTCTGAGTGCCTCAGTCGGCCCTCAGGTCAGTGGTGGTCCATGTCCTCGCTTCCCCTTGCCCAACAGTTTTTCCTTGATTTCTATACAATGATTGTATTCCTTCTTTCTTTCTTAGCTAACTTTCTGTGTGAGGCTTGATCATTCTTCCTGTGATATGTCCTGGAACAGTATTCTAAGTCTGTAATTGCTCCTTATGAAATTTTCCACTCAGAAGTCCTTACGCTATCTTGGTCCTCTCCCCTGACAAAATGGACTCTCTGTTTTCAAATGATTTGCCTTTTTGAATAGCCTGCATATCAGAGTTCAACACTGGTGCATATAGTTTGAAAAAAAAATACATTCAGAATATTCTTGATAGCAAAACAAGCAATGTGATGCCTTCTCCATAAACTTAGAGTTGATCTCTAGCCATCTGGGTTTGTGATATCTGATGTAGTTTATATTAATATACCCTTGAATCTCTCTAGAATATCACCTTCCCTTTACAACACCCACAAGGAAAAAGCCATCAACTGGGTATTATTCCCAACCTGTTCTTGTCATGATTATCTTCATATATTTTAGTCATAGAACCAATACTATATCCCATGGATAATCCATTTATTAGATAATCACTTGCTTATTAAAAACTGAAAATTAAACAGTTAACCCTGTGCGAGGTGCTGGGGTTACAAAGGAGAACAAATATGGTCTGTGGCTTCAGAGTCCTGTCTGTACTGTAGGCAACAACTGCATATAAAGTGCTCAATACAGCGTGACAAATCCCTTATGGAGGTTGCCAAAATGCCTCTGGAGCAGGGAAATAAAAGCTATTTGGAAGGCTGAATTATAAAATGACCTTACTTTTGTTAATTAGGCAGGGCAGTACCTATCTTGATGTATTTCCAGGAATAATCTGACCATGATCTGACCAAAGTTTTATAAAACAGATAATGGTTTACATTTTCTCAAAGCTCACAGCAGTGAATGATGATTTTTATTATACTATTGTGCTTTAACACTTGCTTACAGGTCTGAATGAATCCCCAGGTTTTGTGAAAACACCAAATGGTTTACACATACTGTTCTGGAATGAATCCTGCCCATAGCCCCGGTACTTGGTCCCTCATCATTGGCCTTGTTATGTTCGATAATGACAAGAGATGACGAATGAGAGGATTTTTTCCTTCCCACTGTGTCACATCACTTAAAGCCTGATTAGGCGTCCTTATCAAAACATGTACTGATAAGACAGCTGTGCTCTTCTTTTGTTTTACCAAACCTAGCAAGTTTTTTATTTGCAATAAAGAGACTTGAAGGGCCATCAAAGTTGTGTGAAGCCATCTGCTTCTGAAATTAGTTTCATATAGGGAGTTTAATCCTCAGTAATTGTCATCTACTTATGATCCTGGGGATGTGTTGTGTTTTAAGTCTATAGTTGAGTTAACTACACACATCTAATTCCACTCTATCACCTTACATCAAGTATGTGAGCACCATTTTCCAAATGGCAAAGACACAGTAATAACCCAGGACTTATGCATGGTAATGAATCATATCACAGGGCTCAGTCTGTCAAAAAAAGTACTAAGAACTCTCTGTGCCTGCTAAGAAGCATATGGAGAAACATGACATATGATTCAGTTTATAAAAGCGCAACTTAAAAATTTAATGTAGTTAAGAGCAGGTGGGAATTCTGTAAGTAATGAGTATGACTTGATTTTGTCAACATCTCAATGGGGACTGAGTCATGTTATACCACTGTTTAATTTTCCTCAGTTTTTTGGACGGTAGGAGACCAATTAGTCATATTTGATTCATTTGTATGTTCCAAGAGGCATCTTTGACTGATTTTTCACAAAACAGGTACAGTTTTTTTGGTTCAAAGTTGAATACGTGAGTGTTAAAACCAAATGTGTTCTGGGATACTTAAAGAAGCTTTTATTCGTTTGAATAAGGGGCAATAAACTGGGAGGACCCCCTCCTCAGCCCACCCTCATCAGTGGGGCTCTGTATTTGGCTCTCTATAGAGTCTTTTCTCATATGATCTATCCATAATCTATCAGATGCATACCAAGCTGTCTGGCTTCCTCCCACTCCATCTGTCTTAAGGCTGGGGTGCTAATGCTGTCTGCACTAATTTAAAAACATTGACACATTTTAATGTGCTCTGACCCAAACAATGAACAAAGTTCCTGGTTCACTAAGAGAATTGAATTTTGCCAAATTGTCTAAATAAACCACTCTTAGATATGAACCTTCATTCCCTTAGGTTTTATAGTAAAAAAAAAAAATCCTGGAGTACAATGAAACATTTCTTCTATTTTTGAGAGCAAAAAATACATTGCTTTATTGACTTATCTTTTGTTGGGCATTGGATTGCGTCCATAGTTTGACTGTTGTAGCTAATACTACGATAAACATGGAGGTGCAGGTATTTTTTGAATTAGTGTTTTTGTTTTCTATGGTTAAATACTCAGATGTGGAATTATTGGATTGTATAGTAATTCTATTTTTAATTTTTTTGAGGAGTTGCCTATCTTCCACTGTCTTCCACAGTGGTTGGACCAGTGTTCATTCTCACTGATCGTGCCTGAGGGTTCCTTTCTCTCCACATCCTCACCAACACTTGCTTTTGTCTTTTTTGTCTTAGTCATTTTGACAGGTGTGAGGGGATATCTTGTTCTGGTTTTGATCTGCATTACCCTGATGAGAAGTGATGTTGAACGTCTTTTTATGTGCCTCTTGGCCATTTGTATGTTTTCCCTGGAAAAATGTCCAATCAGTTCTTCTGCCCATTTCCAAGTGAATTGTTTCTTTTGGTGTTGAGTGGCAGAAGTTCTTGATATACCTTTGGGTCGTAACCCTTGCTGAATGTATGATTGGCAAGCATCGCCTCCCATTGAGTAAGCTTGCCTGTTTGCTTTGTTGCTACATTTCTTTGTTGTGCAAAAAGCCTTTTATTTTGAGGTAGCCCCAATAGTTTAAATTTTAGAGGAGACAAGTCTACACAGATACTTCTACAGCTGATGTCCAAGAGATTATTTCCTTTGCTTTCTTCAAGGAATTTTGTTTCAGTTCATATACACATAACCATACACATACATATACTTGCATACACATACACACATACATGTACATACATACACATGCATAGATAAACACATGTACACACCCCCTACGTTCACAGATATATAAAGACATATGTATCAATACATACATATAAACACATGTACATATGCACTCACACGCATACATTTATACACATACACATATTCATGTAAATATGTTTATATGTGTGTGTATATAGATGCACACATGGGTTCTCCCTCTCTCCCAATGGAATATTAGCCATAAAACAGAAGGCAGTATAGCCATGCGCAGCAACAGGGATGAACCTGAAGGGTATAAGGCTAAGTGAAATAAGTCAGAGAAAGACAAATACCACATGATTTCACTCATGTGTGGAAGAAACAAAGGAAAAAAAGAGACAAAGAGAAACCTGGACTCTTAAATACAGAAAATAAGGGCTAGTTGCCAGAGGGGAAGTAGGTGGGGGGTGGATGAAATAGATAAAGGGGATTAAAAGTCCACTTATTCTGACTGACGTAGAACTGTTGGATCATTATAGTGTACATCACATTGTTAATTATACTTTGATTAACAAATTTTCAGAGTTGATGCTTAGGTGGCACTTAGAAAAAATGAAAAACATGTTTTAGGAAATTTATGCCTTATTTTGACTTCTGATTTCAGTTATGAATAAATCATGCTTAGCATAGTCCCCTTTCACAAATAAAAACAAATGTATGACACTAAAAAATATAAAACTACTGCTTTATACAGGAGAGAAAGCTAAAATCTGCTATAAGTTGAAAGGAGATATTTGTAATATTGGTACTACTCTTGATCTTTTATAATATTGAGTTCTTTCCTTTAGCAAATAAATGTATGTAAAGTGGATCTTTGTATTTCCGAACAAGTAAATTTGTCATTCTAGGAGATGTATTTACTCACAGAGTATGTATTCTCCATATACTTACATTCAGAACAAAGAAGTCAGTAACGTGTAAACTAATAAATGTCCTTTGAAAACCAATAAGATACCCTTCAGAATACTCATAAATTTCAGATCCAGTTTAATGTACTGACATTCATTATATTACGTTTGAAAAGATGAAATACTTGCCAATAAGTGCTATAGCCAGCCCACTTTTTATCATGAATGTCCATTGATTCATTCTTGCAATTCACTCAAATAATATTAACTAATCGATATGCATCAGAAGTGGGGGTGCATATCTATGAGCAAAGCAGACATAATTTGCTCCCCTTTAGGTAGATTAGACTGAACTTTAGGGCAGAAGATAGACAGTAAACCACACACAAAAAAATCTAAGTATAAATTATAACAAGTACCATGAAGGAAAGAAATCAATCACTACCTGAATGAAAATAAGTTGAGTTCTGTAGACCTGAGTCAAAGACTCTCAGGGTAGACAGTTACGGGCTTGGGTCTATGTTCTGATGTTTGGGGCTTGGGTTTATTCAATGTTGAGAGAAGAAAACTAAGGCCAATACGGAACATAATACTTTTTACATGGAGAAAAGTGTCCGTGTCCAAAAGTACTGCCATATACTTTGTGAAATAAATCCTCTTTCCGGTTACAGTGGAGACAACATTATTATATCTTACGGGTGATGCAGTGTTCACTTTACAGTATATTTACCCTACTTACAATGCTTTATGATGTAATTTTTGTCTCCAAATAAAGTTAGTTCTATTTATTTTGATGACTCTCCATAATTCCATAATTTGGAGACAAAAAGTTAACTCCTATTTCACACATTTAGGGGGTTAAAAGTAGGCTGTATAACATCATATGTTTCAAATACAATGTGAAACATGTACTTTTATTTAGCCTGTCACTGTCTTCCTTGGTTTTCTGGCTTAGAAAGCATTATCTATTACATAACAATATAGTAAATACAGTATTATAGTACATTTAAGTACATACTGATAAAAATAAACATGTACAGAGAAGCTACAATGTCTTCTGTACTGAATAGATACCATTGGTATATGATTCTTTAGATTGTCACTATCGCTTCTCAGAGTTAAATATTAAATAGGGATTTAGGGGCTTTCTGTAGTAGATTCTTGGTAAATCTGAGCATTTCTCACACAATATTTCTCTGAACATAGTTGTAATAAAGGGATGAATGTGTACATTTCTCATGTTATTTTTTAAGATCAGCGTGTTACTTGAAATGATTCATGGTATACATTTATCCTCTAAACAAATACAGTGATCTTATTAGTAATGTGGAAAAACATAGTTGACATTGACTTGAGAAATACTTGAAAAATATTCCAGAGCTCAGAGCTCAGCAGTCACAGACAGGCTCGAAAGATTCGGCATCTAATGTGCTTCTTTCTCACTTAGTTTGAACAGGCCCACAGATTTGCTGTCATATTTACTCCGATGTGTTGTGTGCTTCCTGAGTGGCAATTGAGAGCGCAAAATTTAGAGTCCTGATCCCATTTGGAGATAAACATGCAGGACCAGGAGTCTGAATCTCTATAATCAAGTTGCCGTCTAAGACAGGAGGGCAGCTCGCCTTGTGTTGTTTCTGCACATCACACCCATGATGCCAAATGTCCGAAGGACTCCACTCTCCATCTGTGAGGGAGCCTCAGCTTCGAGAGAATCATCCCGTTCTGCCTCGATGCTCCTGCCGAGACTAAAAATGGGTTGAAATGTATGAAGTATGTAGTAGGCAGCTACAGAAACCTCCCTAGTGGAGATGGACTTTTCTGGTTCCTGGTTAAAGGAGAGAGTAGGGAAAGCCATTCTTGAAGCACTCATTCAGCTCCATACTCAGTATCATTAGTAAGTCAATGAATTTGCCTAATAATACCAACCCACTGCTGTAACCATTTTATACATTATCCAGACAGTAAGCCATGAATGCATTTACATTACAGAGAGAAAACACAAAGGTGATAGGACAAACTTCAGTGTTACTGAAGCCAATGTTAAGTTTTTCCTTAAATAGTACATATTTCTTAGCTCACCGGGGAATAGGAAATAGTATATATGATCATTAATAGGATGGCCAGTTTCAAACTGCTTGACAAATGATTATTTCCCAAGGGCTTTCCTCATTTTTGAAAAAATTTTTTTTTGGAAAGTAGAAGAAAAAGATCATGGAGAATAAGAGAAATGAAGAAACAGAAATAGTTCAACTCTCACCTGAACACGAAGACCACGGCTCCAGAGGACTCCACTCTGGGCACGAATTCCCACTCTGAGTCACAGAGCTGGAGGATGTCACCTGCTAAATCACCTCTTGTATCAGGGAGCAGTTAATTCCCACAATTGAGTCTTTTTTCCTCAGTAGAAAACCATGTTCTCTTTATGTAAAATTGTATCATAGGGAGAGTTAAGCTTAGACAATTTGAACACAAGGTAATTATCAATTATGGGTACCTTTGGGTCCACAGACATTATTATCTTTTAAAGACTTTGTTTCTTTTCATATGATTATTTGGAAATTATATAGTCCTAGCTCCTCCCTACGAACTGCAAATAATGTTCTACTGCAATGCTGATATTGTAATTAAAGAAAAAAACGGGTCAGATAATCCTATTGGTCTTCATATATTTGGGCAAAGTCAAACTTATAAAAATAATTCTGTAGGGAATGATGAAATGACATGACAAAAAGTCCCACAAAAAACATTTCCTTTGTGATATCCCTTGTTAATATTTTTATGGACCTTTTAAGTTTATCTAAGGTTTTTAATGCAACAGGCTTTGTTATTAAGGTTCTATCTCTCTATACTTTGCACAGTATCCTACATTCCAGTCTTTATCACAATGGGAACAATAAAGTAACAGACCGCAATGCATTAGCATCATAAAGAAAATGTAATAAATGACTTTATAACTGTAGTAAAAGTTACATGAGCACCAGCAGCTGTACCAGAGATGTTGCCACGCCGGCTCTTTATGACCTAATGGCACTCACTGGGCTGATAATATTACGTGTGTGTGTGTGTGTGTGTGTGTGTGTGTGTGTGTGTGTGTGAGATGCCAGCAGATTCCAAGGCCCAGATTTCAGTTCGATAAATAATTGAAAGCACTTTTAGGCTTTTCCATAAAATGTTTAATAAGAGATCAGACCCTCCCTCCCTGTCATGGAAAATTAAATAGTTTTTATGGGAGTATTTGATGATGAAATTTTAACTACTAATAGTGGGGAAAGGGATGATTTTTAAGCACAGGAGATGAAAATAAAGAAGGTTTCCAAGAGTTTGCACTCTTTTGAATTTGAGCAAAGGTTTCTTAGACTTACATTGTCCTTCTTTGCTTAGCTTTCTGGGTTCTGGATTTGAAGACTGCCTGAGCTATGATTGCTGGAAGCAAATGTGGGGAGTGTGGGCAGGCCTGGGGTAGAGGGGTCATGGAGACCTATGAATATGTAAGGGATCCAAAGGAGGACGGCGGTGCCGTGAGTGAAGTCTCTGCAAAGGACGGAATGGAGCATCCTGTGTGGTAAATATACAATTCACCGTGGATTCTTTATGCTGTTGAAAAAAATGGAGAATGATTTCCCCATCTCATTCACAGAACTGATGAGATGTGAAATGAGTGCTCTGAGTGGATGAAAATCTCATAAAATTCACAATCTGGGAGATTGAGATTTTATTTAAATAGAGAAAACAAAAGAATATATTTTTTCCCCCAGGAGAAATTTTAATGGTAATTTCTGCTGCCACATGTGACGATTTTCTGTTTTAAGAGCAATGAATAGCCAACGTTGGCTTGTTTGTTCAATGCCTTCCTCTTGCTTTTTATTGGGTGGTTCAGAGCCTAAAGGGAATTAATGTTCTACTACATCAGTTGAAGTGAGGTTACTAATCAATTATCACAAACATTGGCTATCAATTTACTCCATATGGCACATGTTTTTAGTTAATCCAATATACAACATTGTAGGCTGTCATCTAGATGTGATATGAAGAGATGGAAAGTTAGATAGTGGAATCCCTCTAAGACAAACGCATATGAAACTGCCTCTTGAGAAAGATTTAACAGAAAACGGCAAAACTCAACTAGAAAACATAATTTAAAAAACTTGTTTCAAACGATGGTTAGATGCTGAAATGTTACCTCCTCAACTGGGACACAGCAGGAATTGACACTGATCTGTCAATACTGATCTGGGTGCAAATTTATAGCTTTTTGAGCAAAATCATAATCTCAAGTCGAAAACATCCCCCCCTTTTTTTTTTTGCCCTTTGTAAGAGTTTATTTTCTCAGGTGGCATGTATGGAGGGAAACAGAAAGTTGTTCCTCATTGTCATCAGAATGAAAAACATACATGACAGAAGTATTCTCCTCGTAAGACACCTGGGTAAAAAGAGCAAGAAGGCTAGGGATGCACAAGATGGTCTTACTGTCTTGTCTGCCTCAGTTAATGGAAGGGTCTTGACTCCAGATTTGGAGGTTATCTCTACCAGTCAGTGGCCATGATGTATTTATACCCTGGGTGATGGTAGTTTCTGTAGCTGGCCACAGTGGCCTTCTATTCCCCCCTGACTAAAACCCTTATTCTCCCGTCTCCTCAACAGAGTTGTGTGAGGACTTGGAGGGCCCCGCAAATCAGTGTGCCTCTTAACTTACCACATTTAGAACCTACAGAGAAATGGAAATGGATGTCAGATGAATAAAACAACCCATGTTCATTACTTGGTAACGTTAGGTTAGGCATATGGCAACAGAGGGCAGCCCAATAAAGAACATCAAATGAAAGAGACTTTCTCAAGTAGCCAGAGACTTTGTTACGTACACTCGAGCCTTCCCTATGGTGGCAGGTTCGGTGGCAAAACTAAAGGCAGGGAAAGGCACAGGGTCGAGCTTTTCTTCCAAAACAAGGTGGAGAAAAAACTGAACCATACATGTTCAAGTCACCTAAATTCACCCAAATGCACCTCCATTTCTTCTATGGAGAGGAGTGTCAAGACAGGGAGAGATACAGATGGCCCTTCCTCTTTCTTCCAGAGATGGACTGAGTTCCTCTCACTTGATTGTTCTTGGCTATTCCTTGTAGTCTTAAACCGTGGTCAGCTGCAGTGCACCACTCCCCTCATGAGAGGACATGACTGGACCCTAAATGCCAGTCTGTTCCCACATATGTGAGGCTACTTCATCCATACCAGCCATCTCTCCTGTGGGTCTTCCTGATACCACAAGTACGTGATGCTGATTTTGTTACGAGGTCCTGACATGGGTCAGAATGGTTCATAATGGTCTCCAAGCCCTCTCTGCCCTGTGATTGAAAATTGACTGCACATGTTGTGTCTCATTGTCTAACACGCTCATCACTTCTGCGGCAAGATAAAATCGAGTATTAAAGCCTTGCATGTTAAAGTTGAAAGATCACAGAAACGAATGATCAGAATCATTTTTGAAGCTGTAGTAACACCCTCCCCACATTACAGTGTTGTATTCTGCTTAGTCTTATCCTAACGGGTTTGGCTGGGGAGTTGTCCCGTAGTCCCACGCTGGACTGAGTATCAGGAAAATGTGTGTAGTTCCTTTAGAATTCAACACTAAATATCTCTCCATGTTCAATTAAAGAAAATTTTTAATGTTAATTTACTTTTGAGAGAGACAAAATGTGAGTGGGGGAGCGGCAGAGAGAGAGAGGAAAACACAGAATCCAAAGCAGGCTCCAGGCTCTGAGCTGTCAGCGCAGAGCCTGATGCGGGGTTCAAACTCATGAACTGGGAGTTCAGGACCTGAGCCAAAGTTGGACGTCTAACCAACTGAACCACCTACAGACCCCACCCATCATCAGTTGTAATGGGGCAAGGGTTAATAGAAAACAAAGTGTAATCCTACCAGCCCCCAATGGCAAAAGTTAGAAAACAAAATGAATTACCACAAGTACAATGACCTCCCCAAACCCTGCAGCGTGGGATGGCTGAGGGCCACGGCAGCCTCACTTACTGAAAAGGGATGAAGGTGAAGCCTTTTTGGGTAGGATGTGTGTCAGTGTGTACCCTGTATCCAGAGTCCATGAAGTAAGAACTCAGTCAAATAACTCCTCACTTAATATTCACTCTTCATAACATAGATTTATTATATTTGGAAGAAAATGAATCTATTCCATGTGGTCTCTTTTCTCAGGGACTGGTATTTGAGACACAGCTGTGATCTTGCAAAGTTGATGAATTTGAAATGCTGTCCACTCTAAACCTTGGTCTTACTGCACACTCTCCTCTCATGGAACACATTTAAACCTCTGAATTTCTGTTTCCTCACTGAGGCTTCATTTCTGGATCTCCCAGCTATGGGGGCTGATGCCGTCATTTCTTTCTGCAGAGAAAGATGTCTCCATGTCCATATATTTATGTCGACTGCTACATCATCGTCACTAGACTCCCAAACTGCCAGTGACTTCTCTGAAGCCAAACTACCTCTGTCACACTTGCAGTGTCATCTTGCCTTAGCAGTTGTCTCTGCTGTTCCATTACTACTTTCTACAAACTTCCACTAACCTGCTTCGGAACTTGGTCTACCTCCTTCTCTGTTCAGTAGGGGCTTCATAAGACTCCTGGTTTGGAGTGCTGTTTTTTACTTTTTTTTTTTTCCTGAAAAAGTAACATTGTTCACTATACTATATTTCGTGGGGATACCTCCATACCCCTAATCTCAAAATCAGTGAGTTCCAAGACTTCTAAAACCATTCACCTTTCATACACCACATTTGTCTACGCATCCTAGTCAAGCATAACCCCATGAACTGAGCTATTCCTTGACATCCAAATACAACCAGGGCTGGACTATTCTTTCCCTGAAGGGTTCCCCTTTCATAGCTTCTACTCTGTTTTGCCTGCTGTTAGAGGACTTATTCCTTAAGCTTCTCAGGATGTTCTCATAGGGCACAGGCAAAAATGGCATGTCCAGCTTTAAATGCTATGCTACCTTTTAGTAGCATATTTATATAGGGTTTTTCTTTTAAAAATCTGCAATATTAGCTTTTGAAAAGTCCTTTGGGTGTAGTAAATGTTCCTCTCTTGCATTAGTCTAATATCAACATATTCCTATCCATTTTTCTTGTATCTGTGCCTGTATGCATAAAGTTGATAAGACCATATGTCACGTGTCAGTAGGTCTGCCCATTTTCACCATTGATTTGGTAGTGGTGTTCTCTGGGTCTCACTGTACCTTAGCTTTCATAGATCCTCACTTGTGCAGAGTAGTTTCACTGGACATAGAATATTATTCCGCCTGGTTTTTATTACTTTGTGTTCGTTTGGTTTTTGGGTTTTGATGGTGTTTGTGGCATAACGCATGAATGACTTGGTTCCTTGGCTTTGCCAGATTGTAGATGAGAAAGCAGCCATCTTCTTACTGGTTATTACATTAAATATATTGTGTCTATCTGAATTCTCTGCTTATAAAATATGAGCTCATCTTTCATTTTTAGCAATTTAATTGTGAAAAGTCTTCATAGACTTTTATTTTTATTTATCCTTGTGGGGTTGTCTATGATTCTTAAATATGTGATAGATATGAAGATAAATTTTATCATTCTTCTCAAATATATTTTCTGCTGATGCTTTTACTTCTGCCACTCGAGGACTACGAATCTACATGTATTAGGTGGTATTTCTCCCACATACAGACACTCCACTAATTTTTTTCAGTCTTTGGCTGTGATTAAATTAATTTCTGTTGATGTGTTACAAAGTTAATTCATCCTTGGTTCTGCAATATTGAATGTGTTGAAATTCATTCAATACATTTTTATATTTTTCTATTTCCATAAATTTATTCTTCCATATTTCAAAATAAAATATGGAAGATCTGTCTACTCATTTATACCCTATTTTCTAATAAAATCATTAAAATATTTTTAGTCTTTTTTAGTTCTTGTCCACTAATGCCAATAATATGGTCCTCTGCAGTTTTGCTTCTATTAAGACTGTTTTCCTAAATATGGGACATAATCCAGCTTCTCTACACATATCTTAATATTTTGTATTCTATTTTTTACATAATAGTACAGTAGGCATTAAGTGCTTGCTTTTGTCTCATTTTGTTATTTTTCCAGAGTAATTTTTTTCCTGAATGCTATCTAGAATGAATTCACCTGTGATTAGCTCAATGTCTATTCTTATAAGCCTTCCTAAATTTAAAAAAAATTAATATTTATTTATTTTTGAGAGACAGAATGAGCAGGAGAGGGGCAGAGGGAGGGGGGTGGCCATAGTATCCGAAGCAGGCTCCCCGCTCTGAGCTGTCAGCACTGAGCCTGATGCAGGGCTTGAACTCCTGATCTACAAGATCATGACCTAAGCCAAAGTCGGCCACTAAATTGACAAAGCCACCTGGGCGCCCCAGCCTTCATATTTTTTTTTTTCATGTATTCATGTTGAAGCACAGATGGGTTATCTACTGTTTGAGGTATTTTTAATTCACATTTTGATTTTATTCTGCCTGGGCCGCTGGAGTCAACCTTTGTGGGAATATTCATGAACTCCTTGCTCTCTACCACACATTTATTCTTCTCACCTGCATTCTTGTCATAATTTCAGCCATCTGTGGGGGCTTGAGGGCAGTTGTTGGGCTGACTGTATTGGTTTTGTGGTTTTGTGTTTATATCTCTTCAGGATTCTAGTCCATTCTGATATCCCATATTGTCTTCAAAGACTTGGCTCATTATTGCTGTTACCTGTGTCTTTGATACGTACAACTATCTGCAGACATGTACACATCCTCCAGGTATAGAAACTCCCCTGGCTCTCTGCTTATCAATGGAAGAATTTTTCTTTCTAGAATTCAGTGCATCAAGGCTTGTTTGCCACTGTATTACTAGCCTCATAAAAAAGTATGAATTTTACTTGTCTTGGGTTTGCTTTTTAAATAACATAGGACCATCGAGGTCCATCCACTTTGCTACAAATGGCTATATTTCATTCTTTCTCATTGCCATGTAGTACTCCATTGTGTATATATATCACATCTTCTTGATCCACTCATCAGGTGATGGACGTTTAGGCTCTTTCCATGTTTTGGCTAGTTGACAGTGCTTCTATGAACATTGGTGGATTTCGAGGGTGTCATGCTAAGCGAAATAAGTCAGGCAGAGAAGGAC